>CADEHL010000742.1:0-24039 GCA_902827135.1 Harpagifer antarcticus
ATGTGTTCAGGTGATGTGTTCAGGTGATGTGTTCAGGTTATGTGTTCAGGTTATGTGTTCAGGTGATGTGTTCAGGTGATGTGTTCAGGTGATGTGTTCAGGTGTTCAGGTGATGTGTTCAGGTGATGTGTTCAGGTGATGTGTTCAGGTGTTCAGGTGATGTGTTCAGGTGATGTGTTCAGGTGTTCAGGTTATTTATCAGGTGTTCAGGTGATGTGTTCAGGTGATACGTTCAGGTGTTCAGGTTATGTGTCAGGTGTTCAGGTGATGTGTTCAGGTGATGTGTTCAGGTGTTCAGGTGATGTGTTCAGGTTATGTGTTCAGGTGATGTGTTCAGGTGATGTGTTCAGGTGATGTGTTCAGGTGTTCAGGTGATGTGTTCAGGTGATGTATTCAGGTGATGTGTTCAGGTGATGTGTTCAGGTTATGTGTTCAGGTGATGTGTTCAGGTGTTCAGGTTATGTGTTCAGGTGATGTGTTCAGGTGATGTGTTCAGGTGATGTGTTCAGGTTATGTGTTCAGGTTATGTGTTCAGGTGTTCAGGTGATGTGTTCAGGTGATGTGTTCAGGTTATGTGTTCAGGTTATGTGTTCAGGTGTTCAGGTGTTCAGGTGATGTGTTCAGGTGATGTGTTCAGGTGGTGTGTTCAGGTGGTGTGTTCAGGTGATGTGTTCAGATGGTGTGTTCAGGTTATGTGTTCAGGTGTTCAGGTGTTCAGGTGATGTGTTCAGGTTATGTGTTCAGGTGTTCAGGTGTTCAGGTGATGTGTTCAGGTTATGTGTTCAGGTTATGTGTTCAGGTTATGTGTTCAGGTGTTCAGGTGATGTGTTCAGGTTATGTGTTCAGGTTATATGTTCAGGTGTTCAGGTGATGTATTCAGGTGATGTGTTCAGGTGATGTGTTCAGGTTATGTATTCAGGTGGTGTGTTCAGGTGATGTATTCAGGTGATGTGTTCAGGTGATGTGTTCAGGTGATGTGTTCAGGTGATGTGTTCAGGTGGTGATGTGTTCAGGTGGTGTGTTCAGGTGGTGTGTTCAGGTGGTGTGTTCAGGTGGTGTGTTCAGGTGATGTGTTCAGGTGATGTGTTCAGGTGATGTGTTCAGGTGGTGTGTTCAGGTGGTGTGTTCAGGTGATGTGTTCAGGTTATGTGTTTCAGGTTATATGTTCAGGTGTTCAGGTGATGTGTTCAGGTGATGTGTTCAGGTGTTCAGGTTATGTGTTCAGGTGATGTGTTCAGGTGTTCAGATGTTTCTGTTCAGGTGATGCCTTCAGGTGTTACCGTAGAGCATGTGAGCGACCTGCAGGTCCAGGATCTGTGGAGCTTCTTTGATGATGCGTTCAGTGACCAAGGTAGCGCAGGATCCCACCATTTCCATGGTAACGGGACAGGTAGGAGAGGGCCGTCTCTCCAGCAGGTGATGATCGATCACCTGAACCACCGCCCCTTCCAGGTCACTGTCTGAACTACACACACACACATACACAGACACACACACACACACACAAAGTGTTAACTCTGTTTCAGGTGTTGTTACCTGTGGTTTAGGTGTGTTACAGGTGTGTTACAGATGTGTTACAGATGTGTTACCTGGGCAGCACGTTGTGGTCGACCAGAGTGAGCCTCAGTCTCCCGGCCCGGTTCAGGTCCTGCAGGTCCAGCTGGTCTCTGAACAGCAGCAGGTCTGAGGACAGGTGCAGCTGCTGCAGCAGGAGGACACTGTCGGAGCGCAGAGGAAACTCCACCTGTCTGATGTTCAGCAGAGGAATCACCTGTCTGTCCTCACCTGAGGTCTGAGAGAGAGACAGGTACTGACACACCTGAGGTCTGAGAGAGAGAGACAGGTACTGACACACCTGAGGTCTGAGAGAGAGAGGTACTAACACACCTGAGGTCTGAGAGAGAGAGAGACAGGTACTGACACACCTGAGGTCTGAGAGAGAGACAGGTACTGACACACCTGAGGTCTGAGAGAGAGAGGTACTAACACACCTGAGGTCTGAGAGAGAGAGAGACAGGTACTGACACACCTGAGGTCTGAGAGAGAGACAGGTACTGACACACCTGAGGTCTGAGAGAGAGAGACAGGTACACACACACCTGAGAGAGAGACAGGTACACACACACCTGAGGTCTGAGAGAGAGAGAGACAGGTACTGACACACCTGTAGAGAGAGAGAGACAGGTACTGACACACCTGTAGAGAGACAGACAGGTACTAACACACCTGTAGAGAGACAGACAGGTACTAACACACCTGTAGAGAGACAGACAGGTAACACACCTGTAGAGAGACAGACAGGTGAGCTACACACCTGTAGAGAGACAGACAGGTGAGCTACACACCTGTAGAGAGACAGACAGGTGAGCTACACACCTGTAGAGAGACAGACAGGTGAGCTACACACCTGTAGAGAGACAGACAGGTACTAACACACCTGTAGAGAGACAGACAGGTACCTGGGACAGCAGGTAGGCGTAGGTCAGAGCACAGACCATAGAGTCCAGGTCGCATGCCTCGTTCCCCAGAACCACGTGGAACCCTGAACCCTGGTTCTCCTGCAGGAGGTTCAAACATTCATATAGTTACTGTGTGTGTGTGTGTGTGTGTGTGTGTGTGTGTGTGTGTGTGTGTATGTTTGTGGCCATCTGTAGAATCTGGAGAACCACAAAACGGCTGGCCCTTTTAAAAACAATTGTTTAACGTCTTCATTGAAGTTGCGCTGACGGCCGACAGAGGGCGACAGCGGCCGCTAATGCAGTTGTGTGCCACAGGGCTCAGTGCTCGGACCTATTGTGTTCACATTATATATGCTTCCGTTAGGCAATAAGGAATCATTCTGTAAACTTTCATTGTTATGCGGATGATACTCAACTATATTTATCAATCCTGATGAAATTAATCATCTCAATAAAATTCAAGACTGCCTCAAGGACTTAAAAACGTGGATGACCTTAAACTTTTTGATGTTAAACACGACCAAAACTGAAGTTATTGTACTTGTCCCGAAGAATCTACGAAACAAATGATCTAAAGATATACTAACTATGGATGGCATTAATTTGGCCTCCAGTGAGACTGTAAGAGAAATCTGGGGCAAGTACTGGGATATGCCATACCTTGAGAAACGTTCCTTCATGTTTCACAGTGTATTTCAGGTACCGACCGCTAAAGTCTGTGGTGATGGAAAACCAAGTCGGCGGGGCAGGTCTTTCATCTACAGGCTGAAAGATGAAGACCAGGTCCCACAGCAGGTGTGCAAAATCTTCTTTCTTTCAACTTTGGGGTACCACCCAACCAACGACAGCCTGGTCCTTTCAGTGATGGGCAAAGACATCTCAACTCCTCTTGCTCCACCGAAGATCAGAGAGGGAGACATGCACCAGCCAACTAGCTGGACCAGAAGCCATTGCATGAGCACATTGAGTCCTTCCACCCGACTGTCAGCCACTACCGCAGGGAGCATGCCCCATGGCGCCGCTACCTCCCCAGTGACATTAGCATGAAACTCATGTATGCTGACTACATAGAAAAGGACAACAAGTGCTCCTACGAGCCATATCGAAAGGCTGTGAAGTCTTTGAATATCAGCTTTACTAAGCTTGGAGAAGAGCAGTGTGAGAGTTGTCTGCTGCAGGAACAGCATGCGAAGGCTGACCACCAGGGGGAGGCGGCAGCAAACTGCCCGCAGTGTGAGAAGTGGCAAATACATACCGCAACAGAGAGCAGGCTACCAGTCAGATGCAGAACGGGACCGGCCTGAAGATACATCGACCAGAAGGTGATCATGCTCCCACAAATGCCTGGTGTCAAGTCAGCTGTCTTCACAAGACGGAGTGTGGCTTATCATGAAACCTTCGCGTCAGTTGGGAAAAAGACCATCAAAAAGAATACCATCTCTGTTGTCTGGCACGAGGGGGTTGCAGGGCGGAGTGCTGCAGAAATCACATCCGCCTATTGGACCTATCAGCAGTGGAGAAGGAGCGGGACATCAAGCACATTGTCTACTGGGTAGACAATTGTAGCTCTCAAAATAAAAACTGGTGCATTTCCTCTTCACTTGTGTCCATAGTCAACTCACAGACCATCTCAACTGAATCACCCTGAAATGTTTCCAGCCAGGGCACATGTATGAGTGCGGACAGTTTCCAGCCAGGGCACATGTATGAGTGCGGACAGTTTCCATCCAGGGCACATGTATGAGTGCGGACAGTTTCCAGCCAGGGCACATGTATGAGTGCGGACAGTTTCCATCCAGGGCACATGTATGAGTGCGGACAGTTTCCATCCAGGGCACATGTATGAGTGCAGACAGTTTCCAGCCAGGGCACATGTATGAGTGCGGACAGTTTCCAGCCAGGGCACATGTATGAGTGCGGACAGTTTCCAGCCAGGGCACATGTATGAGTGCAGACAGTTTCCAGCCAGGGCACATGTATGAGTGCAGACAGTTTCCAGCCAGGGCACATGTATGAGTGCGGACAGTTTCCAGCCAGGGCACATGTATGAGTGCGGACAGTTTCCAGCCAGGGCACATGTATGAGTGCGGACAGTTTCCAGGCCAGGGCACATGTATGAGTGCAGACAGTTTCCAGCCAGGGCACATGTATGAGTGCTGACAGTTTCCAAGCCAGGGCACATGTATGAGTGCGGGACAGTTTCCAGCCAGGGGCACATGTATGAGTGCGGACAGTTTCCAGCCAGGGCACATGTATGAGTGCAGACAGTTTCCAGCCACGGCACATGTATGAGTGCAGACAGTTTCCAGCCAGGGCACATGTATGAGTGCAGACCGTTTCCAGCCAGGGCACATGTATGAGTGCAGACCGTTTCCAGCCAGGGCACATGTATGAGTGCGGACAGTTTCCAGCCAGGGCACATGTATGAGTGCAGACAGTTTCCAGCCAGGGCACATGTATGAGTGCGGACAGTTTCCAGCCAGGGCACATGTATGAGTGCAGGACAGTTTCCAGCCAGGGCACATGTATGAGTGCGGACAGTTTCCAGCCAGGGCACATGTATGAGTGCGGAACAGTTTCCAGCCAGGGCACATGTATGAGTGCGGACAGTTTCCAGCCAGGGCACATGTATGAGTGCGGAGCAGTTTCCAGCCAGGGCACATGTATGAGTGCGGACAGTTTCCAGCCAGGGCACATGTATGAGTGTCGGACAGTTTCCAGCCAGGGCACATGTTATGAGTGCGGACAGTTTCCAGCCAGGGCACATGTATGAGTGCGGACAGTTTCCAGCCAGGGCACATGTATGAGTGCGGACAGTTTCCAGCCAGGGCACATGTATGAGTGCGGACAGTTTCCAGCCAGGGCACATGTATGAGTGCGACAGTTTCCAGCAGGGCACATGTATGAGTGCGGACAGTTTCCAGCCAGGGCACATGTATGAGTGCAGGACAGTTTCCAGCCAGGGCACATGTATGAGTGCAGACAGTTTCCAGCCAGGGCACATGTATGAGTGCAGACAGTTTCCAGCCAGGGCACATGTAGGAGTGCGGGACAGGTTTCCAGCCAGGGCACATGTATGAGTGCAGGACAGTTTCCAGCCAGGGCCACATGTATGAGTGCAGACAGTTTCCAGCCAGGGCACATGTATGAGTGCAGACAGTTTCCAGCCAGGGCACATGTATGAGTGCGGACAGTTTCCATCCAGGGCACATGTATGAGTGCGGACAGTTTCCAGCCAGGGCACATGTATGAGTGCGGACAGTTTCCAGCCAGGGCACATGTATGAGTGCAGACAGTTTCCAGCCAGGGCACATGTATGAGTGCAGACAGTTTCCAGCCAGGGCACATGTATGAGTGCAGACAGTTTCCAGCCAGGGCACATGTATGAGTGCGGACAGTTTCCAGCCAGGGCACACGTATGAGTGCGGACAGTTTCCAGCCAGGGCACATGTATGAGTGCGGACAGTTTCCAGCCAGGGCACATGTATGAGTGCGGACAGTTTCCAGCCAGGGCACATGTATGAGTGCGGACAGTTTCCAGCCAGGGCACATGTATGAGTGCGGACAGTTTCCAGCCAGGGCACATGTATGAGTGCGGACAGTTTTCCAGCCAGGGCACATGTATGAGTGCGGACAGTTTCCAGCCAGGGCACATGTATGAGTGCGGACAGTTTCCAGCCAGGGCATATGTATGAGTGCGGACAGTTTCCAGCCAGGGCATATGTATGAGTGCGGACAGTTTCCAGCCAGGGCACATGTATGAGTGCAGACAGTTTCCAGCCAGGGCACATGTATGAGTGCAGACAGTTTCCAGCCAGGGCACATGTATGAGTGCGGACAGTTTCCATCCAGGCACATTGGGCGGACATGTACCTGTAGTGCGGACAGTTTCCATCCAGGGCACATGTATGAGTGCGGACAGTTTCCAGCCAGGGCACATGTATGAGTGCAGACAGTTTCCATCCAGGGCACACGTATGAGTGCGGACAGTTTCCAGCCAGGGCACATGTATGAGTGCGGACAGTTTCCAGCCAGGGCACACGTATGAGTGCGGACAGTTTCCAGCCAGGGCACATGTATGAGTGCAGACAGTTTCCAGCCAGGGCACACGTATGAGTGCGGACAGTTTCCAGCCAGGGCACATGTATGAGTGCGGACAGTTTCCAGCCCGTGAGGAGAAGAGAGACATGGATTCTGTGAGGCAGCCATATGCCATACATGTTAGCATACATTCACAGTACGCATTCAGCATGAGAGCTGTCCAACAGAACTTAAGTCCATTCCTCTCTTATTCTGACCATGTGCTGAACCCCAAAGAACCCGATGAAAAGAGTTGTTAAAGAGTGAGGTCACGTTGTAACAACAATAACTCATCTCTCTCTCTCTCGAGTTTTCTTTTTGAGCTTTGCCAAAAGCCACTATGTCAAGTGTCCTAATGGTCGTGCAAGATGATGAAGAGGATGATGAGGGTCTGAGTTCAGATACACAGCCAGCCTCCTGCGCTCATGATGAGGGACAGAGAGTGGAGCTGGAGGAAGAACCGGCTCAGCTCTAGAGAGCACTATGTTCAACCTAGTGTTGCAATCAGACTGTGTATATAAGGTTGCAATACAACAGTTGTTCCATGAGTAGGTGTAATATCTAACATTACACCTACTCTCAATATATAATAATATCTAACAACAAATGATGGATCAAACTAAACTGTATCACTTAGTTAACATGTATTAAGTAGTAATTCAAGTAGTATAGTATTATAAAAATACTTTTTGACAGTTCACTAGCGCACAGGTGCGGACACCTGAAACAGAGGTGTGCGCGCGTGTGTGTGTGTGTGCGCGTGTGTGTGTGTGCGCGCTACCTTCACGGCTCTGCAGCAGCTCTTCAGAAACGCCTCCATGTTGTTAGCCGTTAGCTGCTAACCGTTAGCCTGGATAACGGGTCCGGTGACAGAGAAACGGGTTACCGAGGGCTTCCGGTCCTACACACTGCACACACACACTGCACACACACTGCACACACACTGCACACACACACTGCACACACACACCCGCGCGGCTCGGTCACCGGACAGCCTGCAACGTGCTGCTGGGTAAAAGGTCAGGACGCCTTCAGGGTGCAGCGGAAAAGTGGGAAAAACGAGTCGCGGTGATTTTGCAGAGAGAACTATGGAAGCAGGTGGACTAAACTACACAGAGGAGGAAGATGAGGAGGAAGATGGACCAAACTACACGAAGGAGGATGGTGAAGATGAGGGACATAAGGGGAGGGACCAGAAGAGTTCTGATTTTCAGGAGAAAGAAAAAAACGGAGCCCTGATCCTCTTCCGTGATACTAAAGAAATCTAATTTACACAAAAGTAACTTCACTGAAAATCCCAAACGTCTGACTTTCTGAAAATATAAGAATTTTGACTTTTTTCTAAAAAATGTTGAGATTTTTCAGAAAAAAAAACATTTCGACCTTTTTTGGGAAAATCTCAGGATCCCGAAATTTGTGGAAAAAAGTTTTTCCAAAAGTCTCATCATTCTGAGTTTAGAGACTTCTAGCTCAGAGATCAGAGTTTAGGGACTTCTAGCCCAGAGATCAGAGTTTAGAGACTTCTAGCCCAGAGATCTGAGTTTAGAGACTTCTAGCCCAGAGATCAGAGTTTAGAGACTTCTAGCCCAGAGATCTGAGTTTAGAGACCTTCTAGCCCAGAGATCAGAGTTTAGAGACTTCTAGCCCAGAGATCTGAGTTTAGAGACTTCTAGCCCAGAGATCAGAGTTTAGAGACTTCTAGCCCAGAGATCTGAGTTTAGAGACTTCTAGCCCAGAGATCAGAGTTTAGAGACTTCTAGCCCAGAGATCTGAGTTTAGAGACTTCTAGCCCAGAGATCAGAGTTTAGAGACTTCTAGCCCAGAGATCTGAGTTTAGAGACTTCTAGCTCAGAGATCAGAGTTTAGAGACTTCTAGCCCAGAGATCTGAGTTTAGAGACTCTAGCCCAGAGATCAGAGTTTAGAGACTTCTAGCCCAGAGATCAGAGTTTAGAGACTTCTAGCCCAGAGATCAGAGTTTAGGGACTTCTAGACCAGAGATCAGAGTTTAGAGACTTCTAGCCCAGAGATCAGAGTTTAGAGACTTCTAGCCCAGAGATCAGAGTTTAGGGACTTCTAGCCCAGAGATCAGAGTTTAGGGACTTCTAGCCCAGAGATCAGAGTTTAGAGACTTCTTAGACAGAGATCAGAGTTTAGAGACTTCTAGCCCAGAGATCAGAGTTTAGAGACTTCTAGCCCAGAGATCAGAGTTTAGAGACTTCTAGCCCAGAGATCAGAGTTTAGAGACTTCTAGCCCAGAGATCAGAGTTTAGGGACTTCTAGCCCAGAGATCAGAGTTTAGGGACTTCTAGACCAGAGATCAGAGTTTAGAGACTTCTAGACCAGAGATCTGAGTTTAGAGACTTCTAGCCCAGAGATCAGAGTTTAGAGACTTCTAGCCCAGAGATCAGAGTTTAGGGACTTCTAGCCCAGAGATCAGAGTTTAGGGACTTCTAGACCATAGATCAGAGTTTTTAGAGACTTCTAGACCAGAGATCAGAGTTTAGAGACTTCTAGCCAGAGATCAGAGTTTAGAGCTTCTAGCCCAGAGATCAGAGTTTAGGACTTCTAGCCCAGAGATCAGAGTTTAGGGACTTCTAGCCCAGAGATCAGAGTTTAGGGACTTCTAGCCAGAGGTCAGAGTTTATGGACTTCTAGCCCAGAGATCAGAGTTTAGGGACTTCTAGCCCAGAGATCAGAGTTTAGGGACTTCTAGCCCAGAGATCAGAGTTTAGAGACTTCTAGCCCAGAGATCAGAGTTTAGAGGACTTCTAGCCCAGAGATCAGAGTTTAGGGACTTCTAGCCCTGAGATCAGAGTTTAGGGACTTCTAGCCCAGAGATCAGAGTTTAGGGACTTCTAGCCCAGAGATCAGAGTTTAGAGACTTCTAGCCCAGAGATCAGAGTTTAGAGACTTCTAGCCCAGAGATCAGAGTTTAGGGACTTCTAGCCCAGAGATCAGAGTTTAGGGACTTCTAGCCCAGAGATCAGAGTTTAGGGACTTCTAGCCCAGAGATCAGAGTTTAGGGACTTCTAGCCCAGAGGTCTGAGTTTAGGGACTTCTAGCCCAGAGATCAGAGTTTAGGGGACTTCTAGCCCAGAGATCAGAGTTTAGGGACTTCTAGCCCAGAGATCAGAGTTTAGGGGACTTCTAGCCCAGAGTTTAGAGTTTAGGGACTTCTAGCCCAGAGATCAGAGTTTAGGGACTTCTAGCCCAGAGATCAGAGTTTAGGGACTTCTAGCCCAGAGGTCAGAGTTTAGGGACTTCTAGCCCAGAGGTCAGAGTTTAGAGACTTCTAGCCCAGAGATCAGAGTTTAGGGACTTCTAGCCCAGAGATCAGAGTTTAGGGACTTCTAGCCCAGAGGTCAGAGTTTAGAGACTTCTAGCCCAGAGGTCAGAGTTTAGGGACTTCTAGCCCAGAGGTCAGAGTTTAGAGACTTCTAGCCCAGAGGTCAGAGTTTAGAGACTTCTAGCACAGAGGTCAGAGTTTAGGGACTTCTAGCCCAGAGATCAGAGTTTAGAGACTTCTAGCCAGAGATCAGAGTTTAGGGACTTATAGCCCAGAGATCAGTTTAGGGACTTCTAGCCCAGAGATCAGAGTTTAGGGACTTCTAGCCCAGAGGTCAGAGTTTAGAGACTTCTAGCCCAGAGGTCAGAGGTTTAGGGACTTCTAGCCAGAGATCAGAGTTTAGGGACTTCTAGCCCAGAGATCAGAGTTTAGGGACTTCTAGCCCAGAGATCAGAGTTTAGGGACTTCTAGCTCAGAGATCAGAGTTTTAGAGACTTCTAGCCCAGAGATCAGAGTTTAGAGACTTCTAGCCCAGAGGTCAGAGTTTAGAGACTTCTAGCCCAGAGGTCAGAGTTTAGAGACTTCTAGCCCAGAGATCAGAGTTAGAGACTTCTAGCCCAGAGATCAGAGTTTAGAGACTTCTAGCCCAGAGATCAGAGTTTAGTGACTTCTAGCCCAGAGGTCAGAGTTTAGAGACTTCTAGCCCAGAGATCAGAGTTTAGGGACTTCTAGCCCAGAGATCAGAGTTTAGGGACTTCTAGCCCAGAGTTTAGAGTTTAGGGACTTCTAGCCCAGAGATCAGAGTTTAGAGACTTCTAGCCCAGAGATCAGAGTTTAGGGACTTCTAGCCCAGAGATCAGAGTTTAGGGACTTCTAGCCCAGAGGTCAGAGTTTAGGGACTTCTAGCCCAGAGGTCAGAGTTTAGAGACTTCTAGCCCAGAGATCAGAGTTTAGGGACTTCTAGCCCAGAGATCAGAGTTTAGGGACTTCTAGCCCAGAGGTCAGAGTTTAGGGACTTCTAGCCCAGAGGTCAGAGTTTAGGGACTTCTAGCCCAGAGGTCAGAGTTTTAGGGACTTCTAGCCCAGAGGATCAGAGTTTAGAGACTTCTAGCCCAGAGATCAGAGTTAGGGACTTCTAGCCCAGAGATCAGAGTTTAGGGACTTCTAGCCCAGAGATCAGAGTTTAGGGACTTCTAGCCCAGAGGTCAGAGGTTAGGGACTTCTAGCCCAGAGGTCAGAGTTTAGGGACTTCTAGCCCAGAGGTCAGAGTTTAGGGACTTGTAGCCCAGAGATCAGAGTTTAGGGACTTCTAGCCCAGAGGTCAGAGTTTAGGGGACTTCTAGCCCAGAGATCAGAGTTTAGGGACTTCTAGCCCAGAGGTCAGAGTTTAGGGACTTCTAGCCCAGAGGTCAGAGTTTAGGGACTTCTAGCCCAGAGATCAGAGTTTAGGGACTTCTAGCCCAGAGGTCAGAGTTTAGAGACTTCTAGCCCAGAGGTCAGAGTTTAGGGACTTCTAGCCCAGAGATCAGAGTTTAGGGACTTCTAGCCCAGAGATCAGAGTTTAGGGACTTCTAGCCCAGAGATCAGAGTTTAGGGACTTCTAGCCCAGAGGTCAGAGTTTAGAGACTTCTAGCCCAGAGGTCAGAGTTTAGGGACTTCTAGCCCAGAGGTCAGAGTTTAGGGACTTCTAGCCCAGAGGTCAGAGTTTAGGGACTTCTAGCCCAGAGGTCAGAGTTTAGGGACTTGTAGCCCAGAGATCAGAGTTTAGGGACTTCTAGCCAGAGGTCAGAGTTTAGGGACTTGTAGCCCAGAGGTCAGAGTTTAGGGACTTCTAGCCCAGAGATCAGAGTTTAGGGACTTCTAGCCCAGAGGTCAGAGTTTAGAGACTTCTAGCCCAGAGGTCAGAGTTTAGGGACTTGTAGCCCAGAGGTCAGAGTTTAGGGACTTCTAGCCCAGAGATCAGAGTTTAGGGACTTCTAGCCCAGAGGTCAGAGTTTAGAGACTTCTAGCCCAGAGGTCAGAGTTTAGGGACTTCTAGCCCAGAGATCAGAGTTTAGGGACTTCTAGCCCAGAGATCAGAGTTTAGAGACTTCTAGCCCAGAGATCTGAGTTTAGAGACTTCTAGCCCAGAGATCAGAGTTTAGAGACTTCTAGCCCAGAGATCTGAGTTTAGAGACTTCTAGCCCAGAGATCTGAGTTTAGAGACTTCTAGCCCAGAGATCAGAGTTTAGAGACTTCTAGCCAGAGATCTGAGTTTAGAGACTACTAGCTCAGAGATCAGAGTTTAGAGACTTCTAGCCCAGAGATCTGAGTTTAGAGACTTCTAGCCCAGAGATCAGAGTTTAGAGACTTCTAGCCCAGAGATCAGAGTTTAGGGACTTCTAGCCCAGAGATCAGAGTTTAGGGACTTCTAGACCAGAGATCAGAGTTTAGAGACTTCTAGACCAGAGATCAGAGTTTAGAGACTTCTAGCCCAGAGATCAGAGTTTAGGGACTTCTAGCCCAGAGATCAGAGTTTAGGGACTTCTAGCCCAGAGATCAGAGTTTAGAGACTTCTAGACCAGAGATCAGAGTTTAGAGACTTCTAGCCCAGAGATCAGAGTTTAGAGACTTCTAGCCCAGAGATCAGAGTTTAGAGACTTCTAGCCCAGAGATCAGAGTTTAGAGACTTCTAGCCCAGAGATCAGAGGTTTAGGGACTTCTAGCCCAGAGATCAGAGTTTAGGGACTTCTAGACCAGAGATCAGAGTTTAGAGACTTCTAGACCAGAGATCTGAGTTTAGAGACTTCTAGCCCAGAGATCAGAGTTTAGAGACTTCTAGCCCAGAGATCAGAGTTTAGGGACTTCTAGCCCAGAGATCAGAGTTTAGGGACTTCTAGACCAGAGATCAGAGTTTAGAGACTTCTAGACCAGAGATCAGAGTTTAGAGACTTCTAGCCCAGAGATCAGAGTTTAGAGACTTCTAGCCCAGAGATCAGAGTTTAGGGACTTCTAGCCCAGAGATCAGAGTTTAGGGACTTCTAGCCCAGAGATCAGAGTTTAGGGACTTCTAGCCCAGAGGTCAGAGTTTATGGACTTCTAGCCCAGAGATCAGAGTTTAGGGACTTCTAGCCCAGAGATCAGAGTTTAGGGACTTCTAGCCCAGAGATCAGAGTTTAGAGACTTCTAGCCCAGAGATCAGAGTTTAGAGACTTCTAGCCCAGAGATCAGAGTTTAGGGACTTCTAGCCCAGAGATCAGAGTTTAGGGACTTCTAGCCCAGAGATCAGAGTTTAGGGACTTCTAGCTCAGAGATCAGAGTTTAGAGACTTCTAGCCCAGAGATCAGAGTTTAGAGACTTCTAGCCCAGAGATCAGAGTTTAGGGACTTCTAGCCCAGAGATCAGAGTTTAGGGACTTCTAGCCCAGAGATCAGAGTTTAGGGACTTCTAGCCCAGAGATCAGAGTTTAGGGACTTCTAGCCCAGAGATCTGAGTTTAGGGACTTCTAGCCCAGAGATCAGAGTTTAGGGACTTCTAGCCCAGAGATCAGAGTTTAGGGACTTCTAGCCCAGAGATCAGAGTTTAGGGACTTCTAGCCCAGAGTTTAGAGTTTAGGGACTTCTAGCCCAGAGATCAGAGTTTAGGGACTTCTAGCCCAGAGATCAGAGTTTAGGGACTTCTAGCCCAGAGGTCAGAGTTTAGGGACTTCTAGCCCAGAGGTCAGAGTTTAGAGACTTCTAGCCCAGAGATCAGAGTTTAGGGACTTCTAGCCCAGAGATCAGAGTTTAGGGACTTCTAGCCCAGAGGTCAGAGTTTAGAGACTTCTAGCCCAGAGATCAGAGTTTAGGGACTTCTAGCCCAGAGGTCAGAGTTTAGAGACTTCTAGCCCAGAGGTCAGAGTTTAGAGACTTCTAGCACAGAGGTCAGAGTTTAGGGACTTCTAGCCCAGAGATCAGAGTTTAGAGACTTCTAGCCCAGAGATCAGAGTTTAGGGACTTCTAGCCCAGAGATCAGTTTAGGGACTTCTAGCCCAGAGATCAGAGTTTAGGGACTTCTAGCCCAGAGGTCAGAGTTTAGAGACTTCTAGCCCAGAGGTCAGAGTTTAGGGACTTCTAGCCCAGAGATCAGAGTTTAGGGACTTCTAGCCCAGAGATCAGAGTTTAGGGACTTCTAGCCCAGAGATCAGAGTTTAGGGACTTCTAGCTCAGAGATCAGAGTTTTAGAGACTTCTAGCCCAGAGATCAGAGTTTAGAGACTTCTAGCCCAGAGGTCAGAGTTTAGAGACTTCTAGCCCAGAGGTCAGAGTTTAGAGACTTCTAGCCCAGAGATCAGAGTTTAGAGACTTCTAGCCCAGAGATCAGAGTTTAGAGACTTCTAGCCCAGAGATCAGAGTTTAGGGACTTCTAGCCCAGAGATCAGAGTTTAGAGACTTCTAGCCCAGAGATCAGAGTTTAGGGACTTCTAGCCCAGAGATCAGAGTTTAGGGACTTCTAGCCCAGAGTTTAGAGTTTAGGGACTTCTAGCCCAGAGATCAGAGTTTAGAGACTTCTAGCCCAGAGATCAGAGTTTAGGGACTTCTAGCCCAGAGATCAGAGTTTAGGGACTTCTAGCCCAGAGATCAGAGTTTAGGGACTTCTAGCCCAGAGGTCAGAGTTTAGAGACTTCTAGCCCAGAGATCAGAGTTTAGGGACTTCTAGCCCAGAGATCAGAGTTTAGGGACTTCTAGCCCAGAGGTCAGAGTTTAGGGACTTCTAGCCAGAGGTCAGAGTTTAGGGACTTCTAGCCCAGAGGTCAGAGTTAGGACTTCTAGCCAGAGGTCAGTTTAGAGACTTCTAGCCCAGAGATCAGAGTTTAGGGACTCTAGCCCAGAGATCAGAGTTTAGGGACTTCTAGCCCAGAGATCAGAGTTTAGGGACTTCTAGCCCAGAGGTCAGAGTTTAGGGACTTCTAGCCCAGAGGTCAGAGTTTAGGGACTTCTAGCCCAGAGGTCAGAGTTTAGGGACTTGTAGCCCAGAGATCAGAGTTTAGGGACTTCTAGCCCAGAGGTCAGAGTTTAGGGACTTCTAGCCCAGAGATCAGAGTTTAGGGACTTCTAGCCCAGAGATCAGAGTTTAGGGACTTCTAGCCCAGAGGTCAGAGTTAGGGACTTCTAGCCCAGAGATCAGAGTTTAGGGACTTCTAGCCCAGAGGTCAGAGTTTAGAGACTTCTAGCCCAGAGGTCAGAGTTTAGGGACTTCTAGCCCAGAGATCAGAGTTTAGGGACTTCTAGCCCAGAGGTCAGAGTTTAGGGACTTCTAGCCCAGAGATCAGAGTTTAGGGACTTCTAGCCCAGAGGTCAGAGTTTAGAGACTTCTAGCCCAGAGGTCAGAGTTTAGGGACTTCTAGCCCAGAGATCAGAGTTTAGGGACTTCTAGCCCAGAGGTCAGAGTTTAGGGACTTCTAGCCCAGAGGTCAGAGTTTAGGGACTTGTAGCCCAGAGATCAGAGTTTAGGGACTTCTAGCCCAGAGGTCAGAGTTTAGGGACTTGTAGCCCAGAGGTCAGAGTTAGGGACTTCTAGCCCAGAGATCAGAGTTTAGGGACTTCTAGCCCAGAGGTCAGAGTTTAGAGACTTCTAGCCCAGAGGTCAGAGTTTAGGGACTTGTAGCCCAGAGGTCAGAGTTTAGGGACTTCTAGCCCAGAGATCAGAGTTTAGGGACTTCTAGCCCAGAGGTCAGAGTTTAGAGACTTCTAGCCCAGAAGGTCAGAGTTTAGGGACTTCTAGCCCAGAGATCAGAGTTTTAGGGACTTCTAGCCCAGAGGTCAGAGTTTAGGGACTTCTAGCCCAGAGGTCAGAGTTTAGGGACTTGTAGCCCAGAGATCAGAGTTTAGGGACTTCTAGCCCAGAGGTCAGAGTTTAGGGACTTGTAGCCCAGAGGTCAGAGTTTAGGGACTTCTAGCCCAGAGATCAGAGTTTAGGGACTTCTAGCCCAGAGGTCAGAGTTTAGGGACTTCTAGCCCAGAGGTCAGAGTTTAGGGACTTGTAGCCCAGAGATCAGAGTTTAGGGACTTCTAGCCCAGAGATCAGAGTTTAGGGACTTCTAGCCCAGAGGTCAGAGTTTAGAGACTTCTAGCCCAGAGGTCAGAGTTTAGGGACTTCTAGCCCAGAGATCAGAGTTTAGGGACTTCTAGCCCAGAGGTCAGAGTTTAGGGACTTCTAGCCCAGAGGTCAGAGTTTAGAGACTTCTAGCCCAGAGATCAGAGTTTAGGGACTTCTAGCCCAGAGATCAGAGTTTAGGGACTTCTAGCCCAGAGGTCAGAGTTTAGGGACTTCTAGCCCAGAGGTCAGAGTTTAGGGACTTCTAGCCCAGAGGTCAGAGTTTAGGGACTTCTAGCCCAGAGGTCAGAGTTTAGAGACTTCTAGCCCAGAGATCAGAGTTTAGGGACTTCTAGCCCAGAGATCAGAGTTTAGGGACTTCTAGCCCAGAGATCAGAGTTTAGGGACTTCTAGCCCAGAGGTCAGAGTTTAGGGACTTCTAGCCCAGAGGTCAGAGTTTAGGGACTTCTAGCCCAGAGGTCAGAGTTTAGGGACTTGTAGCCCAGAGATCAGAGTTTAGGGACTTCTAGCCCAGAGGTCAGAGTTTAGGGACTTCTAGCCCAGAGATCAGAGTTTAGGGACTTCTAGCCCAGAGGTCAGAGTTTAGGGACTTCTAGCCCAGAGGTCAGAGTTTAGGGACTTCTAGCCCAGAGATCAGAGTTTAGGGACTTCTAGCCCAGAGGTCAGAGTTTAGAGACTTCTAGCCCAGAGGTCAGAGTTTAGGGACTTCTAGCCCAGAGATCAGAGTTTAGGGACTTCTAGCCCAGAGATCAGAGTTTAGGGACTTCTAGCCCAGAGATCAGAGTTTAGGGACTTCTAGCCCAGAGGTCAGAGTTTAGAGACTTCTAGCCCAGAGGTCAGAGTTTAGGGACTTCTAGCCCAGAGATCAGAGTTTAGGGACTTCTAGCCCAGAGGTCAGAGTTTAGGGACTTCTAGCCCAGAGGTCAGAGTTTAGGGACTTGTAGCCCAGAGATCAGAGTTTAGGGACTTCTAGCCCAGAGGTCAGAGTTTAGGGACTTGTAGCCCAGAGGTCAGAGTTTAGGGACTTCTAGCCCAGAGATCAGAGTTTAGGGACTTCTAGCCCAGAGGTCAGAGTTTAGAGACTTCTAGCCCAGAGGTCAGAGTTTAGGGACTTGTAGCCCAGAGGTCAGAGTTTAGGGACTTCTAGCCCAGAGATCAGAGTTTAGGGACTTCTAGCCCAGAGGTCAGAGTTTAGAGACTTCTAGCCCAGAGGTCAGAGTTTAGGGACTTCTAGCCCAGAGATCAGAGTTTAGGGACTTCTAGCCAGAGATCAGAGTTTAGAGACTTCTAGCCCAGAGATCTGAGTTTAGAGACTTCTAGCCCAGAGATCAGAGTTTAGAGACTTCTAGCCCAGAGATCTGAGTTTAGAGACTTCTAGCCCAGAGATCTGAGTTTAGAGACTTCTAGCCCAGAGATCAGAGTTTAGAGACTTCTAGCCCAGAGATCTGAGTTTAGAGACTTCTAGCTCAGAGATCAGAGTTTAGAGACTTCTAGCCCAGAGATCTGAGTTTAGAGACTTCTAGCCCAGAGATCAGAGTTTAGAGACTTCTAGCCCAGAGATCAGAGTTTAGGGACTTCTAGCCCAGAGATCAGAGTTTAGGGACTTCTAGACCAGAGATCAGAGTTTAGAGACTTCTAGACCAGAGATCAGAGTTTAGAGACTTCTAGCCCAGAGATCAGAGTTTAGGGACTTCTAGCCCAGAGATCAGAGTTTAGGGACTTCTAGCCCAGAGATCAGAGTTTAGAGACTTCTAGACCAGAGATCAGAGTTTAGAGACTTCTAGCCCAGAGATCAGAGTTTAGAGACTTCTAGCCCAGAGATCAGAGTTTAGAGACTTCTAGCCCAGAGATCAGAGTTTAGAGACTTCTAGCCCAGAGATCAGAGTTTAGGGACTTCTAGCCCAGAGGTCAGAGTTTAGGGACTTCTAGACCAGAGATCAGAGTTTAGAGACTTCTAGACCAGAGATCTGAGTTTAGAGACTTCTAGCCCAGAGATCAGAGTTTAGAGACTTCTAGCCCAGAGATCAGAGTTTAGGGACTTCTAGCCCAGAGATCAGAGTTTAGGGACTTCTAGACCAGAGATCAGAGTTTAGAGACTTCTAGACCAGAGATCAGAGTTTAGAGACTTCTAGCCCAGAGATCAGAGTTTAGAGACTTCTAGCCCAGAGATCAGAGTTTAGGGACTTCTAGCCCAGAGATCAGAGTTAGGGACTTCAGGTAGTTTAGGGACTTCTAGCCCAGAGGTCAGAGTTTATGGACTTCTAGCCCAGAGATCAGAGTTTAGGGACTTCTAGCCCAGAGATCAGAGTTTAGGGACTTCTAGCCCAGAGATCAGAGTTTAGAGACTTCTAGCCCAGAGATCAGAGTTTAGGAGACTTCTAGCCCAGAGATCAGAGTTTAGGGACTTCTAGCCCAGAGATCAGAGTTTAGGGACTTCTAGCCCAGAGATCAGAGTTTAGGGACTTCTAGCTCAGAGATCAGAGTTTAGAGACTTCTAGCCCAGAGATCAGAGTTTAGAGACTTCTAGCCCAGAGATCAGAGTTTAGGGACTTCTAGCCCAGAGATCAGAGTTTAGGGACTTCTAGCCCAGAGATCAGAGTTTAGGGACTTCTAGCCCAGAGATCAGAGTTTAGGGACTTCTAGCCCAGAGATCTGAGTTTAGGGACTTCTAGCCCAGAGATCAGAGTTTAGGGACTTCTAGCCCAGAGATCAGAGTTTAGGGACTTCTAGCCCAGAGATCAGAGTTTAGGGACTTCTAGCCCAGAGTTTAGAGTTTAGGGACTTCTAGCCCAGAGATCAGAGTTTAGGGACTTCTAGCCCAGAGATCAGAGTTTAGGGACTTCTAGCCCAGAGGTCAGAGTTTAGGGACTTCTAGCCCAGAGGTCAGAGTTTAGAGACTTCTAGCCCAGAGATCAGAGTTTAGGGACTTCTAGCCCAGAGATCAGAGTTTAGGGACTTCTAGCCCAGAGGTCAGAGTTTAGAGACTTCTAGCCCAGAGATCAGAGTTTAGGGACTTCTAGCCCAGAGGTCAGAGTTTAGAGACTTCTAGCCCAGAGGTCAGAGTTTAGAGACTTCTAGCACAGAGGTCAGAGTTTAGGGACTTCTAGCCCAGAGATCAGAGTTTAGAGACTTCTAGCCCAGAGATCAGAGTTTAGGGACTTCTAGCCCAGAGATCAGTTTAGGGACTTCTAGCCCAGAGATCAGAGTTTAGGGACTTCTAGCCCAGAGGTCAGAGTTTAGAGACTTCTAGCCCAGAGGTCAGAGTTTAGGGACTTCTAGCCCAGAGATCAGAGTTTAGGGACTTCTAGCCCAGAGATCAGAGTTTAGGGACTTCTAGCCCAGAGATCAGAGTTTAGGGACTTCTAGCTCAGAGATCAGAGTTTAGAGACTTCTAGCCCAGAGATCAGAGTTTAGAGACTTCTAGCCCAGAGGTCAGAGTTTAGAGACTTCTAGCCCAGAGGTCAGAGTTTAGAGACTTCTAGCCCAGAGATCAGAGTTTAGAGACTTCTAGCCCAGAGATCAGAGTTTAGAGACTTCTAGCCCAGAGATCAGAGTTTAGGGACTTCTAGCCCAGAGGTCAGAGTTTAGAGACTTCTAGCCCAGAGATCAGAGTTTAGGGACTTCTAGCCCAGAGATCAGAGTTTAGGGACTTCTAGCCCAGAGTTTAGAGTTTAGGGACTTCTAGCCCAGAGATCAGAGTTTAGAGACTTCTAGCCAGAGATCAGAGTTTAGGGACTTCTAGCCCAGAGATCAGAGTTTAGGGACTTCTAGCCCAGAGGTCAGAGTTTAGGGACTTCTAGCCCAGAGGTCAGAGTTTAGAGACTTCTAGCCCAGAGATCAGAGTTTAGGGACTTCTAGCCCAGAGATCAGAGTTTAGGGACTTCTAGCCCAGAGGTCAGAGTTTAGGGAATTCTAGCCCAGAGGTCAGAGTTTAGGGACTTCTAGCCCAGAGGTCAGAGTTTAGGGACTTCTAGCCCAGAGGTCAGAGTTTAGAGACTTCTAGCCCAGAGATCAGAGTTTAGGGACTTCTAGCCCAGAGATCAGAGTTTAGGGACTTCTAGCCCAGAGATCAGAGTTTAGGGACTTCTAGCCCAGAGGTCAGAGTTTAGGGACTTCTAGCCCAGAGGTCAGAGTTTAGGGACTTCTAGCCCAGAGGTCAGAGTTTAGGGACTTGTAGCCCAGAGATCAGAGTTTAGGGACTTCTAGCCCAGAGGTCAGAGTTTAGGGACTTCTAGCCAGAGATCAGAGTTTAGGGACTTCTAGCCCAGAGGTCAGAGTTTAGGGACTTCTAGCCCAGAGATCAGAGTTTAGGGACTTCTAGCCCAGAGATCAGAGTTTAGGGACTTCTAGCCCAGAGGTCAGAGTTTAGAGACTTCTAGCCCAGAGGTCAGAGTTTAGGGACTTCTAGCCCAGAGATCAGAGTTTAGGGACTTCTAGCCAGAGATCAGAGTTTAGGGACTTCTAGCCCAGAGATCAGAGTTTAGGGACTTCTAGCCCAGAGGTCAGAGTTTAGAGACTTCTAGCCCAGAGGTCAGAGGTTTAGGGACTTCTAGCCCAGAGATCAGAGTTTAGGGACTTCTAGCCCAAGGTCAGAGTTAGGGACTTCTAGCCCAGAGGTCAGAGTTTAGGGACTTGTAGCCCAGAGATCAGAGTTTAGGGACTTCTAGCCCAGAGGTCAGAGTTTAGGGACTTGTAGCCCCAGAGGTCAGAGTTTAGGACTTCTAGCCAGAGATCAGAGTTTAGGGACTTCTAGCCCAGAGGTCAGAGTTTAGAGACTTCTAGCCCAGAGGTCAGAGTTTAGGACTTGTAGCCCAGAGGTCAGAGTTTAGGGACTTCTAGCCCAGAGATCAGAGTTTAGGGACTTCTAGCCCAGAGGTCAGAGTTTAGAGACTTCTAGCCCAGAGGTCAGAGTTTAGGGACTTCTAGCCCAGAGATCAGAGTTTAGGGACTTCTAGCCCAGAGGTCAGAGTTTAGGGACTTCTAGCCCAGAGGTCAGAGTTTTAGGGACTTGTAGCCCAGAGATCAGAGTTTAGGGACTTCTAGCCAGAGGTCAGAGTTTAGGGACTTGTAGCCCAGAGGTCAGAGTTTAGGGACTTCTAGCCCAGAGATCAGAGTTTAGGGACTTCTAGCCCAGAGTCAGAGTTTAGGGACTTCTAGCCCAGAGGTCAGAGTTTAGGGACTTGTAGCCCAGAGATCAGAGTTTAGGGACTTTCTAGCCCAGAGATCAGAGTTTAGGGACTTCTAGCCAGAGGTCAGAGTTTAGAGACTTCTAGCCCAGAGGTCAGAGTTTAGGGACTTCTAGCCCAGAGATCAGAGTTTAGGGACTTCTAGCCCAGAGGTCAGAGTTTAGGGACTTGTAGCCCAGAGGTCAGAGTTTAGGGACTTCTAGCCCAGAGGTCAGAGTTTAGGGACTTCTAGCCCAGAGGTCAGAGTTTAGGGACTTCTAGCCCAGAGATCAGAGTTTAGGGACTTCTAGCCCAGAGATCTGAGTTTAGGGACTTCTAGCCCAGAGATCAGAGTTTAGAGACTTCTAGCCCAGAGGTCAGAGTTTTAGAGACTTCTAGCCCAGAGGTCAGAGTTTAGGGACTTCTAGACCAGAGATCAGAGTTTAGGGACTTCTAGCCCAGAGATCAGAGTTTAGAGACTTCTAGCCCAGAGGTCAGAGTTTAGAGACTTCTAGCCCAGAGGTCAGAGTTTAGGGACTTCTAGACCAGAGATCAGAGTTTAGGGACTTCTAGCCCAGAGATCAGAGTTTAGGGACTTCTAGCCCAGAGGTCAGAGTTTAGAGACTTCTAGCCCAGAGATCAGAGTTTAGAGACTTCTAGACCAGAGATCAGAGTTTAGGGACTTCTAGCCCAGAGATCAGAGTTTAGGGACTTCTAGCCCAGAGGTCAGAGTTTAGAGACTTCTAGCCCAGAGGTCAGAGTTTAGGGACTTCTAGCCCAGAGGTCAGAGTTTAGGGACTTCTAGCCCAGAGGTCAGATGTCTTGGTTAGTTTGTAAACAGCACGTCTAAACGAGTCCCAGCAGCGTCTCTATTAAAAACACTTTCTTCACCTTCGTACTAAAATGTCAGTTACTCAAGATCATCTTTATAAAGCGTTAAACACACAGACCAATCAGAAAGCAGACGCACACGTGACTCTTTAATTATCATTTATAGATGTTATCATTTCATGTTCATTATATCATCAAAAAATAAAAACAGATTAGCATGTGTTCAGTCTCTGTTCAGAAGAATACAATAATGATTTACTCTTTTAGTTCAAATGTTTATCTTGTTGGGGTCAACACAGACCCTGTAATACACAGTGGAGCCTTTAACCTGAGTGTACACAGCGTTACGGGGACATTTAACCTGAGTGCACAGCGTTACGGGGACATTTAACCTGAGTGCACACAGCGTTACGGGGACATTTAACCTGAGTGCACACAGCGTTACGGGGACATTTAACCTGAGTGCACACAGCGTTACGGGGACATTTAACCTGAGTGCACAGCGTTACGGGGACATTTAACCTGAGTGCACACAGCGTTACGGGGACATTTAACCTGAGTGCACACAGCGTTACGGGGACATTTAACCTGAGTGCACACAGCGTTACGGGGACATTTAACCTGAGTGCACACAGCGTTACGGGGACATTTAACCTGAGTGCACAGCGTTACGGGGACATCTTCCAGGAGCATGGTACCCTGACCTCTCTCTGACTGGTGTATAAATGTGTGTGTTTATGAAAGGACTTGTTGTCTTCAGCTTCCTGTCCTGTTGACCCCTGACCCCCCGGACAGGAAGTCTAGATCTTCTCCACGTAGTTTCCAGGGAACATGCCCTCCCGGCCCCGCAAGCGACCGAACCACCAGCCAGAGGGGTCTGCAGGAAGTACACAGCAGTATTACATATAGTACTGACAGTAGTACTTATCAAATTAGTGTTAGCTATAGTACTGACAGTAGTATCAGCAGTAGCAGTAGTAGTAGTAGTAGTATCAGCAGTAGTAGCAGTAGTAGTAACATCAGTAGTAGTAGTAGTAGTAGTAGTAGTAGTAGTAGTAGTAGCAGTAGTCGTAACATCAGTAGTAGTAGTAGCAGTAGTAGTAGTAGTAGTAGTATCAGCAGTAGTAGCAGTAGTAGTAACATCAGTAGTAGTAGTAACAGCAGTAGCAGTAGTAGTAGTAGCAGCAGTAGTAACATCAGTAGTAGTAGTAGCAGTAGTAGCAGTAGTAGTAGTATCAGCAGTAGTAGCAGTAGTAGTAACATCAGTAGTAGTAGTAGCAGTAGTAGTAGTAGCAGTAGTATCAGCAGTAGTAGTAGTAGTATCAGCAGCAGTAGCAGTAGTAGTAGCAGTAGTAGTAGCAGTAGTAGTAGCAGTAGTCGTAACATCAGTAGTAGTAGTAGCAGTAGTAGTAGTAGTAGTAGTATCAGCAGTAGTAGCAGTAGTAGTAACATCAGCAGTAGTAGTAGCAGTAGTAGCAGTAGTAGTAGTATCAGCAGTAGTAGCAGTAGTAGTAACATCAGTAGTAGTAGTAGCAGTAGTAGTAGTAGCAGTAGTATCAGCAGTAGTAGTAGTAGTATCAGCAGCAGTAGCAGTAGTAGTAGCAGTAGTAGTAGCAGTAGTAGTAACATCAGTAGTAGTAGTAGCAGTAGTAGTAGTAGCAGTAGTAGTATTATCAGCAGTAGTAGTAGTATCAGCAGTAGTAGTAGTAGTAGTAGCAGTAGTAGTAATAGTATTATCAGCAGTAGTAGTAGTATCAGTAGCAGTAGTAGTAGTAGTAGTAGTATCAGCAGTAACAGCAGTAGTAGTAGTAGTAGAAGTAACAGCAGTAGCAGTAGTAGTAGTAGTAGTAGTATCAGCAGTAGTAGTAGTAACAGCAGTAGTAGTAGTAGTAACATCAGTAGTAGTAGTAGTAGTAGTAGTAGCAGTAGTCGTAACATCAGTAGTAGTAGTAGCAGTAGTAGTAGTAGTAGTAGTATCAGCAGTAGTAGTAGCAGTAGTAGTAACATCAGTAGTAGTAGTAACAGCAGTAGTAGTAGCAGTAGTAGTAGTAGCAGCAGTAGTAACATCAGTAGTAGTAGTAGCAGTAGTAGCAGTAGTAGTAGTATCAGCAGTAGTAGCAGTAGTAGTAACATCAGTAGTAGT
>CADEHL010000743.1:0-25099 GCA_902827135.1 Harpagifer antarcticus
TAGACTAATGATCATGTCTCATGTCTCTCAGTCCTGTCCTATAGACTAATTGATCATGTCTCATGTCTCTCAGTCCTGTCCTATAGACTAATTGATCATGTCTCATGTCTCCTCAATCCTGTCCTATAGGACTAATTGATCATGTCTCATGGGCTACTCAGTCCGTCCTATAGACTAATTGAATCATGTCCTCATACGTCTCTCAGTCGTCCTGTCCTATAGACGAATTGATCATGTATCATAGTTCTCCAGTCCTGTCCTATAGACTAATTGATCATGTCTCATGTCTCTCAGTCCTGTCCTATAGACTAATTGAATCATGTCTCATGTCTCTCAGTCCGGTCCTATAGACTAATTGATCATGTCTCATCTCTCTCAGTGCTGTCCTATAGACTAATTGATCGTGTATCTTCTCTCAGTGCTGTCCTATAGACTAATTGATCGTGTATCTTCTCTCTCAGTGCTGTCCTATAGACTAATTGATCGTGTCTCATGTCCTCTCAGTCCTGTCCTATAGACTAATTGATCATGTCTCATGTCTCTCAGTCCTGTCCTGTCTATAGACTAATTGATCATGTCTCATGTCTCTCAGTCCTGTCCTATAGACTAATTGATCATGTCTCATGTCTCTCAGTCCTGTCCTATAGACTAATTGATCATGTCTCATGTCTCTCAGTCCTGTCCTATAGACTCATTGATCATGTCTCATGTCTCTCAGTCCTGTCCTATAGACTAATTGATCATGTTCCCTTCATGTCTCTCAGTCCTGTCCTATAGACTAATTGATCATGTCTCATGTCTCTCAGTCCTGTCCTATAGACTAATTGATCATGTCTCATGTCTCTCAGTCCTGTCCTATAGACTAATTGATCATGTCTCATGTCTCTCAGTCCTGTCCTATAGACTAATTGATCATGTCTCATGTCTCTCAGTCCTGTCCTATAGACTAATTGATCATGTCTCATGTCTCTCAGTCCTGTCCTATAGACTAATTGATCATGTCTCATGTCTCTCAGTCCTGTCCTATAGACTAATTGATCATGTCTCATGTCTCTCAGTCCTGTCCTATAGACTCATTGATCATGTCTCATGTCTCTCAGTCTGTCCTATAGACAATTGATCATGTCTCATGTCTCTCAGTCCTGTCCTATAGACTCATTGATCATGTCTCATGTCTCTCAGTCCTGTCCTATAGACTCATTGATCATGTCTCATGTCTCTCAGTCCTGTCCTATAGACTCATTGATCATGTCTCATGTCTCTCAGTCCTGTCCCCCCCCCAGCGGCAGCAGCTCTCCAGCGTTCTCTTCTCGTCTCGTTTCGCTCTGGCTCTCTTCTTCCCCCCCGACGCCTCCTTCAGCTTCAGCTGGGCGGCGCGCTACGTTCGCGACAGCAGCATCATCGTTTACATCTGCCACGACTCAGCCAAGCGCAACGCAGGTAAACAAACACAGGTACACAACACAGGTAAACAAACACAGGTACACACAACACAGGTAAACAAACACAGGTACACACAACACAGGTACACAAACACAGGTACACACAACAACACAGGTACACACAACACAGGTACACACACACAGGTAAACAAACACAGGTACACACAACGCAGGTAAACAAACACAGGTACACACACACAGGTAAACAAACACAGGTACACAACGCAGGTAAACAACACAGGTACACACACACAGGTAAACAAACACAGGTACACAAACACAGGTACACACACACAGGTACACAACACAGGTACACACACACAGGTACACAAACACAGGTACACACAACACAGGTACACACAACACAGGTACACAAACACAGGTACACACACAGGTACACAACACAGGTACACAAACACAGGTACACACAACACAGGTAAACAAACACAGGTAACAAAACACAGGTACACACAACACAGGTAAACAAACACAGGTACACACAACACAGGTACACACAACACAGGTAAACAAACGCAGGTAAACAAACACAGGTACACACAACGCAGGTAAACAAACACAGGTACACACAACACAGGTAAACAAACACAGGTACACACAACACAGGTACACACAACACAGGTAAACAAACACAGGTACACACAACACAGGTAAACAAACACAGGTACACACAACACAGGTAAACAACACAGGTACACACAACACAGGTACACACAACACAGGTAAACAAACACAGGTACACACAACACAGGTAAACAAACACAGGTACACACAACACAGGTAAACAAACGCAGGTAAACAAACACAGGTACACAAACACAGGTACACAAACACAGGTACACAAACACAGGTAAACAAATGCAGGTAAACAAACACAGGTACACACAACACAGGTACACACAACACAGGTAAACAAACACAGGTACACACAACACAGGTAAACAAACACAGGTACACACAACACAGGTAAACAAACACAGGTACACACAACACAGGTACACACAACACAGGTAAACAAACACAGGTACACACAACACAGGTAAACAAACACAGGTAACAAGGTAAACAAACGCAGGTAAACAAACACAGGTACACAAACACAGGTAAACAAACGCAGGTAAACAAACACAGGTACACACAACACAGGTAAACAGAAACTTGTTTTAATAGTGTGTGTGTGTGTGTGTGTGTGTGTGTGTGTGTGTGTGTGTGTGTGTGTGTGTGTGTGTGTGTGTGTGTGTGTGTGTGTGTGTGTGTGTGTGTGTGTGTGTGTGTGTGCAGCCCCCTCCCTCGGCCCCTCCCTTGTGGTTCACAGCAGCGTACCTTTCGGCCTCGCTCACCTGGAGAGAGACGCCGCCGACGTTCAGCCAATCATAATGCAGGAGCTGCAGCGGCTACTTCCTGGTCTGCCTCAGCCAATCAACATCAAGTGTCACAAGTGGAGGTATTCCCAGGTGAGTGACGGAAATCCCCCTGAACTCACGTGTGATGATATACTGATCTTTACCCCCCCCCCAGGTTATATATTGATCTATACCCCCCCCCCAGGTTATATATTGATCTATACCCCCCCCCCCCAGGTGCTGACGGGGGTGCCGGGCTCTCCGGGTCACATGACTCTCCTCCAGTTTCCCCCCCTGCTGTGCGCTGGAGACGGATTCTCTCACTCCAACTTTGACGGCTGTGTGGATTCTGCACTGAGCACGATAACAGCACTGAGGGGGGGGCTATCTGAGGGGGGGCTCACTGACCAATCAGAGCCCTGAGGGGGGGGCTCACTGACCAATCAGAGCCCTGAGGGGGGGGCTCACTGACCAATAAAGAGACCTTAAAGAGCTGCAGGACGTGTTATTTATGTGTGGGTCCCTGAAGGCAGCATCCCCCTGGTCCTGATGGCCCCTGAAGGCAGCATCCCCCTGGTCCTGATGGCCCCTGAAGGCAGCATCCCCCTGGTCCTGATGGCCCCTGAAGGCAGCATCCCCCTGGTCCTGAAGGCCCCTGAAGGCAGCATCCCCCCTGGTCCTGATGGCCCCTGAAGGCAGCATCCCCTGGTCCTGATGGCCCCTGAAGGCAGCATCCCCCTTGTCCTGATGGGCCCCTGAAGGCAGCATCCCCCTTGTCCTGATGGCCCCTGAAGGCAGCATCCCCCTGGTCCTGATGGCCCCTGAAGGCAGCATCCCCCTGGTCCTGATGGCCCCTGAAGGCAGCATCCCCCTGGTCCTGATGGCCCCTGAAGGCAGCATCCCCCTGGTCCTGATGGCCCCTGAAGGCAGCATCCCCCTGGTCCTGATGGCCCCTGAAGGCAGCATCTCCCTGGTCCTGATGGCCCCTGAAGGCAGCATCCCCCTGGTCCAATGGGATCCGTGTGATTTATCTTTAAAAGCATGAATGGATTTTAAGTTTATAAACCGAGTCGTTAAACTTTAAGAGTTCAGTTTGAATTCAATCTGATATTTCTTGTGTTTTATAAACTCAGTTTCTCTCTTGAACTTTACATTAAATAAATAATTCATATTCCTCTCTGATCTTTTTATAAATGCAGATAAGACTGTGTGTGTGTGTGTGTGTGTGTGTGTGTGTGTGTGTGTGTGTGTGTGTGTGTGTGTGTGTGTGTGTGTGTGTGTGTGTGTGTGTGTGTGTGTGTGTGTGTGTGTGTGTGTGTGTGTGTGTGTGTGTGTGTGTGTGTGTGTGTGTGTGTGTGTGTGTGTGTGTGTGTGTGTGTGTGTGTGTGTGTGTGTGTGTGACCTATTTCTCCTCCTGTTCTCCAGTCGTTTGGAGTAGTGCCGCTGCAGCAGTGCATTGTGGGAGGAGAGATTATCATTTCTGCCAAGTCACTGGTAGATCTCTCTCACACACACTCACACACACACACTCACACTCACACACACACACTCACACTCACACACACACTCACACACACACACACACACACACTCACACACACACACAGATAATCTAGGTATAGGAACATATTTTAAATGCTGATTTATTTGTTTAACATTTTAATTTCTGCTAGATTTACACAAAGATATTAAAGTACATTTATTTTATATATATTCAATGGATTTGGATAATGCTATAAAAGTAATATTCTAATGCAGTAAAAAAAGTATTAACACTAAAGAATATATATATATTACAATAAGGTGAAATGAAATACATTTATATTTGATCATACATTCTGATTAAAGCAATCTGCAGCTCCTCTGCTCACCCTCTGTCTGAAACCAGAGCTGCTCTGATTGGTTAGCCGGCCACCTCTGTTGTGATTGGTCGACAGCTTAGAGATGTCCCGCCCCTTAGCCTATCACGTACAATGTGTTGGAGCGCTAGCCAATAAGAGTGAGTGTTCCATAGTGATGTCACTGTGTTCAGGAAGTAAACAAAGGAGTCCAACAGACGGATGTTTATAAATAGTTTATTCACCTTTACAGTGTTTTTTTATTTTATATAAAACAGGACAGAATAAAAGAAGAGGGGGGGGGCAGTCTGACGCTCACTTCCTGTTTGTGGACAAACCGTTTCCTGCTCAGAAGGATTCGTGAAAAGATTCAGAAAAATAAATCTGAGTTTTGAATTCGGTTTATAATCAGCGTGATGTAGATCAAAACCACAAAGGGGAGGAGTCTGTTCCCTAAACCCCGCCCCCTGTGATTGTCCAATCATATCGCAGCAACACTAACCACAGCTAGCTTAGCTTCAGTCTGTTAGCATGTTGTGAATATTCACGTTTTTTCTTGAGAGAAAATACGTGAATAAGATAAATTGTTAATTTAAATTACTTTATGAATCTGAGATTAAAGTCGTACATTTCCGATAAACACATTTCCTCGTGTCAGGAGTCGGACGCCCAGTGGCTGGATTTAATCGTGCAAAGTCAACCCATGCTGTTCCATGTTTGTGTCCCCGGTTATTTTGCGACTAATCATTTAATATCAGATTTCTCTTTAAAATGTCGACTTTCTTCCCTTGAATATTCCCGTCCTCCTGAGCGTCCTCCTGAGCGTCCTCCTGAGCGTCCTCCTGAGCGTCCTCCTTAGCTCTGTACATTTCATTTGTATCTACAAAGACGCTTACACTTGTTCATCCTGCATTAAATACGTGTTGAGATGCAGAGAAACCTCGGAGCAGGAAACGGTTGCAGGTACGGTCACACGGTCAAAAAACTGGACTTCCTGTTCGGAGAGTTGAACTTCAGCCGGAAGGAAAACTGGAACGTGGGTTTGAAATGTTTTCTTTACGATATAATAACAGTTTCTGTTGAACGCAGTTTGACCGCGCCTTAAGGCAAAACGAAGAAACATCATGGACCGTGTTTGACTGCAAACTAACCAACAAACAGAAACCTAACGTCAGTCTGAGCTTCATTTGGCAGGTGTGATGACAGAGACCCCTCCTCTCTGAAGGAGGGGTCTGAGAGGGAAACTAAATGATGACGGTTCAAAGTTTAATTCGGAGAGTTTTGGGACAGAAAGCAGAGTTCAGGGTTCCTTTGTTTACCGAACGTCGTAGACTTGGAATCTTTAACAGCTGATTTCTCGGTTTACACCAAACCTTCAACGTTTTCTCTCCGACTTTAGGAACCCTGAAGCTCGAGCGGTTTGTTAAAAACCTTCGTCTCGTAGTTTTGGAAACGGCCAAAGTCAATAATCGTGTTTCTGGTTCTTTAGTTGTGTCCAGGTCTCTCTGACGGTTTGGCGGTTTAATCTACGATTCAGCTGTAACATGGTGAAAGTAAAAACACACGGAGCACCTGCCTGGCCTCAGACTCCTGAAACACCTCCGAACACATCGGGAACGCTCAGAGAGAGGAACCGACACTCTGACAGGAACACTTTAATACTTTAAATCAGGACGCTGGTGGTGTTTAGCGTTAGCTTTCAGGCTGGATCGTGGGTGTTGTTTCAGACGTTCGAGTTGTTTTGATTTTTACACAAGTATTTCGACCTCTGCTAACGAGGGTTAGTTCATTGGTTTGGTTCTGTAATCTAGCTTTGCTGGTTTAGTAAAGTTCACACCCAAATCCAAAACACCTCCGCCTGACATCGGGTTGAATTTCTCCAGAACTGGTTTCAAAAGGACCAGCGTTTTAGCTTCAACGCCAGATTTGGTTGGACTCAGGTTAACTTGTGTCTGTCAGGTTTTTAGCCCCTCAGGTCTGAACGAGGACAGGAAGTGAGGCCAGGCTCGAGAGCACCTAACAGGACTGGAGACAGGAAGTGTGTTGTTGTTGCTGTAAGAAACACACCGAGCGTCCGGGTGGAGACGGACACTCGAGGCCGGTCCAGAGCACCAGAGATGGACTAAAGGCTCTGTATCAGCCCCGGATAGCTTAGCTTAGCACCTAAAACCCAACGAGATGAACTGTAAAGCCGACGATGGCCCATCAGACGCTCCGGTTCGATGGTAGACCTCGAGACGGGATCACACAGGACGATATAGATCTAACGAATATTTAATCTCTAATCTAAACTGGATTTACTTTATGTGTTTTCTTAATGATGTTACTTCAGCGGGGGGAACCTACCTCAAGAGTAAGACGTACCACACCTGGGGCGTCATGACCTTTATCCTCCTTGGTCTCTCCGTTTCCTACCGCTGAGAGTTCAAGCTCTTTTCTGACGGCTTTTAAAGGGAAGCGTCACCTCAAAGGATCATTTGTTGTGAATACAGATTCGTTGTTGGCCTCTCAGGTGAACAAAGAATGGAATCTGAGAAGTCTTAAGTTCAAACCAGGTTGTGGGAGCACCGTTCATCTGAAGTGTTATGAGTGAAGGTTTTAGTGTTTAAGTATCTGATACATGAGGAGTAATACTGGACCCGTTTGTTAACGGATGTTTATGGTTTTGCTGTGGTTAAACACGGCCACCAGTAACTTCAATTAACGAAGACTTTCCTACGATTTTGGATCTAGGTTCACCGTGGAGGCATGACAGGAAGTGTGCCTCAAGAATTCAATGTAACACATTGAGTTATTGATATAAAAGTTATCATTGTGTGTTTGAATGATCCTTTAGTGTTCGTTACCTTCTTTCTATGTGATTTCTAACGGTTCTTACGATGCCGTGCTGAGGACTTCCTGTTTTTATACGTCCTGTGTGATCAGGTCTTTCAGGAGCTTTCAGACCCAGAATCCTCACACTGATGATGAACAATCAGAAAGCACAGGACCAACGCAGAGCCAGTGATAGGTAGTAGCACCAAATGTAAGGACGGAATTCAGACATCAGGACTAAAACCTCGACCTACTCCCGGTCTGGAGGAAGATGTTCCTTCAGAGGATTATCAGGGATGCTCCGATCCAGTACCGTCTCAAATGAATCCTCTAGAAGTTAGTTTGCACCTTGAGGAGAAGGTTTATGCTGTGCATGAAGAGGCCCAACATGTGGTTCTAGCCCAGAGAACAGGAACCGGTTGGTGATTAGTTTGGGATTGAGTCTACGATCTGAACCGGAGCATGCCGAATGTTCTTCAGTAAAACCCAGACGGAGAGTCCTGAACCTGCTGAGATGTGAATGTGATCCTCAAAGTGTTCCCGGCGTTAAAAGGTACAGCTCGAGTTTGAGTGCTTAAATGTCGCCAAGAAGAAGTAGTAACGAGTTAAACGATTAATAGTCTATGAACAGAGTAATATTAGTGATAGAGCATCACCCAAACAGAGGCTGAACCTTGACACCATGGAGACCGGCTGGAGTCACGCTAACAACAGACTGCTGGCACTTTGGTAGAGCAGAGCTTCTCAACATTTAGTGGTTTCAGATCCCAAAAACACGTCTTCAGAGAGCGGAGATCTTTACCGGCGCCAAGCTGAGTGCGTGTGTGGTTTGACTGCAGGATACCGGAAAGACTAGCAGCCCAAACCTCAGGAAAATTGGTGGAAAGATCAAAGAAGAAGCCTTCAAATTGTGGAGCGGATTTCTCACTTGTGGAGGTTTGCTCTCTCCGATTGTCCTGAGAATCTACCAAGCGAAGACCTCTCTATCCACAAACCCTCGTTGTGTTCTGACCCAAACGTTGAGAAACTCTGATCGTAAACCCTTACAAACGGCAGCTTTATAACAAAGGACTTCCAGCTGGACAGAAAGCGGCACGACAGGAGCTCGAACGGCTTTCCAGGAGGGAGTTGGTCTGAAATGCGCCTCGATAGTCAGTCCTTTATAAAGAGCAGAACAACAACCAGCGCTCTGCAGTCGGTCTTCTCTTCAGTTTGTGTCGAGGTGCGTTAGTCTACGTTTAGCTCAGAAGCAGATCCGGCTGAAGGAATGGTTATACTGTGTGTGTGTGTGTGTGTGTGTGTGTGTGTTAGCTTAAGTTTGATATAAGTCAGAGTATAACAAAAATACATTTTAACTGCAGGATTGAAACTGTGCAAAACTGAAGACAGACGGACAGAGAGTCGCTTTGTTCACAGGAGGATTGTACTGTCTGTGTTTTAACAGGAGATTGTGAAGTTTCTTTCCTTAAAGCCGACTCTTCTCTCTGAGAGCGGCTCCGTCTCCAAGCCGGTCCAGATCGGGCCAAAAACAGGACGCGAGGACCGGGTAAATCGGAGTTATTTGGTTTTCCAACGTCAAGAACACCAGAAATCATCCTGGGTTTAAAACATCTAAATATTTTGGATAACAGAAGCGAAAAGTTCAGGTTTAATCTTTTTGTTGATGTGTGGGAATATACAATCAGGACGTTATATCATAACAATGCCCATCTACATTTGGCCCACCTAAGTTCAGTTCTACCTGATCACATTCAAACATTTTGATTTAATTGATTCAACGGCCGGTTTAACAAGAGGCGAAGTCTGCTGATTAAAGCATAACGTCGATTAGTCATGAGGACATCTCTGTTTTGATGACGGCTAAAGTGAGGTCTTTAAAGTCTGTTTCCCGCCTCTCTAATCTACAGACTTGATTTAAAACATAACCTTGGACTCTGAGGCAAAGCAAGACACTCGATAATGATTGGTAGGAGAAGTCCCGTCAATAAAAGAGATTTACAGCATAATAACTTCCTTATTGGCTTCGAGAGCTGATGTTCAATGAAAAGGTTTCTTCTGGAGATTTGGTCTTGAAAATGAGTCGCACGCACCCGGAGAGAAGAGTCAACGTTCAGAAACAGCTCAACGAAATGTAAAAGATGGGGAAACAAAAAGAAGATTGGTCTGCATAAAGTTCCCTACGAAGGAAGGACGGGGGGGGTTCCAACAAACATGTGGTCTAAGGAAGTCTACTTGTCTCTATGTTTGTTTATGTTCAAGTTTTACTCCTTTACTCTTTAACTCCTCCCGTCTGTCCATTCATCTGTCTTATTGTCCGTTCGCTGGCCCCGCCCACAAGCTTAGCCCCGCCTCCTCCGACCGCCATGTCATGTGATTGTCCAGCTGGGGGGGGGGGGGGGGGGGGGTGTCTTATAATCTGAGCTCCGAGAGTCCTGCAGATCAGACGCGGTCCGTCGGTTATAATCCCCGTTAGCTAACAACACGTCTTAGTTTGGGGGTTCATGAGTGTAAACATACTGAATATATATATATACACATATATATCTGTATGAGTGTGTGTGTGTGTGTGTGCGTGTCAGACTTTAGTGATCTGATCGTGATGGTCGTCTTCGAAGGGCTCGTTCTCCGGGTCCGAGTCCGTGGTGTCGGAGTAGCGGTAGTGATCCGGCTCGTTGTCGCTGACGTCCGGCGTCACCGAGGCCGACGTGCTGCTGGCGTCAGAGTTCGCTCCCTCCTCCACCGTCTTCGTGAAGTACAGCTTCACCTGCGAGCACACTGTACGGTCAGATCAGGGCCGACATGATACTGTCGTGTCAAATGATCATATAATCATTTCAAGTCTTATAGGGAACATCTGTTAAGTGGTGTCGTTAGTCTGGTGCGTGTTCAACAGAGACAGAAGCTAAGGGTTCACAGCAGGAGGTGGATTTACAGAGGGTTAAGGACTGGGTTAGGGTTAATGGAGCATCGATGGTTCCTCTCATGAACACACAGAGAGACTGAAAGCAGAGCTTCTCTCTCTCTGTGTGTGTGTGTGTGTGTGTGTGTGTGTGTGTGTGTGTGTGTGTGTGTGTGTGTGTGTGTGTTCCTGCTTTTTTCCTCCACAGATACAAGGAGACATTTAACCTGACGTCCCGATCACTGAAGACGACATGTCGGAGACCCTCTGACATCAGATCTGAGATGTAACTCTGTATTTAAAGTTAGGATGGACTGGAGCACAAGGAGAGCTTCAGTATCTCTGATGTAATGTTAATAATTCATGTTCTCTGTCCGGGACGTGTTGGGGTCAGAGAGGAGGATGTGTTGTGGTCGGTAGAGTCTCTCACTGACCGACAGTCTAAGGCAGGGATGGGCAACTTTGATGGTGGTGGGGGCCACATAATGTATGTAATTATTAACAAATATACTAAGTCTGACATTCTACAATCTTTCGGGAACATCCTCCAATGAGCCACTGAACAAATATCAGCTCACAGAAATGTTATTTAATTTTTACGAGTGGCATGTTTGTATTGAACGGGTTATTTAGCAGAGGAATAAAACTATTTTAAACTATTGGAGGAAGATGTGTGTGCTTTGAGATGAACCATTAAGAGGACATACACAGAAGTCAACTCAGACACCTGTCAGCCCGCACTGTGCTGTTCCTCAGCGCCGCCCCCCCCCCCTAGTAATCATAGATCACACGGCAGGGTCCGTGACCGTTTGTTTTCATCTGATTTACAAAGTATTGGTTTTTAGAATATTAAACTTGTTTCGCTAAATTCAGAAGAGAAATACAGCTTTGAAGCTAAAGGCATGATTACAGGAGGCAACTCAACGTCACAGCAGGCGTAACAACAGCCGGTGTTTCTTGTGAGGGTTTCGGGAAACAAACACAATACACACAAACGCGTCACAGATTATTTCGAGGTATTTGGCTGTTGAACTAAATCATGTACGCAGCTTGCGACGTCGCTAGGAGTCTAGTGGACGGTATCAGTACTACGAGTAAAACAAATACAAATATTCTTTTATTAATTAGTTTGTTTATAAATTAATCTGAGGGCCGCAAACAGAGGAGGTGGGCCCATCCCTGGTCTAAGGCCTTTAGAAGTGGTGCAAAACCTCACAAGGATCTACTTTCTTGAATGTACTGTGGCTTCTTTGATGTGTAAAGTTTGCACTGTATCTGAAACTATCAATGACAGAAACAACAGTTTGAATAAAAGAATCACGTCCGAGTTTCTAAAGCTCTTCACCGTTTAGTGGAAGTGAAGAGATCGGTTTACCTTGAAGTTTGGGGAGAAGTTCCTGTTGGCCTTATCTTTGTTGGCCTTGTCTAGGTCGTTCTTGGTCAGCGTGAGAACCAGGAAGTCTCTGTCGTCTCCGCCCGTCATCATCATCGTCGCTGTCATCATCATCATCCCCTGCGTCCGGTCCGGCGCGGCGCTGCCGTTCTCCAGCTTCTCCCCAGGGGTCTCCTCCGGGCCCGGGATGAAGAAGGTGTTCACCCAGAAGTGGAACATCTTTTCCTGACCGGACGGGAACTCAAGTTATCAACAGGTTTACTCTGTAAAGTCTACTTCCTGTCTGTGCCTAAGATGGCGTACCCCAGACAACTCAAGACAACCAATGAAACCAAGACGCTAAGACTTCCTACCAAACAATCAGGAAGACTAACCGGTATTCAGAACAACTTCCACATGAAGACTTACTCAAGACAAGTAAGGGACTAACCAAGAACACCCAAGATCTCTTAGAAGACTTAACTCTTACCTAATTTGAAGGCCCCAATTTGATTTTCCTAAGAACACTGACTCAAGATATCTCCAACATGCCCTACGGAAGATGACTCACCAGCGATGTAGTATCCAGGAAGACACATGAAGACTTAGTCAAGACAAGTTAACTAAGACAATCACCTGTAAAACAGCTAACAAGAAGACCTACCCAAGACCTCTAACCAAGGAAGACTTAACTCTTACTCAAATTGAAGACAATTGCCCCAAGAACACTGACTCAAGACAACGTTGCCAAGACAGTCTACACAGGTTTTTAAGAGATCGTCTGCAATATTACCTCCACACCAAATCTTACTCAAGGCAACGTAACCAAGACCGTTGTCTGTATCCTCAATTCCAGAAAACTTCCTTAGACTTCCTACCAAAGACCATATACCCAGGAAGACTTAACTGTACTAAAGATCATTACCCCAAAGTAATTTTCCTAAGAACACTGACACAAAATATCTCCAACAAGACCTACGGAGGATGACTAACCAGAGATGTTGTACCCAGGAAGACTAACCGGTATTCAGGACAACTTCCACATGAAGATAAGTAAACTAAGAAACCCGTAAAACAGCTAACTACAGAACACTTCCTTACGGTACTAAGCCAGGAAGACCTACCCAAGACCTCTTAGAAGACTTAACTCTTACCTGAATTGAACACAATTACCCCCCGGTGATTTTCCCAAGACAACGTTCACAGGACAGTCTACACAGGACTCACTGGTCTTTAAGAGCTCGTCTGCAAGATGACCTCCACACTAAATCTTAAGAAAGGCAAGGTAACAAAGACCATCATCTGTAAAACAACGAACTCCAGAAACCTTCCTTAGACTTCCTACCAAAGACCATAAACCCAGGTCTGTACTGGTAACTGTACTAAAGACCATCGCCCCAAGATGAACACTGACTCAAGGTATCTCCAACTAGACCTACGGAAGATGACCAAAGATGTAGTACCCAGGAAGACTGACGGTATACAAGACAAAATACTTAACACACCTTCCCTACGTCCCACTCATTCACCGTAATCTGACCCTGACAACTACACCAAGACCAACCAAAGACCAATATACCCCGGTAGACCTTCAAGACCACCTCAGAGAGATTACTTCCATAAGAGGAGCCAAGAAGTTTTACTTGAGCCCAACGAAACCTTCACAATGTAGGTAAGAAAACATACACCAAACCACTCAATTAAGCAACTCAACCAAAGCTATACACAAGAGATGTTACTCTGTCCACAATAAAGACTGAATACTGGGACTAAGAGGTCTAATACTTTCTGTAGTTCAGGTTTAATCAGGAGTTACCATGAAGGACACATTTGAGGAATCAACATGTAGTAAAAACTCACATCCAGGATATAACACTTCTGTTGATGTAAAAAGTAAAAAGGAGTACTGAATGCCTCCTCTTCCTCACCTTCTTCATCATCTTGTTCTGCTTGTGGAAGAACTCCACCTTGATGTCTCCGCAGACAGGAAGTGGCTGAGGGAACTCGAACAGCATGAGCTTGTCTTCCCGCCGGGTGTTGGAGGGGTTGGAGGTGTGGATCTTCACCTTCAGCTGGTACACCACGAACTGAGGATCTGCAGCACAAGCACTCGTTAGATCAGGGTCTCTTATCTCTGTGAGTCCACAAACACTCGTTAGATCAGGGTCTCTTATCTCTGTGAGTCTACAAACACTCGTTAGATCAGGGTCTCTTATCTCTGTGAATCCACAAACACTCGTTAGATCAGGGTCTCTTATCTCTGTGAATCCACAAACACTCGTTAGATCAGGGTCTCTTTTCTCTGTGAGTCCACAAACACTCATTAGATCAGGGTCTCTTATCTCTGTGAGTCCACAAACACTCGTTAGATCAGGGTCTCTTATCTCTGTGAGTCTACAAACACTCGTTAGATCAGGGTCTCTTATCTCTGTGAATCCACAAACACTCGTTAGATCAGGGTCTCTTATCTCTGTGAATCCACAAACACTCGTTAGATCAGGGTCTCTTTTCTCTGTGAGTCCACAAACACTCATTAGATCAGGGTCTCTTATCTCTGTGAGTCCACAAACACTCGTTAGATCAGGGTCTCTTATCTCTGTGAGTCTACAAACACTCGTTAGATCAGGGTCTCTTATCTCTGTGAATCCACAAACACTCGTTAGATCAGGGTCTCTTATCTCTGTGAATCCACAAACACTCGTTAGATCAGGGTCTCTTATCTCTGTGAGTCCACAAACACTCGTTAGATCAGGGTCTCTTATCTCTGTGAGTCTACAAACACTCGTTAGATCAGGGTCTCTTATCTCTGTGAATCCACAAACACTCGTTAGATCAGGGTCTCTTATCTCTGTGAATCCACAAACACTCGTTAGATCAGGGTCTCTTTTCTCTGTGAGTCCACAAACACTCATTAGATCAGGGTCTCTTATCTCTGTGAGTCCACAAACACTCGTTAGATCAGGGTCTCTTATCTCTGTGAATCCACAAACACTCATTAGATCAGGGTCTCTTATCTCTGTGAGTCTACAAACACTCGTTAGATCAGGGTCTCTTATCTCTGTGAGTCCACAAACACTCGTTAGATCAGGGTCTCTTATCTCTGTGAGTCTACAAACACTCGTTAGATCAGGGTCTCTTATCTCTGTGAGTCTACAAACACTCGTTAGATCAGGGTCTCTTATCTCTGTGAATCCACAAACACTCGTTAGATCAGGGTCTCTTATCTCTGTGAATCCACAAACACTCGTTAGATCAGGGTCTCTTATCTCTGTGAATCCACAAACACTCATTAGATCAGGGTCTCTTATCTCTGTGAGTCTACAAACACTCATTAGATCAGGGTCTCTTTTCTCTGTGAGTCCACAAACACTCGTTAGATCAGGGTCTCTTATCTCTGTGAATCCACAAACACTCGTTAGATCAGGGTCTCTTATCTCTGTGAATCCACAAACACTCGTTAGATCAGGGTCTCTTATCTCTGTGAATCCACAAACACTCATTAGATCAGGGTCTCTTATCTCTGTGAGTCTACAAACACTCATTAGATCAGGGTCTCTTATCTCTGTGAATCCACAAACACTCATTAGATCAGGGTCTCTTTTCTCTGTGAGTCCACAAACACTCATTAGATCAGGGTCTCTTATCTCTGTGAGTCCACAAACACTCGTTAGATCAGGGTCTCTTATCTCTGTGAATCCACAAACACTCATTAGATCAGGGTCTCTTATCTCTGTGAGTCTACAAACACTCGTTAGATCAGGGTCTCTTATCTCTGTGAGTCCACAAACACTCGTTAGATCAGGGTCTCTTATCTCTATGAATCCACAAACACTCATTAGATCGGGGTCTCTTATCTCTATGAATCCACAAACACTCATTAGATCAGGGTCTCTTATCTCTGTGAATCCACAAACACTCGTTAGATCAGGGTCTCTTATCTCTGTGAGTCTACAAACACTCGTTAGATCGGGGTCTCTTATCTCTGTGAGTCTACAAACACTCGTTAGATCGGGGTCTCTTATCTCTGTGAGTCCACAAACACTCGTTAGATCGGGGTCTCTTACACACACTCACAAAGATCTACTTTCTTGAATGTACTGTGGCTCCTCTGAGGGGTGAATGTGTGGGGGTGGACTCACTGCAGGTTCCCCCGGTGAACATGGGGATGGTTTCAAACAGCATCTTGTGGAAGAGCAGAGCTACGGGTCTGTAGAGCAGCTGGTTCCTCAGCAGGAAGCTGTAGTAGATAACGTAGCGCCGCTGACTGGGGATCGTCACGCCCTGAACACACAGGAAGGGTTGGAGCATATCAGCATAAAGGATTACAAAGCAAGGGGGGCTTTCTGCTTTTATAATAATAATAATAATAATAATCTCAGACATCTGCAGCTCTCTCCCCCCCAGTTCAGAAACCATCTTAGATTCCCAGTCCTTCCCATACCTTCTTGTCTCTTATCTTCTCTCATACCTTCTTGTCTCGGGTGCGCACCTCCCCGTAGAAGTCGAGTGCCTCCTGTGCCTCGCTGAACTTCCCTCGGTGCAGCAGGTAGGCGCAGATCATGACCCCGGTGCGACCCTTTCCAGCCTTGCAGTGGATGGCGGCGACGTGCTGCTCGTCCTCGCTCAGCCACTGGTCCAGGTCCTCGCAGAAGGGCCTGATCAGCTCCAGCTGGGGCGGGTTGTGGTCCTCGAACGGGTACTGGGCCACTGGAACATTCAGATTCATAGCAAAACATTCAGATTAGAGCCAGCGGGACATACAGAGACTTTAGAGGAAGAACCACAACTGTTTGGGCTTCATGACGTGGAGCCGGGATGTCCAAACATTTTCCCCGATGGCCGCGTACAGATAGATATATAAAGGTCTGGGCCGCTCACTAGAGGTTTATCGCCTCATCAGTTCAGTTATAAGTTAGCTAAATCAATCAAAGGAGGTAAATGATTCTGGATACTTGAAAAGGCTTTAAGAAACAAACAGCTCTCCAGAGGGTTCACTTTATTCTGTCAGCAGCTCATTCCTTAAAACAGAAGCTTCAGATTTCAGATAACAAGAGGAAATAAGAAGAGTTTAGTTCAAGCTTGTTATGTAAATAAGTTATTGCGCTTTTTTTGGGCGTTTTCAACTTGAATGGACTGAATTAATTTGAACAGTGGGCTCTTATGAACACATGAATACTGTGTAATATATATATAAACATATATATTTAAGAAGTAAGACAAGCAGAAATGTATGTGAGGGCCGTTTCAAAATGGTCCGCGGGCCGTAGTTTGGACCCCCCTGATTTAGAGGAAGAACAACGACTGTTTGGGCTTCATGAGGAGCTGCTTTGGTTTGAATGCTATGGTAAGTAAAGAAGCTCAAAGAGAGGAAGTTTCTGATTCAGCAAATCCTCTATGTCATTTTATACCAAAGAAAAGACACATTCAAAAAGGAGACACTCAATATTTTATACTCCAAACCATTAACATAGAAAGTAACGTGTAGTCTCACCTCGACAGTTGAACTTTGACGTGTCGTAGTGTCGCTCCGCACACCTGAGGAAACAAGACGTTAATACAGAACAACTCTCTCAGTTAGTAACCTGGCAGATATAGTTCAGCTGATGCATAAATATATACATTCATCTACAGGAAGGAGACTCCTGAACAGAAGCTAACTGCTAACCGCTAGCATCTTTCATTTCATCTGCACATGAGACCCAACCCGATACTTAAGGACATAAGTAAAGGCTTTATTTACAATAAAAGGCAAAAAGGAAACCAAGAAAACACAATTTAGAAAGATGTAACAAAAACATTTTTGAGTAGAAAACAAAAATATGAAAATAATATAAATAGTTACTACATATTAAACACAGAGGGATGAGTGCACTCACAGGTTGTAGATCTTGTAGTGATTCTTGTGCTTCAGGTCTAAGAACCTGAGGGAGAAACACCTCGTTAACGTTTCTGTGTTCAACGATCAATAAGACGATCATTAAGACCTAGTTTCTGTGTTCAACGATCAATAAGACCTAGTTTCTGTGTTCAACGATCAATAAGACCTAGTTTCTGTGTTCAACGATCAATAAGACCTAGTTTCTGTGTTCAACGATCATTAAGACCTAGCTTCTGTGTTCAACGATCATTAAGACCTAGCTTCTGTGTTCAACGATCATTAAGACCTAGCTTCTGTGTTCAACGATCAATAAGACGATCAATAAGACCTCTTTTCTGTGTTCAACGATCATTAAGACCTAGCTTCTGTGTTCAACGATCAATAAGACGATCAATAAGACCTAGTTTCTGTGTTCAACGATCATTAAGACCTAGCTTCTGTGTTCAACGATCAATAAGACGATCAATAAGACCTAGCTTCTGTATTCAACGATCAATAAGACCTAGTTTCTGTGTTCAACGATCATTAAGACCTAGCTTCTGTGTTCAACGATCAATAAGACCTAGTTTCTGTGTTCAACGATCAATAAGACCTAGCTTCTGTGTTCAACGATCAATAAGACCTAGTTTCTGTGTTCAACGATCAATAAGACCTAGCTTCTGTGTTCAACGATCAATAAGACCTAGCTTCTGTGTTCAATGATCATTAAGACCTAGCTTCTGTGTTCAACGATCAATAAGACCTAGTTTCTGTGTTCAACGATCAATAAGACCTAGCTTCTGTGTTCAACGATCAATAAGACCTAGCTTCTGTGTTCAATGATCATTAAGACCTAGCTTCTGTGTTCAACGATCAATAAGACCTAGCTTCTGTGTTCAACGATCAATAAGACCTAGCTTCTGTGTTCAATGATCATTAAGACCTAGCTTCTGTGTTCAACGATCATTAAGACCTAGCTTCTGTGTTCAACGATCAATAAGACCTAGCTTCTGTGTTCAATGATCATTAAGACCTAGTTTCTGTGTTCAACGATCAATAAGACCTAGCTTCTGTGTTCAACGATCAATAAGACCTAGCTTCTGTGTTCAATGATCATTAAGACCTAGCTTCTGTGTTCAACGATCATTAAGACCTAGCTTCTGTGTTCAACGATCAATAAGACCTAGCTTCTGTGTTCAACGATCAATAAGACCTAGCTTCTGTGTTCAATGATCATTAAGACCTAGCTTCTGTGTTCAACGATCAATAAGACCTAGTTTCTGTGTTCAACGATCAATAAGACCTAGCTTCTGTGTTCAATGATCATTAAGACCTAGCTTCTGTGTTCAACGATCAATAAGACCTAGTTTCTGTGTTCAACGATCAATAAGACCTAGCTTCTGTGTTCAACGATCAATAAGACCTAGTTTCTGTGTTCAACGATCAATAAGACCTAGTTTCTGTGTTCAATGATCATTAAGACCTAGCTTCTGTGTTCAACGATCATTAAGACCTAGCTTCTGTGTTCAACGATCAATAAGACCTAGCTTCTGTGTTCAATGATCATTAAGACCTAGCTTCTGTGTTCAACGATCAATAAGACCGAGCTTCTGTGTTCAACGATCAATAAGACCTAGTTTCTGTGTTCAACGATCAATAAGACCTAGCTTCTGTGTTCAATGATCATTAAGACCTAGCTTCTGTGTTCAACGATCATTAAGACCTAGCTTCTGTGTTCAACGATCAATAAGACCTAGCTTCTGTGTTCAATGATCATTAAGACCTAGCTTCTGTGTTCAACGATCAATAAGACCTAGTTTCTGTGTTCAACGATCAATAAGACCTAGCTTCTGTGTTCAATGATCATTAAGACCTAGCTTCTGTGTTCAACGATCATTAAGACCTAGCTTCTGTGTTCAACTATCAATAAGACCTAGCTTCTGTGTTCAACGATCAATAAGACCTAGCTTCTGTGTTCAATGATCATTAAGACCTAGCTTCTGTGTTCAACGATCAATAAGACCTAGTTTCTGTGTTCAACGATCAATAAGACCTAGCTTCTGTGTTCAATGATCATTAAGACCTAGCTTCTGTGTTCAACGATCAATAAGACCTAGTTTCTGTGTTCAACGATCAATAAGACCTAGCTTCTGTGTTCAACGATCAATAAGACCTAGTTTCTGTGTTCAACGATCAATAAGACCTAGTTTCTGTGTTCAATGATCATTAAGACCTAGCTTCTGTGTTCAACGATCATTAAGACCTAGCTTCTGTGTTCAACGATCAATAAGACCTAGCTTCTGTGTTCAACGATCAATAAGACCTAGCTTCTGTGTTCAATGATCATTAAGACCTAGCTTCTGTGTTCAACGATCAATAAGACCTAGCTTCTGTGTTCAACGATCAATAAGACCTAGCTTCTGTGTTCAATGATCATTAAGACCTAGCTTCTGTGTTCAACGATCAATAAGACCTAGTTTCTGTGTTCAACGATCAATAAGGCCTAGCTTCTGTGTTCAACGATCAATAAGACCTAGCTTCTGTGTTCAATGATCATTAAGACCTAGCTTCTGTGTTCAACGATCAATAAGACCTAGCTTCTGTGTTCAACGATCAATAAGACCTAGCTTCTGTGTTCAATGATCATTAAGACCTAGCTTTCTGTGTTCAACGATCAATAAGACCTAGTTTCTGTGTTCAACGATCAATAAGACCTAGCTTCTGTGTTCAACGATCAATAAGACCTAGTTTCTGTGTTCAACGATCAATAAGACCTAGTTTCTGTGTTCAATGATCATTAAGACCTAGCTTCTGTGTTCAACGATCATTAAGACCTAGCTTCTGTGTTCAACGATCAATAAGACCTAGCTTCTGTGTTCAATGATCATTAAGACCTAGCTTCTGTGTTCAACGATCAATAAGACCTAGCTTCTGTGTTCAACGATCAATAAGACCTAGCTTCTGTGTTCAATGATCATTAAGACCTAGCTTCTGTGTTCAACGATCAATAAGACCTAGTTTCTGTGTTCAACGATCAATAAGGCCTAGCTTCTGTGTTCAACGATCAATAAGACCTAGCTTCTGTGTTCAATGATCATTAAGACCTAGCTTCTGTGTTCAACGATCAATAAGACCTAGCTTCTGTGTTCAACGATCAATAAGACCTAGCTTCTGTGTTCAATGATCATTAAGACCTAGCTTCTGTGTTCAACGATCAATAAGACCTAGCTTCTGTGTTCAATGATCATTAAGACCTAGCTTCTGTGTTCAACGATCAATAAGACCTAGCTTCTGTGTTCAATGATCATTAAGACCTAGCTTCTGTGTTCAACGATCAATAAGACCGAGCTTCTGTGTTCAACGATCAATAAGACCTAGTTTCTGTGTTCAACGATCAATAAGACCTAGCTTCTGTGTTCAATGATCATTAAGACCTAGCTTCTGTGTTCAACGATCAATAAGACCTAGCTTCTGTGTTCAACGATCAATAAGACCGAGCTTCTGTGTTCAACGATCAATAAGACCTAGCTTCTGTGTTCAACGATCAATAAGACCTAGCTTCTGTGTTCAATGATCATTAAGACCTAGCTTCTGTGTTCAACGATCAATAAGACCGAGCTTCTGTGTTCAACGATCAATAAGACCTAGCTTCTGTGTTCAACGATCAATAAGACCTAGCTTCTGTGTTCAATGATCAATAAGACCTAGTTTCTGTGTTCAACGATCAATAAGGCCTAGCTTCTGTGTTCAACGATCAATAAGACCTAGCTTCTGTGTTCAACGATCAATAAGACCTAGCTTCTGTGTTCAATGATCATTAAGACCTAGCTTCTGTGTTCAACGATCAATAAGACCGAGCTTCTGTGTTCAACGATCAATAAGACCTAGTTTCTGTGTTCAACGATCAATAAGACCTAGCTTCTGTGTTCAATGATCATTAAGACCTAGCTTCTGTGTTCAACGATCAATAAGACCTAGCTTCTGTGTTCAACGATCAATAAGACCTAGCTTCTGTGTTCAACGATCAATAAGACCTAGCTTCTGTGTTCAATGATCATTAAGACCTAGCTTCTGTGTTCAACGATCAATAAGACCGAGCTTCTGTGTTCAACGATCAATAAGACCTAGCTTCTGTGTTCAACGATCAATAAGACCTAGCTTCTGTGTTCAATGATCAATAAGACCTAGTTTCTGTGTTCAACGATCAATAAGGCCTAGCTTCTGTGTTCAACGATCAATAAGACCTAGCTTCTGTGTTCAACGATCATTAAGACCTAGCTTCTGTGTTCAACGATCAATAAGACCTAGCTTCTGTGTTCAATGATCATTAAGACCTAGCTTCTGTGTTCAACGATCAATAAGACCTAGTTTCTGTGTTCAACGATCAATAAGGCCTAGCTTCTGTGTTCAACGATCAATAAGACCGAGCTTCTGTGTTCAACGATCAATAAGACGATCAATAAGACCTAGCTTCTGTGTTCAACGATCAATAAGACCTAGCTTCTGTGTTCAACGATCAATAAGACCTAGCTTCTGTGTTCAACGATCATTAAGACGATCAATTAGACCTAGTTTCTGTGTTCAACGATCAATAAGACCTAGTTTCTGTGTTCAACGATCAATAAGACCTAGTTTCTGTGTTCAACGATCAATAAGACCTAGTTTCTGTGTTCAACGATCAATAAGACCTAGCTTCTGTGTTCAACGATCAATAAGACCTAGCTTCTGTGTTCAACAATCAATAAGACGATCAATAAGACCTAGCTTCTGTGTTCAACGATCAATAAGACCTAGCTTCTGTGTTCAACGATCATTAAGACCTAGCTTCTGTGTTCAACGATCAATAAGACGATCAATAAGACCTAGCTTCTGTGTTCAACGATCATTAAGACCTAGCTTCTGTGTTCAACGATCATTAAGACCTAGCTTCTGTGTTCAACGATCATTAAGACCTAGCTTCTGTGTTCAACGATCAATAAGACGATCAATAAGACCTAGCTTCTGTGTTCAACGATCATTAAGACCTAGCTTCTGTGTTCAACGATCATTAAGACCTAGCTTCTGTGTTCAACGATCAATAAGATTATCAATAAGACCTAGCTTCTGTGTTCAACGATCAATAAGACGATCAATAAGACCTAGTTTCTGTGTTCAATGATCATTAAGACCTAGCTTCTGTGTTCAACGATCATTAAGACCTAGCTTCTGTGTTCAACGATCAATAAGACGATCAGTATATTGATCAGCTGACTCACCGCACCACGTCGTCGATGTTGTTCCGGTAGACGCCCTCCAGGCGGTCCGCGGGGAAACCCATGGCGATGATGTTCGGGTAAATATCTGATGCTGAGTCAGGGAGCCATTACAACTACATTTCCCACAATGCAACAGTGAGACAGTGAGAGCTTAAACACAACATAAAGCACAGGTTCTTTAAAAGGTTTACATTTACTTTTTAAATCCAATTTTTTATCATTGATGTTATATTTTGTTAAGAAATCCAAGATAAGGAATATATATATATATATATATATATATATATATATATATATATGTTTATATATGTTTATTATCTTTCATTTCCTAACTTATTGTTGTTGTTGTTGTTGTTGTGACAGTTTAGTTTTAATATCAAATCCAACATAATCATAGTATTAGTATCTAATTATTAACAGAGTGTTATTGACGGTAATCAATCAAAGATGATTTGTTTATTGTTATCATCCAGGGCTGATGCAACACCACAGTTAGCTTAGCATGTTAGCATCTGCTGATTTCTGCAGAAACTCATAAAACACTTCAAGCACTGTACTTAAGTACATTTTGAGGTACTTGTACTTAACTTGAGTATTACATTTTCTGCTACTGTGTACTTCCACTACAGTTCAGAGGTACATGGTTTACTTCTACTTTCACTCAAGTTCAAGATCTGAGTACTTCTACTTTCACTCAAGTACAAGATCTGAGTACTTCTACTTTCACTCAAGTACAAGATCTGAGTACTTCTACTTTCACTCAAGTACAAGATCTGAGTACTTCTACTTTCACTCAAGTACAAGATCTGAGTACTTCTACTTTCACTCAAGTACAAGATCTGAGTACTTCTACTTTCACTCAAGTACAAGATCTGAGTACTTCTACTTTTACTCAAGTACCAGATCTGAGTACTTCTACTTTAACTCAAGTACCAGATCTGAGTACTTCTACTTTTACTCAAGTACCAGATCTGAGTACTTCTACTTTAACTCAAGTACCAGATCTGAGTACTTCTACTTTTACTCAAGTACAAGATCTGAGTACTTCTACTTTCACTCAAGTACAAGATCTGAGTACTTCTACTTTCACTCAAGTACAAGATCTGAGTACTTCTACTTTTACTCAAGTACCAGATCTGAGTACTTCTACTTTAACTCAAGTACCAGATCTGAGTACTTCTACTTTTACTCAAGTACCAGATCTGAGTACTTCTACTTTAACTCAAGTACAAGATCTGAGTACTTCTAGTATTCGTACACTCTGGTACTTCATATAGTATCTGTTGTCACTGCTTGTTGGTGCTCAGCCTCTCGTCTAACATCTGCACACACAGGGGGTACTGCAGATGTGCACACACAGGGTTACTGCAGATGTGCACACACAGGGGGGTACTGCAGATGTGCACACACAGGGTTACTGCAGATGTGCACACACAGGGGTTACTGCAGATGTGCACACACAGGGTTACTGCAGATGTGCACACACAGGGGTACTGCAGATGTGCACACACAGGGTTACTGCAGATGTGTACACACAGGGGTACTGCAGATGTGCACACACAGGGTTACTGCAGATGTGCACACACAGGGGGTACTGCAGATGTGCACACACAGGGTTACTGCAGATGTGTACACACAAGGGGTTACTGCAGATGTGCACACACAGGGGTTACTGCAGATGTGCACACACAGGGGTACTGCAGATGTGCACACACAGGGTTACTGCAGATGTGCACACACAGGGGTACTGCAGATGTGCACACACAGAGTTACTGCAGATGTGCACAACAGGGGTACTGCAGATGTGCACACACACAGGGTTACTGCAGATGTGTACACACAGGGGTTACTGCAGATGTGCACACACAGGGGTTACTGCAGATGTGCACACACAGGGGGTTACTGCAGATGTGCACACACAGAGTTACTGCAGATGTGCACACACAGGGGTTACTGCAGATGTGCACACACAGGGGTTACTGCAGATGTGCACACACAGGGGGTACTGCAGATGTGCACACACAGGGGGTACTGCAGATGTGCACACACAGGGGTACTGCAGATGTGCACACACAGGGGGTACTGCAGATGTGCACACACAGGGGTACTGCAGATGTGCACACACAGGGGGTACTGCAGATGTGCACACACAGAGTTACTGCAGATGTGCACAAGTGTGAACAAACAGGGGTACTGAGAGTGCACACACAGGGGGTACTGCAGATGTGCACACACCAGGGGGTACTTGCAGATTACTGCAG
>CADEHL010000744.1:0-23771 GCA_902827135.1 Harpagifer antarcticus
CACACACACACACCACACACACACACACACCCACACAGACACACACACCTGAAACTTAATTCTTCTTGTTTTACACCATGCCCCCCCCCCCCCCTCCATTACTACTTTATCTGGTTGTGTTTGTTTGTGTTTATCTGGAGGAGAGTTGATGGCTTGATGGTGGTGCAGAAACACATTCCCCTCTCCTTTATCTCTCATTGAAGTGCACTTGAAAGTGGACGCGCTGTGATCTCGGAGCCGCAAAACAATTTGACATAATCCCATGTAGTGTGTGAGTCACTTGGTAACAGACAGAGTGTGATGCGAAGCGATGAAGAGCGTTTAACTGAGGATTGCTGTGTTTATTTTCATTACAGCACACGCCCTCAAAAACTCTAAATGCTTCTCGGCTCATTGAGAACTTTTGGTCATTCCCAAACTGCTCGAGAGGGGAGGAAACAAGAGGGGGATTTCTGCTCCATTCAGGGTCCTCTGGCTTCTCATTGGTTGAACGCTGATTCAATCTCGGACAGAAAACAAGTCTATGGGATCTCACACGCTCAGTTATCTGTGCCATAGTAAACTGTGGGTGTGGTGACATATCCCAAAATGCATATTTCATCGTATAGGTAATCAATATTATATGTGACCTCATTCACACAACATTAATCCTTAGCTTTGAGTTAAAAAAAGGACATTTCTTGAATTATTTTGACTTTCACTTTTTTTCTCAACATTAATTTGACTGATTTATTTTTGCCTGAATTCTAGCATTAAAGTTGTACTCGTAAATCTGCTGGTATTTATTCATGTACTTGTATGCATGGCCAATATAGACCTCATTCACACAACGTCAATCTTTAGATTTGAGTACAAGTAGAATTTGTGGACCATAAAATACTTTCACTATTTTTCTCAACATTTATTTGACTGTGATTTTTATTTTTTTAGTTGACATGAATTATAATGTTATAGTTTTACTGATTGATCTATTTGTTGTATGGTTCTAGTTAAATAAAGACATGATAATCAGAGGAACATATCCTAATGGTTTATCACAGACTGGTGTATGTATAGGTTTAGTCAGGACTCCAAATATGCGATACATGTACAGTTGCAAGACAAAGCATGTGAACCCTTTGGATCCTCCACACATAGCGTTGTGTGTTCCTTCCAAACAACTCGACGTTGGTTTCATCTGTCCACAGAATACTTCGCCAGTAGTGCTGTGGAACATCCAGGTGCTCTTTTGCAAACTTCAAACGTGCAGCAATGTTTTTTCTGGACAGCAGTGGCTTCCTCCGTGGTGTCCTCCCATGAACTCCATTCTTGTTCAGTGTTTTACGTATCGTAGATTCGTCAACAGAGATGTTAGCATGTGCCAGAGATTTCTTTAAGTCTCTAGCTGACACTCTAGGATTCTTCTTCAGCTCATTGAGCATTCTGCGCTGTGCTCTTGCAGTCATCTCTACAGGACAGCCACTCCTAGGGAGAGTAGCAACAGTGCTGACCTTTCTCCATGTATAGACACTTTGTCTTACCGTGGACTGATGACCATCAAGGCTTTAGAGATACTTCTGTAAACCTTTCCAGCTTTATGCAAGTCAACAATTCTTAATGGTAGGTCTTCTGAGAGCTCTTCTGTGCGAGGCATGGTTCACATCTGGCAATGCTTCTTAAGAATAGCAAATTCAAAACTGGTGTGTATTTTGTATAGGGCAGGGCAGCTTTAACCAACATCTCCAATCTCGTCTCATTGATTGGACTCCAGGTTGGCTGACTCCTGACTCCAATTAGCTCTTGAAGAAGTCTTTAGCCTCGGGGTTCACATACTTGTTCCACCCTGCACTGTGAATGTTTACATGGTGTGTTCAATAAAAACATGAAAACATATCATTGTTTGTGTGGTATTAGTTTAAGCAGACTGTGTTTGTCTATTGTTGTGACTTAGATGAAGATCAGAACACATTTTAAGACCAACTTATGCAGAAATCCAGGTCATTCCAAAGGGTTCACTTTTTCTTGCAACTGTAAATAAAACATGTAAGTGTAGTAATCATTGTTATTTGTGTGGCATTTAGATAAAACAACGCCTTATTCCAACACAAGCACATTCAGAAATGACTGCAGGAACTCACCGCCTTGGTGCACTGCACGTCCTTCCCCAGCAGCCAGTTGAGCTCCAGGTTCCCCTCGCCCTGGTAGCAGGACTGCAGGCGCTCCTTGATGCGAGCGTTGATGTCTTTGATGGTGAACACGCAGAGCGCCGAGTCGTCTGGCGGCCGGTGGAACTGCTTCTGTCCCTTCGAGAAGACGGTGAAGAGCACGTCGTCCGTGGCGCTGATGTTGAGCGAGGCGGCGAGGAGACGCCCCGGCTTTCCTAAGTTAGCGGCTTGAAGCAAACGGTATTCCACGCCGTTCTTCACACAGCCGATGGGCAAGGAGACGTAGGAGTGGAACTTGCGATCGTCCTTGCAGAGGCGGACGATGCGCGACGTGTAGAAGAGGTCGTTGTTGGAGCCGCTCGATGACATGCTGTTCTCCGGCGTCTCCGGCTGCACCGTCAGGAAGTAAACAAAGCCGCCGCTGGCAAAGCCGTACACGTAGTAGATGTCGAAGTGAGACACCAGAGCCAGAGTGTCCGACGGGATCTTGATGAGCGAGGACACAAAGTCGGTGTGCATCTCGTAGTCCAGCATGTCCGAAGACTCTGGATCCCGGGGCAGCTTCCGACTGGAGATGGTGGGAAAGTAGTCCTGCTTCCCGTCCACCGCGGTGCCGATGAACAGCGTGCCGTCCTGGCCCTGCGACGGCACGATGACGCCGTACATGGTGCCCGTCTGGTTCACGCTGGAGAGGTAGTGCTCCTTCTTGTGGGACGGCTCCACTAAGATGAAGAGGTCGTCCAATCGGAGGAGTTTACAGACGCCCTGGTAGAGGCTGCCGCATGCCAGCAGGCGGTTCTGGGAGTAATCGATGAGCAGGAGCTTGTTGACGTTGTTTGTGGAGACCAGGGGCTCGGAGCAGGGCTGGACGATCAGGGGGGGGTAGCAGGCCTTGTTGTCGTCCTCTGGGCCGGTATCATGTGACACCAGGAGGGTCAGGTTGCCCGAGAGCTTGTAGACACGGTTAACGGCTCCGATGTAAAGTGCACCTGTTGTCTGGTGGACCGTCAGGTGGTTGAAGAGCCAGTCCCGACGCTCAGGGTGGAAAGTAGTTAATGTTTGCCCAGTGCAGAAAGCGGGGGCCACTAAGAGCCAGAAGCCAATCAGAGTGGCTAACGCTCCAACTTTAGGGTCCGCTGATAAAGTCCTGCGTGAAGCCCGCCGGCCCTCCATGACTAACGGCTCCGCGAGGAAACTGGAAGCAGAGAAAATGGACGACGGGAAGAAGAAGAGAGGGGACCTTTGCCTGTTTTGTTCTGAAGGCTAACGTGCAGGTCAAATCTCCACGGGGGTCTTCACATGTTTCTGGAAAACAAAACAAAAAGAAAGAGTGTTAGATATCACAGCATGACTAAACATCCTGCGGAGGAAACACGTCTGACTCAAGTGGAAAGCGCTCTTCATTAGCTTTCACTGTTGGAAGAGGTCAGCGGTCGTCCTCAGTGAGGCGATGAGCTGCAGAGGAGACAATGAGAGGAAACCATAACGCCGCAGAGGAGCCGCTGGACACAGAGAGGCAGGTTACAACAACGGAAATGATCCTGACCTGACTCACACTGACACACAGTGAGACTTCCAACAACTCAACCCCACATACAGCCTGGGAGGAGTCTTTGCAATGACTCTATCTATACACGTGCGCTTCTATTGGCTAGCTAGCACTACAATCTATTGTACATAATAGGCTAAGGGGCGGGACATCTCTAAGCAGGTTGACCAATCACAGCAGAGACGACCAGCTAACCAATCAGAGCAGACTGGGCTCTGGTTTCAGACAGAGGGTGAAAAGAGGTGCTGCAGCACAGGCAGTATGAGACAAATAAAGAGCTTTTTGAACATTAAAGCATGGAGACATGTAGAGACACTACATACTGATATACACCTGGACATCAGCAGGAGAGGACTCTTTAAAGTAGAGACACTACATACTGATATACACCTGAACATCAGCAGAAGAGGACTCTTTAAAGTAGAGACACTACATACTGATATACACCTGAACATCAGCAGCAGAGGACTCTTTAAAGTAGAGACACTACATACTGATATACACCTGAACATCAGCAGGAGAGGACTCTTTAAAGTAGAGACACTACATACTGATATACACCTGAACATCAGCAGGAGAGGACTCTTTAAAGTAGAGACACTACACACTGATATACACCTGAACATCAGCAGGAGAGGACTCTTTAAAGTAGAGACACTACATACTGATATACACCTGGACATCAGCAGGAGAGGACTCTTTAAAGTAGAGACACTACATACTGATATACACCTGAACATCAGCAGGAGAGGACTCTTTAAAGTAGAGACACTACATACTGATATACACCTGAACATCAGCAGGAGAGGACTCTTTAAAGTAGAGACACTACATACTGATATACACGTGAACATCAGCAGGAGAGGACTCTTTAAAGTAGAGACACTACATACTGATATACACCTGAACATCAGCAGGAGAGCACTCTTTAAAGTAGAGACACTTCATACTGATATACACCTGGACATCAGCAGGAGAGGACTCTTTAAAGTAGAGACACTACATACTGATATACACCTGAACATCAGCAGGAGAGGACTCTTTAAAGTAGAGACACTACACACTGATATACACCTGAACATCAGCAGGAGAGGACTCTTTAAAGTAGAAACACTACATACTGATATACACCTGAACATCAGCAGGAGAGGACTCTTTAAAGTAGAGACACATACTGACTAATACAAGCTTAAGTGTCTAAAGTTGCAACACTGTAGTCTTAAGGAAGTATAATTAACATTAGCACATTATCATGACATAAAAGAGAGCCCTGATGTTGTTATTTGCTTAACTAAAAGTATTACTTTGATTTCAATCTTTAAAAATCTTACAATAACACTAATGTGTGACCATATCCTAACCATGAATACATATTTGGATTAAAGCGCTGAAAATCCAACAATAACTGGACTAGATAAGCGCCTCATCAAACAGCTGAAACTGTTGTCTCTCAACACAGTTATCTTTTCTACATCCATCTATAGAAAAACACACATCAGGCTCAGTCTGCCATTCATCCCTCCGACTCTGAGCCACAGAGACCGTGAGTCCTCCCCAGCACTTCATTATCCCGGCCAGTGGAAAAGCTAGGCCTGGATCTTATTACTGGAACAAAGTGAGAACAAATTGGAGCCACTTCCTCCCCCCCCCCATCCCCTCCCCTCGCTCTGTGCTCTTTGAGGCTTTATACAGAAGTCTGAACCTTTTAATTCTTCTAAAACATTTCTATTACGTTCTTTATTATCCTTTTTATGCTATTCATCTCCTGCTGACACGATTACAACGGTGAAGGGATTAATCTCCAGCGGCACAACAATCACGTTTTGAATCTGCACACGGCTCCTCCGTAGAGTATGTTGCCTCGTTCTTTATTATTATCAGAGAGCTCCATCAGAACCGAGCGTCGGAGGGTTAACAAGTGGAGACAATGGCAGAGCATCCCAAAATGAAGTATGATTAGGCGTAGCGATCCAACAAGGGTAATTACCGCGGAGGTAAACTGGGGATCGGCACGGGGACGCCCGGGGGGGGGGGACTCGGCGTGTCAGAGACGGACCTGCATCGTTTGTCACGCTTTCCACATTTGCATTTCTTTCCAGCAGTGGGGGTGCAGGGAATCAAGGGTGAGAGATGCGGCGAGAATGAACAAACACCTTGAGATAGAGGAAGAACGAGAGCAGGGCAGCACGGGTTGGAAAAATAACTAATTGAGAATATGTGACTGATGTTGCAAAGGAGGAAATTATTATATTAAGCTAACATATTCTTATAATCATTTAAATTATTAAAGGGGCACTATTCTGCTCATTTTCAGGTTCATCAGTATGTAGTGTCTCTACTTTAAAGAGTCCTCTCCTGCTGATGTTCAGGTGTATATCAGTATGTAGTGTCTCTACTTTAAAGAGTCCTCTCCTGCTGATGTTCAGGTGTATATCAGTATGTAGTGTCTCTACTTTAAAGAGTCCTCTCCTGCTGATGTTCAGGTGTATATCAGTGTGTAGTGACTCTACTTTAAAGAGTCCTCTCCTGCTGATGTTCAGGTGTATATCAGTATGTAGTGTCTCTACTTTAAAGAGTCCTCTCTTGCTGATGTCCAGGTGTATATCAGTATGTAGTGTCTCTACTTTAAAGAGTCCTCTCCTGCTGATGTTCAGGTGTATATCAGTATGTAGTGTCTCTACTTTAAAGAGTCCTCTCTTGCTGATGTCCAGGTGTATATCAGTATGTAGTGTCTCTACTTTAAAGAGTCCTCTCCTGCTGATGTTCAGGTGTATATCAGTATGTAGTGTCTCTACTTTAAAGAGTCCTCTCCTGCTGATGTTCAGGTGTATATCAGTATGTAGTGTCTCTACTTTAAAGAGTCCTCTGCTGCTGATGTTCAGGTGTATACCAGTATGTAGTGTCTCTACTTTAAAGAGTCCTCTCCTGCTAATGTTCAGGTGTATATCAGTATGTAGTGTCTCTACTTTAAAGAGTCCTCTACTGTGACATGTCTCCGTGCTCTAGTGTTTAATGTAAAAATGCTCTTTATTGTTCTCATGCTGCAGCACCTCTTTTCACCCATTGACATGCACCAACACCCTACAGGAGACGAAAACCCCCAAAAGCAGAATAGTAGGGCCCCTTTAAAATAACCACATCGAGGATTTAAACCGAACGAGGTTATCGGTCCACTAAAACGTGTAGGTTTGGACTTTCTTGGTCCATACTTCGATAAAACATGTCCAAACATGATTTATCGTGCAGCCACTTCTGGACGTTTGATTTGCTGATGTGTGTCTCCCCTTTCGAGCCCTTATTCCAGATTTGGTAAGGACCTCTCGACCCCCCCCCCCCTTCACCCCCTTCACCCCCTTTTGATCAACGGGTGCGCTAGTCAGCTCAGACTTAAATATAGACCCTCGGGGGGAGAGTATTGATCCAGGCGTCCATAAACACGGCTCCTAAGGCCCAGTCTGTTCCAGGCGTGTGTGAGGCGCTCCGTCCCAGAAGCACTTTATTAGCATGGTCATAAAAGTGCCATTGCTTCTGAAAAACAGCAAGCAACCCCCCCCCCCCCTCCTCTCGTACAGCTGCCTGCACACTGCCATGCTCCTTTGTTTGAGTTTGTACATGCTAGATGTGCAAAGTGGATCCCTTTGGAGGTATAATCAGCCTCCTGCTGAGCCACCGCTCTGCACAAGCCCCGCAGCCTTTTGCCCTTTAGAGCTCCCGCTACACCCCCGCCCCTTAATCGTATGTGTGCATACAACATTTACTCCCATCCATCTTTCTCTTCCTGCCTCTCCTGCCCCTCAGATGTATGCATGGGTCCCTCACGTTGGGGCAACAGCTGCAGAGGCAGCGACGGCACGCTGTAAATAAAGGTTATCCTTTCACACAGCTCCAGGAGATGTCTTTGTTTGAAGTGATTGCATGACCAGCCCTTCGTTGCCCTTGACAGACACTCCTCTGTGCCGTGCAGCCGACGCGCCGACTTTAAAAGAAGAAGAAATAACGCCGCATCAGCCTTTCAACGCTTCCTGTTGTTTATGACGAGTCAGAATTAGCGAGAAGCAAATTAACATATACATGCAGTGATTCATGCTGACACTGTTACCTAGTGACCCAGAAGCACAGGAGGGCATGACTGAGGGAAAGTCAGCACACTACCTCAGCAGTGTTTGAACACACAGAGAACAGATGTCATCAGAAAACACATCCTGTTTCTGACAAACTGTCAACAACTCAAGCGTGTTACATCACACAAGAATACATCAGGATCATTGTGCTTCCATCCTCATCCCACAGTCTCCTTGGCAGACGCGGAAAGAGAGACTCACATTCCTGCACATACACAGGCTGTGATCATGGCTCGGAGGAAAGCCAGTTTTCTGTTGTGTGTAGCAAAACTTCCCAATGAACAGTCAGGCACACGGAGCGGTGCTTTGGCACGCTGTTAGCCGCGAAGCTTCTGAGCGCTTGTTCAACAAAGCGGTCCCTGAGAGGAGCTGCATTGTGTCTGATTATCTGGTGAAAAGACGCAGCAGAAAGCTCCAGAAATGAGAGAACGTGACCTGAAGAGCTTTGCAAACCGTGGCTTGAACAGAGCCAGAATCTGGATTTAGGAAGTGGCCTCTGGATCAGAAGCAGCCGTCAAACCTCTGTGGCCCTGCAACAGGAAGCAGGTCTTTTCATTTGTATTCTCCCTCTTCGTCACCATATCCTAAGCTTCTTAACAATGCAAGCCACATTTCCTTGATCTCTCAAATTCATATGTACAACATAAACCAGCAATCCGTTAACGCAGCTATAAATCCATTGTTGTTGGATGGGAGACGAGGAAGAAGAAGAGAAAGGCAGATTGTGATTTCACGCCTTGGATTAATGGAGTCATTAATGTAAAGCGTGAAATCCTAATGCTTAAGGAGAAGTGATACACCGCACATTAAAGAGACAGCTCGGGACACAACACATATCAACAAACGTTTTGCTCGTGGACGTGGATGTGTTGAGGGTGAATATAGGAGGGGTACTGGAACCCATTCATTGATCAATTTCATTCCGATATCAGCCACCACCGCTTTCTACTTCTTTAAGGTCTTTAAGGTCAAGCTACTATTTACATGCCCCCCCAGGATACATGACTATTATGCTCTCTTTTTGCACACAGACACACATACCATGTATACATCACTTCAGGGGACATTACATTGACTTACATGCATTTCCTGGAGACTTATCCTAACCATAACCATAACCAATACATGCCTAACCCTAACCCTAACCCTAACCCTAACCAAGTCTTCACCCTAAAATTAATTATTCCCTTCATGGGACCTCCATTATGTCCCCATAAGGGAGGTGAGTCCCCACACGTGACTGTGTAAACAGATTTAGGTCCCCACAAGGATAGTAATGCTAGGCCACACACACACACACACACGTTTTGATTTATTTTTGGTCTCCATGAATATCTTGTAATTTGTTATTTGTCTTTACTTGTAAATTCACCGTACTGTCTTCTGTGTATCTGTGACACTGCACTTGTCTTGTAACTCCTCACTAAATAAAAAGTATCTAATCTAAATATAATCTCCCTTGAAGGGAGTCCGTCTTCTTCTATAGGAGCTCATCAAACAGCCATTAGACGAAGAGGTTAGTCCATTAGTCCATTAGTCTTCTCTGTGTGAGGAGCAAAGATAATGAGAGACTTTCTCCAGTTGTTGAGCCGGAGTTATATTCATACTCCCTTTGTCTCAATAGGAAATGGATGCCTCTGTTCCAGTGCCAGCTCCCATCCGTCGGCTTCCAAGAAAACCCTCCTCTGAATCCTCCATCCAGCAGGAAATGACACAGAAGCAAAGTAACACCCTCAGAAACCAAAAGCACCTCCCTCCGCCTGCCTGCCTGCTGCTGGAGCGTTTCCAATATGCTTAATGTTTCAAATGCCATCACATTAATGGAGGAAACTAGCTCATAAAATCAGATTAGAGAGTCGCTGCTTCTGCGGCACGCTCCCTTTCTAATCTGCTTTGTTTCTCTGCAGGCTCCATGTGTGCTAGGCTCAGACTACTGCTAAGAAATGGTGTAATTCAGAAGAAGAAGCACAGAGAATGAATGCACAATTAAGCATGTGCTCTGAGGACACTCCAACGGAACACTTAGCATCGAGAATTCAGCAGCACTGGAACAGTATTGTCAGGATACAGAAGAACGTATCCGCTTACAGTTAGAAAATAAATCAGATTGCTTCCACTTAACACCTTGAATGATGCACTCATTGTGTCACAGATGCGGCTTTCACACCAGCGCTTCTCCCTTTCTAGCTCCGAGCTTTTCTGGTTCAGCTCCGGTTTCCCTTTTCTGCTCCCGCTCAGTTCACACCGCCCAGAGCTGCCGCTGCTGCGTCATGACGTCACCGTTTACGTGCGTGCTTCATAAAATCCAAACCGCGTGGAAATCCCTCACATCGACAACAATGGCCGATTGAATCGCTGTTCGCTTTGGTTATCCTCTTACGGAACGACATGGAAGGCACCGGACGACTTTACAAGGCACGACTTTACTTGGAACTTTACAAACATCACATGCGAAATGCAAGACTTCTTTGTGGTCTTCAGCTTCAACGACGAATCTGCCCCTGCCCCCGCCTCAACGTAAGAGAGACGTAAGCGATGCCGTCTATTAGCTCCGAAGCTCTTGCCTCTAGACCGACAATTCTTTGGAGCTGGAAGTGAACCGGATTCCGGAGCTAAGAGGCGGCGCCTCTGCGGTGTGAACAGGACAAACCGAACCTTGGGGTGACCTTCTCCAGTACTTTTAAATTCGACAAGCAGGTCAGCAGCGTAGTCAAATCCTGCTTTTTTAAAATAAGACTTTTGGCCAAAACCAAGTCGTATTTATCTTTTAAAGACCTGGAAAGGGTTATTAACGCCTTTGTGACCTCGAGACTGGACTACTGCAACGCTCTGTATATGGGTATGGACCAGGCATCAATTAAACGCCTGCAGCTAGTCCAGAACGCAGCTGCACGTTTGCTGACTGGCCATAAAAAGCGTGACCACATCACCCCAATTCTGGCCTCACTGCACTGGCTTCCAGTTCGGTTCAGAATTGATTTTAAAATCCTTTTATTTGTTTTTAAAGCACTAAATGGGCTGGCTCCGGCCTATATAGCTGAACTCCTCCAGCGCTACACCCCAGCCAGAGCTTTAAGGTCTGCTGACCACCTGCTGCTGGTAGTGCCCAAGACCAGGCTCAAAACCCGAGGGCACCGAGCCTTCGCAGCAGCTGGCCCCAGGCTCTGGAACACTCTGCCCCTCCATGTGAGGTCGGCCCAGACCCTAGGGGTTTTTAAATCCACACTTAAGACCCACTTCTTCTCTCAGGCCTTCTAGTTAGAGCGGAGCACGACTCCTGACTTTTCCGTGTGTTTTGTTTTTATATTTGCTGTTGCAATGACTGTCTTTTGTTGTTATTGTACTGTCGTAAATTGTTTTTATTACTTGTACAGCACTTTGGCTCGACCAAACATCGTTTTTAAATGTGCTATATAAATAAAACTTGATTTGATTTGATTTGATTTGAACCGGTACTTTTCCGAGCCGGAGCTGGAAGCGTGTTGGTGTGAAAGGGGCATGAGGGTCGTATTGGACTTTTAGGTGCAGGGATTTCTTAGTCGAAGACAGCCGTAAATACACGTTTTCATTTCTTGTGTTTACCAGAAAAGTAACTTTCAAAGGCTCGAAAAATAAATTATAACATAACTTATGGAATAAAAAAATCTTAGTCGGCTAAGACCAAATGACTTGTCCACAAATAAGCAGAATTTTTTTAAATCTTGCCAAGTATAAGTATATGTCTTGCTATAAGACATAATAACTTCAGAAGTCACACTGCAGTGAGATATGTCTTGTTTTTAGACAATGCTTCATCTTGTTAAGTCAAAACATCTTATTTTGAGTTGTATCAAATATGTTTCTACATATTTATTCTAACATCACCAACTAACATCAGAAAACAGAAAACCTTTGAGCATTCGCGGCTCATATCGTAACACAACATCTCCTGAGTCTAGTCGAAAATAGTTCAGAATGAGTTCTCCAGCTAATTACAAGATGTGATTTATCTAAATATCACTCAAGACATCTTACCAAGCACATGTCCACTTGTTCTATTGGCAGATTGTTGAATTTATTTCATTATTGTTTAACTTGTTTTTGGAGCAACTGAACACTTCGAATCCAGAATTCAACAGCACTGGAACGGGATTACGTTATCAGGATCCAAAAATGTTATTCGCTAACAGTTACAAAATAAAATAAATCAGATTACCGATACATTTCTAAAACTTGGTGGTTGCTAGCAGGATTACTTTACAGGTAATAGTAACAGATTACATTTCAAAGCGGCCCTGGCTGACTTCATTCAGAGTGATCAAATGGGATTATCTAAACACACGCATGTTCAAGAGAAGCGTCATGAAACGGGGACAATGGAGTCTCTGCATGGCTTCTTATCCCTGAATGCAAACATGGGCACGTGCGTGTAATCTCTCCCTTGAACCTCATCTTTAGATCCCCCCAACACACACACTTGAAACTCTGTGTGAGCAAACACACACTGATATTACGCCTCAGACCTCTGACATGCACGGAGAGAGATTACTCAGTCATTGTTATTGAAATGTTTCCCCTCCCCACTCAAAGGCCCAGATAGACACCCGACACACAGGAACACACATGGTGTTCCTCAATCTGTGTTTCTGCTGACACACTCACAGTGCCCCTCTTATTAAGTCGAATCCTGATCTTCCTCTACACTTCCTCTTCATCATCATCATCATCATCATCATCATCATCATCATCATCATCATCATCATCATCATCATCATCATCATCGTCATCATCATCGCTGTCTGTCATCCCCCTGAAAGCAGCTTTCTATTACCACGTATTTCCATAAATCTGAATTGTAAACGGAGGTCTCGTCGAGGAGCGAGCGAATCCTCGGCGGGCGAAGAAAATAAACAGAGCGGATGTCAGCGGAGGGCTCAGAGCTCACCTCAACACACACACACACACACACACACACACACACACACACACACACACACACACACACACACACACACACACACACACACACCACACACACACACACACACACACACACACACACACACACACACACACACACACAGGGGGAGTAAATCAGGCGCTTTGATTGACACCATACACTATCTATCAAACCCTTAAGCCTCCCTGAAGCTCGCTGCAGCTTCCTGTCACTCCAGCTGAACAGGAAGTGGGAAGATGTAGCATGAGGTGTTTCAGCGGCTGGAGGATTGGAGAATGGATCATGTCTGTATAAATTATTAAGGACAGGAGAAATGGAGATTACATCTGAATCTCAGGCAAACAGAAGGAATTTCAAATATAACATCATCGTTGGGATTATGTCACAGAGGCTGTTAGCCGTAGGAAGAAGAGCTCTGGAAAGCCTCACTTAAGATCTTCTGTTATGATCTCATAAGTCTTTTGGAAATGAATGAAAACTGCTTCATAAAATAGACAAAAAAATCTAATATAGTTATTACCAAAATGAATTAGTAGAATAATCGACAAATGGATATAAAGGTAAATTCCAGCCACTGATTGTAACTTCCAGGTAAATTCCAGCCACTGATTGTAACTTCCAGGTAAATTCCAGCCACTGATTGTAACTTCCAGGTAAATTCCAGCCACTGATTGTAACTTCCAGGTAAATTCCAGCCACTGATTGTTACTTCCAGGTAAATTCCAGCCACTGATTGTAACCATAAATTACACTTTATCAACCCTAGAATTATGCATTCATAGGCCAATGTCTTTTTCAGATTGTGTCACAGAGGATGTGAACTTGTTCGACTTTTAGGTGGCAGGGACAGCCTTAAAAAACGCTTTTTCATTTCAGAAGTGACTTGTAAACATTATAAAATGACTCATGGAACAAAAAAGCGTCAGTTGTCTAAGACCAAATGACTGATTACTCACATGATCAACAGGATATCGAAATGCTAACCTTGAAGCAGTTTAGTCGAATCACACTTGGATGATACCTGACATTTACGACTCCTTTCCTTTCCTCAGATAATGTCTCAAACTGTGAAAGTGCAGGAACGTTTTTGTCAATGAAAGTCCTTAAAAGTAGGGCTGTGCGATTCTGGCAAAAATCATAATTACGATTATTTTGGTCAATAATTCATATCACGATTATTAAACACGATTATTCATTGACTTTGAAAACATCCATTTATTGAACTTTAAAACAAATACAAATAATAATTTGAACAGTATCTTTTCAACTGTTGATCACCCTGAGCGTATAATAATTCAACTGAAAGAACAATACACTTCCACAAGCTACTAAACATATATAAATATAATCAAAAATCAATTAAATATGTCGCAGTGCACTGTCACAACCTAGCAAAGCTAAATAATAGTTTTTTTCCGATTATGTTGTTTTCGTAATTGTGGCAGGCCAAAATCGTAATTGCGATTAAAATACGTTTAATTGCACAGGCCTACTTAAAAGCATCGCTTAAAATGTGACTTGCAGATGTATGAGAAATGCATCACTAAATGACTTCCTCTTATTTGGCTAGAAGAGGGCGGCCATAGTCACATGTGTGCTATGTTCTCCTCATCAAATACCATGCTGTTAGTGAAGCCACTCATTCAAATGGTCACATTAGCACGAAGCATTACACTCCTCACATCTCAGACTGCCTCTCTTCCGTCAGATCTGTATCACATTTAAGAGTTGTTGGAGCGACAGATGGACTTGGCGACCCTCTGTCCTTAGGGGGGGGGGGGGGGGGGGGGGGCTGGCAGTCGTGCGTCCTGTGTGGAGCAGACTGGAATAAAATAAATGAGAGGCTCACTCTCTGAAATCTGATTACATAAACGGGAGGTCATTAAGGTGCTGCAGAGCGAACACGAAGAGAGAGAGAGAGAGAGAGAGAGAGAGAGAGAGAGAGAGAGAGAGAGAGAAAGAGAGAGAGAGAGAGAGAGAGAGAGAGAGAGAGAGAGAGAGAGAGAGAGAGAGAGAGAGAGAGAGAGAGAGAGAGAGAGAAGAGAGAGAAAGAGAGAGAGAGAGAGAGAGAGAGAGGACCGGCAGAGACACAAGCACAGACAATCCCAAACAAGGGCAGCACGTGTGTGTGTGTGTGTGTGTGTGTGTGTGTGTGTGTGTGTGTGTGTGTGTGTGTGTGTGTGTGTGTTCAATGGGCTCAAAATGCCACACAATTTAATTCCAACATCTCAATATCACGTTATTAAATTGGTCTAGTAAGGAGGTCAAATGGGGTCATATTTCCCTCTAATATCTTTCTTTGAATTGCTTTGAAGATATCTTCTTCAAACAAGTGGGTTTATTCAAGTTTATCGCACAAAAACTACATTTTAAAAGAATACATTTGAACACATCACAACAACTTTAACTTTAACTGATACTTATTTGACTCAAAAGAGCTTGAACTCACCATAATGTAACTCTATGGATCCTCAGTTTGCTGCTAACGGCTAACAGCTAGAAACTAACAAGTAACCACTAACTACAGTGTGATCACAGCCTTAGTCATCCATTTTATTAATCATCAGTTATACAAAAACTCAAGCGCATTCGGTCAAAAACATTGTGGTGCTTGACTTTGTGTGCATGAGAGCAGCATTATGCAAGAGTGTGTCAGTGCGCTAGTGAGTGTGGAGGTATTTGTTCTCTTTACCCTCAGACTCTCCCTGCAGCGGGTTATCTGCCTGCAGCTGCCTCTGATAAACAAAGCTGGACTCTGACCTTTGCTGTGCGGTTGCCCAATCGGAGGAAGGCACCGAACCCTCTGTCAAATAATCATTCCAAATCCACAGATAAGCTGCAACAAACAACATCAATCTGCAGCTGAGCTGAGAGACTCCTTCCAAGTGTGTGAAACATCGCCGGCTCAGGAAGGTAATAGTGATGAAGGAGAAACACAATGGCTTCCATTTCAGTAGCTACACTGATTCTCCCATCATTTGTGTCACTGGGATCAAGCTGCAGCTGGAGGAGGGAGGCGAGAGGAAAGGGGGGAGACAGAAATGCTGAGCGATGGCCTGACTCTTAATGAACTTACTATAACACAATCGGTTAATAACTGCCGTGTATACATATATTTTTAACTGTCACTACTGTTATCTAACTACCATGAGTAGTGTAGCAACCATTGGATAAAGAGAGCACACATTAAAATGATTATCTCTACTGTGGACCATTTATTTTGAAATAGATAAACCACGTGTCCAATCCAAGTGATCCAGAGTCCACCAAAACGTCAACAATGGACCCAAAATGACGCTAGGAACTACAAATATGGTCTCTTTCTGGTTAAACCAGACTCTTAGACTATTCACCGACTGTAACAAAATATGTTAATAACTATATATATTTTTCACTACTGTTTTCTGGCTGCTATCAGGAGACTCTCGTACTCTCGCTTTAACTACCACCGAGTCCAAAAAAACTTCAAAATTTATCAAAATCAGCCCCCAGGGACTACAAATATGGCCTCTTTCTGGTTAAACCTGCCATGTTAGCAATGCAACTTTTGCTAATTGTGCAATTTACCCAACAAGTTAGCATCCGGCAGTTTCTATAGTGCTGGGTTTTCTAACATGAAACTGAGGGGAACTCAACATTTCCACGTTGACAAATAGTCTATGAGGTTCAAACAGACTAATAACGGGGAGAGAAACGGCGAATGATGGCCTGTGAAAGTGAGCGGGAAGACCCAGACAGTGTGTGTGAGAGAAACTTAAAGAAAGACAGGAGGAGAGGGAGGAAAGGAGGAGGAGGGGGAAGGGGGAGACAGCCATTACTCCTGCTGGGTAACAAGCCGTTGCAGCCACCACTCCAGAAGCTGGCACCGTACGTCCACTATTATCCCCAGCAAATGTACACAGCCTGGCTGGCACACTCGAGAGGGAGAAGGGGGAAAGGCTGGTCAACGATCAGGAGGAATGAGAGGAAGCAGAGACGTGTAGCGTGGGGAGAAAAGCTCTATATTTTTTATATATGCAATCCTCCTTATTCCTCTCAGCAGGAAGGAGCCACTATCAGAGCAGTTACGTAAGAGTCTTTCTGAAGGAGGGGGAATAAATGATCCTGTCACTCAAAGTAAATCCCTTCAATTTCTATACTGTTTCATCTGAGGACTGTATGATACGTCCATGTGGCTCTGTAATCACACGCCGGCTCAGAGGATGAGTTGGCTAACACCCAGGCAGTGAGACGCAGCGGGAAACCCTCGTCTGCTGAGCGTCGCCATCAGAAACACTCTGAGGATCACTGCAGGCGCACAGGGGACAGGATGTACAGGTGAGGGGATATAAGAGCGTGGTGGGATGATGGTGTACAGCCAGTGTTGGGGGTAACACGCAAAATAATGTGTTACTGTAATCAGATTACATTTGTCTGTAGTTTGACGCGTTGCTGTTGGACAGACGGAATTACATTACAGCTACTAAAATAAATCTAACGTCCCTTTTCTTACGCTGCACTCTTGAGTTCATGGATGAGCAGAAAGTCTCATAGCAGAGATAAACAGTCGCAGCAAACGTCGTGGAGGAATTGTCGCCCATTTCCACGGTGGAATCAACATCTTTCCGAAACATATTGAGCAAGAAACAAGTAACGAGCGGCTACCATCAGACAGGAACACTTTACACGAAGAGTGATGATGGAAACTGAGCTAAAGAAAAAACTTGATGTTCAAACCAAGAGCAGAAAGTCTGTGTTCAGGATTATTAGATTAAGGGATGTGTGCTGATCTGGGTTTAATGAGATGTAACTTGATATTGTTATGTGTGCATCTCAGAGTGATGTTGCAGAGTCCAAAAGCAATGTAACTAGTAGTGTGACCAATTACTTTCAGCAGTGAGTAATTTAGTAAGTAAGGCAATATTTTATTAAGTAACTAGTGATGTATAATGCATTATTTTCTTGAGTACCTACCCCAACACGGTGTACAGCAGACATGAAGCTAACTCACAGAGCAGGGACAATGGGACGCCTGATGTAATACAGACATGTGACCAGCTGTATCCAAACTGTAATCAATTTTCTGTCAAAGCAATAAGCATGACAGTGGAGTGTGTTTGATCTCTATTCCTGGAACAGAGAGAGAAACTATACACTCTGCAAAGACAAACATATCCCTGGATTATCGTGAATCTTTCGTGAGATAAAGGGACACAAATATAATTTCTGTATCAATTAAAAAAAAACTTTGATTGCACGAAATCAAGGTAACATTTTTAAATACAAACGATTCACAACTAACAGTAAACAGCTAATAGCTAACAAATAACAGCAAACAGCTAAAAGCTAACAGCTAACAGAAAACAGCTAACAGCTAACAGCTAACAACAAACAGCTAACAGCTAAAAGCTAACAGCTAACAGAAAACAGCTAACAGCTAACAGCTAACAACAAACAGCTAACAGCTAACAGCTAATAGAAAACAGCTAACAACTAAACACTAAACTTGACACTCTGCAAAGACACAAAAACACCCCTGGATTATCATGAATCTTTTGAGAGTCAAAGGAAATACTTCACCCACAAGAAGATAATTTAGACATCGGGTAGAAGAAATCTTTGTTTGCTAGAAAAATCAAGGTTAAAATGCGCGAAAAAGTATATAAACTATCCTTCTCCGGGTGAAGCTATAGTTTTAACGCTCAGTTTTCGGTCGATAAAACTTGAGATAGAGGTTTGATAATCTCAGCTGTCATGTGAGTGTTTGATGGTGTCTACAGCTGCTGTGTGTGTGTGTGTGTGTGTGTGTGTGTGTGTGTGTGTGTGTGTGTGTGTGTGTGTGTGTGTGTGCGTGTGCGTGTGCGTGTGCAGGACATCAGACAGTTTCCTCAGGGACACTCTCCTCGGGGTTAACGATGTTTACGGCTAGCGCTCTCATCACAAACATTTTGACAAAACACAGCAGGACTGTGTAAATAAACGCCTTCACGTGGGAGGATAGGAAACCAAATCTGTCCGAGTGGGAGCTCCAGCGCATGCCCAAGTACACACACACACACACACACACACACACACACACACACACACACACACACACACACACACACACACACACACACACACACACTGGGCTACCTTATCTCTCTCCGAGTTACTGCAGTGGGAGCACTTGTGAGGAGTTAAAGCTCAACCCCAGTGACCCTCTCCTTTATAAACACCTCGCCTCACTCCCTGTTTCTCCGGCTTCTCACCAAATGCTATCGGAGGTCAGAGGAGGTGAAACATCTGAACAAAGCCAGGCTACCTCAGAGAAACAAAACACAGATACAGTGTAATCATAAGGATAAAGGAAAGAAAACAGTGAATATTTACGAGAGGTTCTCATAGTAGCAACAGGCTCTAACGCCCTGAGCTACTGAAGAGAGTCCACTCATATTATCAGGGAAATAATCTCATGCTGTCAAAGCCTTTTTAAACAGGATATTTGGCTCGACAGAAGCCACTTCCCTCAAAAACAACGTTTAGAGCTTTCCAATTTCTTTGTCTATTGTGTGTCTATTGTTTCTGTTCATTATTTTTGTATTATTTACATAATTGCATTCTTCATTGCTTTGAATGTATGCTTTTAACAATCACAAGGCTTTTAAAGCAACGTATACTTTTTAGTGTTTGTTCAATTTTGATTAAAGCGGCCCTCGTCTGCTTTTTGGGTTTCCCCTTTCCTGTACTGTGTTATAAAGGCGTTTGTGCATTTCATGGTCTGCAAAGTTAATGACACACACATGTATTTTTGGGTAAATACATAGTCGCTTTTGTACGAGGTTCTCTCAGCGTTTTATTCCCCATACCTGTAATATAATCCGTCGTACAGTCAGGAGTTCTGCATTTGTTCCATCTGTGGTCACACTGTCTGAGCACTAAGGTTTGTCTCAGCTCACACACATTACCAGCGAGTCTCTCCTCTCTCTCTGTCTGTTCCTCTCCACCTCAGCCCCTCTAATTTCATCAGAGGTGATAAAACACCACAGAATCAAGTCAGCGGTTACTTACTTAGCCCAATCTCCCTCTGGATGAGAGGCAATAACAGTGTGTGGGGAGGAAATTGGGTGCTTACTCACACGGAGGGATACATGCCCAGCAAGCAGAGTGTTTTCCACCACAGGACCTGAACACATCTGCAGATCAGTGAGCTGCACAGAGCATCACATCAAAATCCACCTGATGGTGCAGGCCATGCCAGGACAGAGAACACAGGAAGCAGTGCATGCTGGGATATGGTAGAATCAGCACTGGCTGTTTCCTGAGAGTCCTGAGAGAGGAGCGACACATCACCACAGCCAGAGGAGGAACACGCACTCAGATCAGAACATAGTACAATTAGTAAAAGTAAAAGTACTCATTTTCAAATTTCTTAATAATATGTGTTTTATATCATTAGATAATAATTACTTATCCATTAATGTGTTTATCGTTTTAATTTTGTAGAAAACGTTGCCGACCAAATCAGACATTGACAGAAGTTCACCTTGGTACTGTGACACTAGATTTGCTGAGGATGCTCTTACTTTTCTTCCTGTATATATAGAAGAAGAAAGAAGAGCATAATATTTTGAGACTCAGCAGAAACACAGGTTCAGGTTCACAGCGCTGACGTATCGCATGTGCAGCAGAACAGGCATGAAATACTGTGAAGCACATTTATTACACACGACTGGGAGATGTCATGGTGACCTACAAGGACTGAGATGAGGAATGGCGAGCCGCAGAGTGAAAGCACTGCATGGTGTTATTCTCTGCTGCGGGGAAGGTGGTGTGTTGTGTGAGGGAAGCTTTTAGTGTCCTCCATTTGCTGATGGAATACAGTGGAGACACAGTTCAGGTCCTGAGTGTTTCCATCCTGTGTTTAAACCATGGCAGCTTTTATTTAAATGTTCTTATTCTCCCTACCCGATCTCCCTCTCTCCCCCCCTCTGACATCTCTCCCCTGAACTCTCCACCCTGCCTCCGACCTTTCTCCCCTGCCACACACACACACACACACACACACACACACACACACACACACACACACACACACACACACACACACACACACACACACACACACACACACACACACAAACACACACACACACACACACACACACACACACACACACACAACCAACCTCCCTCATCCAGCACCAGTCACTTTTCTGCCATCTCCGCTGAACACTTTAACATATTAACATTTTAAACTGTACACCCCGGTTATCTAGGCCCGTGTTGTGTTGTTGTTGTTGTTGTTGTTGTTGTTGTTGTTGTTGTTTGGTGTATATATGTCACACTGTAGGACCTCGAGAAACGATATTTAGAGATTTCTTGACAATAAAGCTGACTTTGACTTTGATATGTATAGTTTCCTTATATAACGGTGTGGAACGCTGAGGCGTAAGAATGTCCTTGTACAGTGCAACTCCCAACAACAATCCCCAATCTTGCACAAATACGCAAAGTGATGAAGAGGAGGGAACAGCAGAGCCTCAGGAGGAAGAGGAGAGGTCCAACACTCATTATGTTCAGAGTCAAATGAGCAGGGGGGGGGGATAGAAACAACCCTGAGGACTCATGGGTTTATATTGTGTGGCAGAACAGAAAAACCGTTAGATATAAAAGGCCTTGTGTGACTTTTCCTTGTTCCTGCCTCCTTTAACCTTGCTTCCTTTCCTCATTACACCTGATGTAACTCTGATAAACCAAGACAAGTATAAATCAGATAAAAGTAGGGCCATAACCTTCTATCTCTAAATTATTTATTATTTTGTCGCATTCTGCTTGTATTGTGTTTTTGATCCAATGGATTAGATGCATCACCTTTAAGAGGACATATCCTGCTCATTATCACGTACGAAGCACTAACCAATAGAAACGCTGGTGTAACATAGTGATGTCACTATGTTCCGGACGTAAACAAAAGAGTCCAATGCACTACACTCCCAAACTGTGGAAAACCGCACCAGGAAATATTAGACAAACATTCATATACTGTATATAATCATAATTAGGAATATCCCCTTTTTAATGTATTTATTTACTGATTATTATTTTATTGTATTTATTATCTTCGTCCTATTTCTGTCTTACCTTCACTGATGTTTGTATTACTTTGCTTATTTCACCTTATCGTGTATACATCTTGTGCACAGTCTGCATGTGTTCTAGTCCTGTGTAGCAGAAAGCACTCTGAGCTTTAGCTCTCGTGCTGCACAGGACTCCTGTCAGCAGCATGAAGAGCTACTCCATCAGTGAACCTTCACACATTAACGCACACACACACTCCGGAGTGTGTGTGCCCTGCTCCGCTGCAGATACAACACACAGATAGTCACAGACACACACACTGGAGAGCATCCATTATGAGCGGCCACTGGGTCTCACACAACTGTCCGTCACTATTCTGCTCGTTACTACATCTTGATACGCGCGCCCAGCGGAGAGCCTCTCTGGAAAGCATGTCACTGATGCAATCACACACACTTGCATGCAAATAAGTAGGTCCAGGGGGGGGGGGGGACATTGACATTCATAGCAGGAAGAGTCTAAATCCAGCTCTGTGTGTGACTCGTACTGTCACAAACGAGCTGAGGACCAAAATGCAGAACACGGGAAACCAGAGATAGTCGGTAACCAGCTTTATTAGAGTCTATAGGCCGGTAGGAGACAACACGGCAGATAGTAGGCAAAGGGCTGGTCGGGGACAGGCGAGGGTTCCAGGAGACAGCAGGACGGGAGTCGTAGGCACAGAACGGGTCAGGGAGCAGGCGAGGCAGGCTGGTCAGGGACAGGCAGGGTCGAAACCGGGAGAGCAATCTGAGGAGTAGTGCGGGAAAGACAAGCATGCTGCGAAGTACGATCTGGCACTGAGGTGAAGGTGAAGTGGGCCTAAATACTAATGGAGCTGATGGGTGTAACAGAGTGAGAGAGACAGGGTGTGACTACCAGGTGACTAAGGAATGATAATGCAGAAAATAGGTGAGTGAGAAAGCAGACTGTGACAGAACCCCCCCCTTAATGGACGGCTCCAGACGTCTAAACAATACAAAAAAAAAACAACAAAAGAGACCCAAGAAAAAAAACCCTACAGATACCGGGTGGAAGGTGGAGGTATGGGAAAGGTTAGTACTCGTCTGAGACTGCTCTCTCGGCCTCTCCCTCCTGGAAATCCTCGTCCTCCTCGCCCGATTGACGACTCCCCCCTCCTCCTCGACGAAGCCTCTGGTCCGTAGCGGACGAGTACTCCCTGGCTTAGCGCCTGGTCGAGCGTGGGTCCTAGTACGGCTGCTCCGGGTAACTCAGGTGGAAGTCTCGGATGAGCTGAGGGTTTGAGGATATGACGAGCCGGGGACCCACGCCTCTCCTCAGGACCATAGCCCTCCCAGTCCACCAAATATTGAAAACCCCTCTTCCTCTGAGACGGGAACGGAGTAAACGACGAAGGGTGTAGGGTAGGGCCCCCATCGATCATCCTAGGGGGTGGTGGTGGAGGGGCGCGGAAACCATAGGGCTCTCCCGGACAGGTTTAATCCTAGATAACGTTGAAGGTGGGATGGATCTTCATGTTCCGGGCAAACTCAGTCGAACTGCTGCAGGATTAATGACCTTGACAATCTCGAAGGGTCCAATAAACCTGGGCGCTAACTTCTTAGACTCACCCGAAGGGGAATGTTCTGGGTGGAAAGCCACACCCCTCTGGCCTACCTGGTACACAGGTGCCTTGGTTCGTCGGCGGTTCGCTGATGTGGCGTACCGGTTAGCAGACTGAAGCAGAGTTGTACGAGCCTGCCTCCAAGTCCTCCGACAACGTCGGATGAAAGCCTGGACAGACGGACAGGTAACCTCCTTCTCCAATGCAGAGAACAATGGGGGTTGAAAACCGTATGCACACTGAAAAGGGGAAAGACCAGTAGCGGAACTGATGAGGGTGTTGTGGGCATACTCCACCACAGGAGTTGTTTGACCAGGTCGTGGGATGATCGGAAGCCATGCAGCGGAGAGTGGTC
>CADEHL010000745.1:0-23612 GCA_902827135.1 Harpagifer antarcticus
AAGGAGAGGAACATGAACGGAGAGGACGCGTGAAGAGAGGACGGGAGGAGAAGACGAGATTGGAGAAGACGCGTGACGGAGAGGACACGTGAAGGAGAGGACGCGAGAAGGAGAGGACGCGTGAAGGAGAGGACGCGTGAAGGAGAGGACGCATGACGGAGAGGACGCGTGAAGGAGAGGACGCATGACGGAGAGGACGCGTGAAGGAGAGGACGCATGACGGAGAGGACGCATGACGGAGAGGACGCGTGAAGGAGAGGACGCATGACGGAGAGGACGCGTGAAGGAGAGGACGCATGACGGAGGGAACGCGTGGACCATGAACTCTCACCTGTTGTCAGGGTGACCTGCTTCATTGTGGCCAACGTGAACAAAACAAACGCACCTGAACTCACCTGCAGGTGGGGGGGAGACAATCACACAGGAAGTAGTTCCTCCTGCAGCAAGGACTCTGCATTCCCCCCCCCCCCTCCCCCCTCCCCCTCCCTCTCCCCTCTCCCCCTCCCCCTTGCTGCATGTCGTCTTTGTCTCCTCCGTGTGGATGCCTTCTCAGGAGACGCTGTGGAGGGAAGCAGTGAATGACTAATCGATGGTCGTGAGTTCAATGTAACTGGAAGTATTAAAGTTTACTAAATGAAACAGCAGATCCGATAAGACGTCGTCTTTAATACCGTCTTTATTCTCTGGACTTTAACTCACGACTGTGTTCACGTTAAACAGATGATTCTCTGCTTTAAGACATCTCAGTGACTCCACCAGGCCCCACCAGGTCCCCCCAGGTCCCACCAGGTCCCACCAGGTCCCACCAGGCCCCACCAGGCCCCACCAGGTCCCACCAGGACCCACCAGGTCTCACCAGGTCTCACCAGGTCCCACCAGATCCCACCAGGTCTCCCCAGGTCTCACCAGGTCCCACCAGATCCCACCAGGTCTCCCCAGGTCTCACCAGGTCCCACCAGATCCCACCAGGTCTCCCCAGGTCTCCCCAGGTCCCACCAGGTCTCCCCAGGTCTCCCCAGGTCCCACCAGGTCTCCCCAGATCCCACCAGGTCCCCCCTGGTCTCACCAGGTCTCCCCAGGACCCACCAGGTCCCACCAGGTCTCCCCAGATCTCACCAGGTCCCCCCTGGTCTCACCAGGTCTCCCCAGGTCCCACCAGGTCTCCCCAGATCCCACCAGGTCCCCCCTGGTCTCACCAGGTCTCCCCAGATCCCACCAGGTCTCCCCAGGTCCCACCAGGTCTCCCCAGATCCCACCAGGTCCCCCCTGGTCTCACCAGGTCTCCCCAGGACCCACCAGGTCCCACCAGGTCTCCCCAGATCTCACCAGGTCCCCCCTGGTCTCACCAGGTCTCCCCAGGACCCACCAGGTCCCACCAGGTCTCCCCAGGTCCCCCCTGGTCCCACCAGGTCTCCCCAGGTCTCCCCAGATCCCACCAGGTCCCACCAGATCCCACCAGGTCTCCCCAGGTCCCACCAGGTCTCCCCAGGTCCCACCAGGTCTCCCCAGATCCCACCAGGTCCCCCCTGGTCTCACCAGGTCTCCCCAGGACCCACCAGGTCTCACCAGGTCTCCCCAGGACCCACCAGGTCCCACCAGGTCTCCCCAGGTCCCTCCAGGTCTCACCAGGTCCCACCAGGTCTCCCCAGATCTCACCAGGTCCCTCCAGATCCCACCAGGTCCCACCAGATCCCACCAGGTCTCCCCAGGTCCCTCCAGGTCTCACCAGGTCTCCCCAGGACCCACCAGGTCCCACCAGGTCTCCCCAGGTCCCTCCAGATCCCACCAGGTCCCACCAGATCCCACCAGGTCTCCCCAGGTCCCACCAGGTCTCCCCAGGTCCCACCAGGTCTCCCCAGATCCCACCAGGTCCCCCCTGGTCTCACCAGGTCTCCCCAGGACCCACCAGGTCTCCCCAGGACCCACCAGGTCCCACCAGGTCTCCCCAGGTCCCTCCAGGTCTCACCAGATCCCACCAGGTCCCCCCTGGTCTCACCAGGTCTCCCCAGGACCCACCAGTTCTCACCAGGTCTCCCCAGGACCCACCAGGTCTCCCCAGGTCCCTCCAGGTCTCACCAGGTCCCACCAGGTCTCCCCAGATCTCACCAGGTCCCCCCTGGTCTCACCAGGTCTCCCCAGGTCCCTCCAGGTCTCCCCAGGTCCCCCCTGGTCTCACCAGGTCCCACCAGGTCTCCCCAGATCTCACCAGGTCCCCCCTGGTCTCACCAGGTCTCCCCAGGACCCACCAGGTCTCACCAGGTCTCCCCAGGACCCACCAGGTCTCACCAGGTCTCACCAGGTCTCCCCAGGACCCACCAGGTCTCCCCAGGACCCACCAGGTCCCACCAGGTCTCCCCAGGTCTCCCCAGGTCCCCCCAGGTCCCTCCAGGTCTCATGTGTAAATGTTTAAATCTGTTTGACTGATAAACAGCTTCCAGTATTTCACGTTTGTTATTGAATCCTCTTTGTGTGGCGGGTCAACAGGAACCACCTGAACGGGCAGTGGGGATGAAGGGGTTAACCCCACGATGAAGGGTTTAACCCCTTCATCGTGGGGTTAACCCCACGATGAAGGGGTTAACCCCGATGAAGGGATGAAGGGGTTAAACCCACGATGAAGGGGTTAAACGCACGATGAAGGGGTTAAACGCACGATGAAGGGATGAAGGGGTTAAACCCACGATGAAGGGATGAAGGGGTTAAACCCACGATGAAGGGGTGAAGGGGTTTAACCCCTTCACCCCTTCATCGTGGGTTAAACCCTTCATCGGGTTTAACCCACGATGAAGGGGTGAAGGGGTTAAACCCACGATGAAGGGGTTAAACCCGATGAAGGGGTTAAACCCACGATGAAGGGATGAAGGGGTTAAACGCACGATGAAGGGATGAAGGGGTTAAACCCGATGAAGGGTTTAACCCCTTCATCCCTTCATCGTGCGTTTAACCCCTTCATCGTGGGGTTAACCCCTTCATCGTGCGTTTAACCCCTTCATCCCTTCATCGTGGGTTTAACCCCTTCATCGGGTTTAACCCACGATGAAGGGATAATAATAATAATAATAATGGGTTCCATTTATAAAGCACTTCATATCTGATCTCAGATCCCAAAGTGCTACAAGTAGTCAGCATGAACAGTAGAAATAAACATTACACAACACAGTAGAATTAAGAAAAAAGCAATACAAAAATAAAAGATAAATAAAAGGGTCTAGGCAAAGGCTCTTTTGAAGAGATGGGTCTTGAGGCCTTTTTTAAAAGCCTCCACGGTCTGTGGTGCTCTCATTTGGTCGGGGAGAGCATTCCACAGACTGGGAGCAGCCGAGCAGAAGGCCCGGTAGTAGTTATAAGGATGCCGCATTCGTCTCATTAGTATGCATGAAAAAGTGACAGGTGACACGCCCCCAAATGAGCTAAGTCCCGCCTCCCCTCGCCTCCCATTGGTCGAGAGCTTTTTATGAGAGCTATGTCCCGCCTCCCATTGTTTGAGACCCTTTGATGTGAGGGGTGAAGGGTTATAAAGGGTAGGTGTGAAAAGCCCCCCTGTGGAATGCCTTTGTTATCTATTTCTTTGATGTATTGATTAAGGTAGTCTCTTTGAAGTTATGCTGTCTGATCCCTCAGGGGTTATATAATCTAATTAGCCTTTGCTGTTTTGCCCTTTGATCTTAATCTAGGTATTTTTATGAGTGAGACATGGTTTGTTATCTATTTCCTTGATGTGTCGATTAAGATAGTCTCTTTGAAGTTATGCTGTCTGGTTATCTAATCTAATTAGCCTTAGATGTTATGAGCCTGTGATCTTAATTTAGGTATTTTTATGAGTGAGACATGTCTCTCTGAAGTTAGGATGTCTGGCCGCTCAATGTGCTCAGGCCTCCCCCCCTCTTCTCCACCCTTGCTATGCAAGGAGATTGTGGGGGTGAAATTAAATGAAAATAGAAATAGGCTCAAAACTAAATAAAAGACAGTAATTTCCACTTACCAAGTCACCTTTCAAAAAAAAGAAAAAAAAAAAAAAAAATGGCCGAAATGAGACAACAGCTATCCGCGGGGGTCCAGTCAAGAAAACGAATGTCTCTGCTGAGTACAGATGCATACAGTCAGAGGTCTGTACACAAACTTCTCCTGTGTCTCTGTTTGGTCAAGCAGGGTGACCCCTACTCTGAGACAATTAACACACACACACACACACACACACACAGAGTTGCCCTTTGATGTGGGTAGAGATAAGAAATCCCCTGGTTAAACACATGGATAAAAGCAGAGACATGACAGCCCTCAACATAATAAGTCCCGCCCTCCCCCTCCAGATCATGAGAAGCTAGGGACGAAGTTATTTTGTTGAGACGTCTCAATAAAATAAACAGCCATTATTTTTCACTCACTAAGACACCTAAAAACGTTATTGTCCTCTCTAGATTTGATTCAAGGTTTGTTTTTAAATGATTTGTGTCTGCTAAGGATGTTTCTTTTCAAGTTTTTTGGGGAACTGTTAAGACAAGGATATATCTGTTTGCAAAGAGGGTACTCATATTATTTTAAAAAAGAGCTTATTTAGGTTTTTAGTACTGATACTTGGGGATATTCTCTTTAGTTCTGTATTCTCTTTAGTTTTGCATGGATTTTGGATTAGTGTAATTACTTTTATTAACTATAAAGTCTATATGAATAGGGATATAATAAAATAAATAAATACCCTATTCCTCCCTCACCTGAGCTTATCCAGAGCTTGACTGACACACAGAGACCAATCAAGGGCTTTGATTTATGATCTGTATGACAGTGGCCATGTCGGCAGGCCACATCATGTAGACAGCCAGTCACCCTGTGTGAGGCAGACCCACATGTGAGCAGCATTGCGTTCAAAATAAATTAAAAAACTAAATGGGTCGCGAAATATACTTGGGAGGCCGTTAATATACTGGGCGGCCCACCCCAGTAAAGTCTATGTGGGGGAAATCCTGGAATATCAGATACAATCAGCATCTAACCAGAAGTGCGAATGAAGCAGTGAACTGCAGTATATTTGATATACATCCAATATATAAAAGGTTATGTTAATATTGATCAGCTGGTCAGAAACTTGACTCCATAGGAAATATAAAAAGATATATGTTGAGCGTGATCATAACTTTCCAATAACACAAAGTTGCAGATCCTCTGCTGCAGGTTTAGCCATTCAGTCAGCCAGGTGTAAAATATGCATTTATTATCACCTTTTCTATTTGGCCAACTAGTGATAATTAAATGATACCCCTATTTATTTAACTAAATATGCATTTATTATTACCTTTTCTATTTGGCCAACGCCGTCTGTTTTTGATGATTGTGATCAACCTTAATTAAATGTGCTAATAATATCTTTGTCTCAATTCATTTCAGAATGCAACACACGTACACAAAAACAAACTACTTAGTTGGGTTATAAAAGAGTTACCTTATTAATTCTCTAAGTTTAAGTCAAGTTGTACATCATAGTTCAGATTACTAAGATAATGAAGCTTCTATTTACGTTACCATATGTATAAAGTATCTACATACGTGTTTTGACTGGTAAGATTCTCACTTTTTACAGAGAGCTCCGCTCCCCCTCAACATAACAAGTCCCGCCCTCCTCACCAGATCATTTAAAAGTAGGGGTGGAAATAGGTGAAAAAAGAAATGCGCTCAAACTAAATAACAAGCCAGTCATTTACACTCACCAAGTCACCTTTTCAAAAAAGAAAAATGGCCAAGAGATGCCTAGATATGGGTTTTAATCAGCGAGACCCCTGTGACAACCTACAGCCATCAGTCCGGAGCGCCAATCAAGAAACGAATGCAGCATCTGTGCCGGTTTCAGACGCCTCCAGCCGAAGAACTTCATGAAGAATGGACTCTGAAAAATGGCGATGTTTGGGGTTATGTATTCAACTATACGGCGAATGAACTGCATTTCTACAATCTGAAGAATGGAGAAACGTATGGACCCCGCAGTGTTAAAGCGGACACTGACCTCAACAGATTGGGCTGTGTTAACTCTGGTGTCTTCCAGAGATCTACATGCAACCACTGTATCGGAAGAAGTAGTGCATCGAGAAACCATAGTGGAACCAGCGGTGTACAAGATATTTGTAAAGAAAAGCAAAGAAACGCATACAGCATGCGAGATCAAAGAAGAGTTTTCACCGCTGTCCCTCAATGTGAAGGAAGAAGAAGAAGGAGATATCCCACCGCCGCCAGAAGTGAGAAGAATCCTGACAAGCACCGTATGGGAAACTAAAAGCGGACCATCGGGGCGGTGGTATTACCGTGCAAGCCGTTTAGTGACGCTGGGAAAGGACACCTCAGATGATTTTGTCTTGGAGTATTTCAACTCTACATGCGGGGTTTTTCAGACATCCTTTCGGGTGCCTCTGACTGCTTGGCTGAAAATGATTGATGGAAAAGCTACAAAGCTTAAAGAATTTTTTAAACAGAGTCAGACATCGATGGACATTATAAAGGTGAAAAAGACTCTCACTTTTGCAGAGGACTCAGTATCCCACTCAACATAACAAGTCATACCCTCCTCATCAGATCATTTTAACACTAAGGACCCCTCAAAGAAAAGCATTGTGTTTTCTACCTAGGTAAAAGGTCTTACGAAAATGTGTTATCTCTGTATCAAGAATGATGGGTTTAAAAATGAATCTTGTGAAAAATACCAACGCTGTGAGAGACGTCATAAAGACACTCATTTTAACCACAGTGTTTGTTCTCTACAAATGTTTAAAGATTGTTACAAAATGTAAAAAATAAAAAAGGTATGGAGACAAAATTAATTCAGGTGACTCTGTCTTTTATCAGGAAAACAAAAATATAATACAAATGGTTTAAGAGGTCAAATGTAACCATCTTGGACTTAATATTCAAAACAAAATACTTTATCTGAATACATTTTCTTTTAAACGCACTTTTCGAAATTATTTATTTATTATTTCAGTGGAACAATCCAGTTTCTGTTAACATCAATGCTTTTTCTCTTCTCTTGTGTTACTAAGATACTTTTAGACCCACTTTGGCGTGTGCAACACTTAACAACTGGTAGAATATGAAGTACTTTTGTAAGGATTTTGTTTTGTTGTAAAAACACTTGTTCAGTTAAACATGGTTTTTTCTTTTTTCTGATAACCTTACATATTTTTAGTTATTTTCTACTACCAAGATACTTTAAGATACACCTTGATGTATGCAACACTTAACAAAGGGTATAATATGAAGTACTTGGTAAGGAAGGGGGTTTTTCTTTAGGGGGTGCAAAACTTTAGAACTGGGTAAAATATTCATTAATTGTAATGAATTGAGTTTTCTTTTTCTTTTTGATTTTCAACATACTATTTGTACACAATGACTTTTTACATATTTCTGACAAAACTATACTTTTTGACTTTTTTCCGTAAAATCTTGACAAAACTATTGCTTATTCTTAATTTTGACCTATTGCTGCGTGGTTAGAAATGATAGATGAAAAAGCTACAACGCTTAAAGAACTTTATTTTTTTTTTTAAAAACTCTCAATTCTATAAATGACTCCCCCCATTCAACGCAATAAGTCCCACCCTCCACTCGGCAAATCCTCTAAAACAACACTAAGACAACCGTTGTAAACTAGCCATGGATCTGAGAAAAACCAAGACACCCCCCGCGAGTTGCAGCCAGGAACAGACTCCTGGACTACCATCATCACCACCATTCTGGACCGCCGAATCCGGCTATACTACCGCTGCTGATGTTGCTCCTTGGGCCAAGACGTCTCTGTTTGTGGACACAGTGAATTCGGTGTTGGTTGATATTGTGGAGAGGGTGATACATCGGTACAGAGAAGAAATCTGCAAAGGGTGTCGAGTCAGTCACCACGGCCAGAGGCAACACGATTTTATGAATGACATGTCCGATTTCTACTTCAGAAACAATTACAATGCGTTAATGAAAAGACTATGGCTCACCGACTTCATTACTGAGATCGACCAGACTCTTATTGATAAAGACATTTTCACGGATGATTCGAGGATCCAAGGCGCTTCGGAGGCTTTTCTTCACAATCTCAAAAATTGCAGACGCCTCAAGGAGAGACTTGAAAAGATCCAGGCCGAGTTGGATGGAGAAGAAGAAGACTATTAACCAGCAGTTGACTGAAGCCAGGGGTTTATTTTTGATACATTGACTTTTCTCTCTTTTAAAGTAAAATAAAAATGGGGAACTACTATGCAAAATGCTCTGTATATATTGAACACAATATAGTCAATATCCTTTTAATAGGGGTGGTGATGAGGACGATTGAAAGCAGAATGAGTAGTGACCCCTGTGTAAAAAGAACGGCTGAAGTTTGTAAACTGGAAGACATTATGGATATCGTTCGTTCTGGCAGTACTATTCCGGGTCATTGGGAAACGATTATAAACGAAACATTTAAAGTGGTCCTGGAATCTTCATTTTCCGAAACATTCTGTAACATTACCGCAGAAATGAAACAAACATCAAAAGTGTATCATGTGCTCTCACTGTATGCTCTGTTTGTAGATGTGATGCATCTTTGTGTTGAAAACAACATACACATGAATATTCAGACTGAAGTGAAAAAACTCCACCAGGATATTTTCAGTAATATGGGGAATTCCAAGCTGGAGACGGTCCTGGGGATGCTACAATCAGTATAACTATTGATTTTTATATGTGTGTGAAAAATAAAAAATGTGTTTTTTACATTTTAAAAACTGTTGTCTTCATTATAGCAAGGGGAGTGTGTCTGATACATGTGTATTACAGTCCTTCACATGCACTGGTGTCTTCATTATAACAAGGGGCGGGATAACAGGGAAGATGTAGGATAAATGTGTACTGAAACGTGTGTATTATACACCCACAGAAACGCAGAAACACGGAAACACACAGAAACACAGAAACACAGACACACAGAAAACACCCTGAATCAAATCTAGAGACGACCATTATGAGTCAGATGCTTGACGAAATCTACTAAAACAAAGTACTTCATGGTAGTGGTCAGCTTTTATACACAAAAGTGTATCTTTTCAGTAACTTTCTCAGAGAATTTAAGCATAAATCTGTCAAATGTTCAAAACAGCCTGTTTCACTGAAATAGCCCTCAAAATCACAAAAGGCCATTAAGAGTCAGATGCTTTATGAAATCTAATAAAACAGAGTACTTTCATGGTAGTGGTCTGCTTTTAAAAAGAAAAGTGTACCTTTCGGTAACATTTCTGAGAGAATTAAGCATAAATCTGTCAATTGTGCAAAGCAGCCTTCACTGAAATAGCCTCAAAATCACAAAATGCCATTAAGAGTGGGAATCTTAACGAAATCTACTCAGAGTACTTTCATGGTAGTGGTCTGCTTTTAAAAAGAAAAGTGTACCTTTCAATAACCTTTTCGAGAGAATTAAACATAAATCTGTCATATGTTCAAAACAGCCTTCAATGAAATAGCCTCACAATCACAAACTGGCTGAAACTGTACAGTGAATTGGAGAAATTACAGCACAGAGCTTTCTACTACGACACAGATAGTTTAATCTATGTGACAAGACAGGGGTAGACTCCACTGCCCATGGAGGTTGTATCTGGGGGATCCCTAAAAGTTATGCTTACCAGACCAAAACATTTAAAAAAGGTTGGGATGCGTTTTTGTGTAACCCCTTTCACACGCATCCCAACCTTTTTTAAATGTTTTGGTCTGGTAAGCATAACTTTTAGGGATCCCCCAGATACAACCTCCATGGGCAGTGGAGTCTACCCCTGTCTTGTCACATAGATTAAACTATCTGTGTCGTAGTAGAAAGCTCTGTGCTGTAATTTCTCCAATTCACTGTACAGTTTCAGCCAGTTTGTGATTGTGAGGCTATTTCATTGAAGGCTGTTTTGAACATATGACAGATTTATGTTTAATTCTCTCGAAAAGGTTATTGAAAGGTACACTTTTCTTTTTAAAAGCAGACCACTACCATGAAAGTACTCTGAGTAGATTTCGTTAAGATTCCCACTCTTAATGGCATTTTGTGATTTTGAGGCTATTTCAGTGAAGGCTGCTTTGCACATTTGACAGATTTATGCTTAATTCTCTCAGAAATGTTACCGAAAGATACACTTTGTATCTAAAAACTGACCACTACCATGAAGTACTCTGAGTAGATTTCGTTAGGATTCCCACTCTTAATGGCATTTTGTCATGTATCCTAAGGCTGCTTTGCACATTTGACAGATTTATGCTTAATTCTCTCAGAAATGTTACCGAAAGATACACTTTTCTTTTTAAAAGCATACCACTACCATGAAAGTACTCTGTTTTATTAGATTTCATAAAGCATCTGACTCTTAATGGCCTTTTGTGATTTTGAGGGCTATTTCAGTGAAACAAGGCTGTTTTGAACATTTGACAGATTTATGCTTAAATTCTCTGAGAAAGTTACTGAAAAGATACACTTTTGTGTATAAAAGCTGACCACTACCATGAAGTACTTTGTTTTAGTAGATTTCGTCAAGCATCTGACTCATAATGGTCGTCTCTAGATTTGATTCAGGGTGTTTTCTGTGTGTCTGTGTTTCTGTGTTTCTGTGTGTTTCCGTGTTTCTGCGTTTCTGTGGGTGTATAATACACACGTTTCAGTACACATTTATCCTACATCTTCCCTGTTATCCCGCCCCTTGTTATAATGAAGACACCAGTGCATGTGAAGGACTGTAATACACATGTATCAGACACACTCCCCTTGCTATAATGAAGACAACAGTTTTTAAAATGTAAAAAACACATTTTTTATTTTTCACACACATATAAAAATCAATAGTTATACTGATTGTAGCATCCCCAGGACCGTCTCCAGCTTGGAATTCCCCATATTACTGAAAATATCCTGGTGGAGTTTTTTCACTTCAGTCTGAATATTCATGTGTATGTTGTTTTCAACACAAAGATGCATCACATCTACAAACAGAGCATACAGTGAGAGCACATGATACACTTTTGATGTTTGTTTCATTTCTGCGGTAATGTTACAGAATGTTTCGGAAAATGAAGATTCCAGGACCACTTTAAATGTTTCGTTTATAATCGTTTCCCAATGACCCGGAATAGTACTGCTGGAACGAACGATATCCATAATGTCTTCCAGTTTACAAACTTCAGCCGTTCTTTTTACACAGGGGTCACTACTCATTCTGCTTTCAATCGTCCTCATCACCACCCCTATTAAAAGGATATTGACTATATTGTGTTCAATATATACAGAGCATTTTGCATAGTAGTTCCCCATTTTTATTTTACTTTAAAAGAGAGAAAAGTCAATGTATCAAAAATAAACCCCTGGCTTCAGTCAACTGCTGGTTAATAGTCTTCTTCTTCTCCATCCAACTCGGCCTGGATCTTTTCAAGTCTCTCCTTGAGGCGTCTGCAATTTTTGAGATTGTGAAGAAAAGCCTCCGAAGCGCCTTGGATCCTCAAATCATCCGTGAAAATGTCTTTATCAATAAGAGTCTGGTCGATCTCAGTAATGAAGTCGGTGAGCCAGAGTCTTTTCATTAACGCATTGTAATTGTTTCTGAAGTAAAAATCGGACATGTCATTCATAAAATCGTGTTGCCTCTGGCCGGGGTGACTGACTCGACACCCTTTGCAGATTTCTTCTCTGTACCGATGTATCACCCTCTCCACAATATCAACCAACACCGAATTCACTGTGTCCACAAACAGAGACGTCTTGGCCCAAGGAGCAACATCAGCAGCGGTAGTATAGCCGGATTCGGCGGTCCAGAATGGTGGTGATGATGGTAGTCCAGGAGTCTGTTCCTGGCTGCAACTCGCGGGGGGAGTCTTGGTTTTTCTCAGATCCATGGCTAGTTTACAACGGTTGTCTTAGTGTTGTTTTAGAGGATTTGCCGAGTGGAGGGTGGGACTTATTGCGTTGAATGGGGGGAGTCATTTATAGAATTGAGAGTTTTTAAAAAAAAAAATAAAGTTCTTTAAGCGTTGTAGCTTTTTCATCTATCATTTCTAACCACGCAGCAATAGGTCAAAATTAAGAATAAGCAATAGTTTTGTCAAGATTTTACGGAAAAAGTCAAAAAGTATAGTTTTGTCAGAAATATGTAAAAAGTCATTGTGTACAAATAGTATGTTGAAAATCAAAAAGAAAAAGAAAACTCAATTCATTACAATTAATGAATATTTTACCCAGTTCTAAAGTTTTGCACCCCCTAAAGAAAAACCCCCTTCCTTACCAAGTACTTCATATTATACCCTTTGTTAAGTGTTGCATACATCAAGGTGTATCTTAAAGTATCTTGGTAGTAGAAAATAACTAAAAATATGTAAGGTTATCAGAAAAAAGAAAAAACCATGTTTAACTGAACAAGTGTTTTTACAACAAAACAAAATCCTTACAAAAGTACTTCATATTCTACCAGTTGTTAAGTGTTGCACACGCCAAAGTGGGTCTAAAAGTATCTTAGTAACACAAGAGAAGAGAAAAAGCATTGATGTTAACAGAAACTGGATTGTTCCACTGAAATAATAAATAAATAATTTCGAAAAGTGCGTTTAAAAGAAAATGTATTCAGATAAAGTATTTTGTTTTGAATATTAAGTCCAAGATGGTTACATTTGACCTCTTAAACCATTTGTATTATATTTTTGTTTTCCTGATAAAAAGACAGAGTCACCTGAATTAATTTTGTCTCCATACCTTTTTTATTTTTTACATTTTGTAACAATCTTTAAACATGTGTAGAGAACAAACACTGTGGTTAAAATGAGTGTCTTTATGACGTCTCTCACAGCGTTGGTATTTTTCACAAGATTCATTTTTAAACCCATCATTCTTGATACAGAGATAACACATTTTCGTAAGACCTTTTACCTAGGTAGAAAACTCAATGCTTTTCTTTGAGGGGTCCTTAGTGTTAAAATGATCTGATGAGGAGGGTATGACTTGTTATGTTGAGTGGGATACTGAGTCCTCTGCAAAAGTGAGAGTCTTTTTCACCTTTATAATGTCCATCGATGTCTGACTCTGTTTAAAAAATTCTTTAAGCTTTGTAGCTTTTCCATCAATCATTTTCAGCCAAGCAGTCAGAGGCACCCGAAAGGATGTCTGAAAAACCCCGCATGTAGAGTTGAAATACTCCAAGACAAAATCATCTGAGGTGTCCTTTCCCAGCGTCACTAAACGGCTTGCACGGTAATACCACCGCCCCGATGGTCCGCTTTTAGTTTCCCATACGGTGCTTGTCAGGATTCTTCTCACTTCTGGCGGCGGTGGGATATCTCCTTCTTCTTCTTCCTTCACATTGAGGGACAGCGGTGAAAACTCTTCTTTGATCTCGCATGCTGTATGCGTTTCTTTGCTTTTCTTTACAAATATCTTGTACACCGCTGGTTCCACTATGGTTTCTCGATGCACTACTTCTTCCGATACAGTGGTTGCATGTAGATCTCTGGAAGACACCAGAGTTAACACAGCCCAATCTGTTGAGGTCAGTGTCGCTTTAACACTGCGGGGTCCATACGTTTCTCCAATCTTCAGATTGTAGAAATGCAGTTCATTCGCCGTATAGTTGAATACATAACCCCAAACATCGCCATTTTTCAGAGTCCATTCTTCATGAAGTTCTTCGGCTGGAGGCGTCTGAAACCGGCACAGATGCTGCATTCGTTTCTTGATTGGCGCTCCGGACTGATGGCTGTAGGTTGTCACAGGGGTCTCGCTGATTAAACCCATATCTAGGCATCTCTTGGCCATTTTTCTTTTTTGAAAAGGTGACTTGGTGAGTGTAAATGACTGGCTTGTTATTTAGTTTGAGCGCATTTCTTTTTTCACCTATTTCCACCCCTACTTTTAAATGATCTGGTGAGGAGGGCGGGACTTGTTATGTTGAGGGGGAGCGGAGCTCTCTGTAAAAAGTGAGAATCTTACCAGTCAAAACTTTTGATTATTTTACATTACACGTATGTAGATACTTTATACATATGGCAACGTAAATAGAAGCTTCATTATCTTAGTAATCTGAACTATGATGTACAACTTGACTTAAACTTAGAGAATTAATAAGCTAACTCTTTTATAACCCAACTAAGTAGTTTGTTTTTGTGTACGTGTGTTGCATTCTGAAATGAACTGAGACAAAGATATTATTAGCACATTTAATTAAGGTTGATCACAATCATCAAAACAGACGGCGTTGGCCAAATAGAAAAGGTAATAATAAATGCATATTTTAGTTAAATAAATAGGGTATCATTTAATTATCACTAGTTGGCCAAATAGAAAAGGTGATAATAAATGCATATTTTACACCTGGCTGACTGAATGGCTAAACCTGCAGCAGAGGATCTGCAACTTTGTGTTATTGGAAAGTTATGATCACGCTCAACATATATCTTTTTATATTTCCTATGGAGTCAAGTTTCTGACCAGCTGATCAATATTAACATAACCTTTTATATATTGGATGTATATCAAATATACTGCAGTTCACTGCTTCATTCGCACTTCTGGTTAGATGCTGATTGTATCTGATATTCCAGGATTTCCCCCACATAGACTTTACTGGGGTGGGCCGCCCAGTATATTAACGGCCTCCCAAGTATATTTCGCGACCCATTTAGTTTTTTAATTTATTTTGAACGCAATGCTGCTCACATGTGGGTCTGCCTCACACAGGGTGACTGGCTGTCTACATGATGTGGCCTGCCGACATGGCCACTGTCATACAGATCATAAATCAAAGCCCTTGATTGGTCTCTGTGTGTCAGTCAAGCTCTGGATAAGCTCAGGTGAGGGAGGAATAGGGTATTTATTTATTTTATTATATCCCTATTCATATAGACTTTATAGTTAATAAAAGTAATTACACTAATCCAAAATCCATGCAAAACTAAAGAGAATACAGAACTAAAGAGAATATCCCCAAGTATCAGTACTAAAAACCTAAATAAGCTCTTTTTTAAAATAATATGAGTACCCTCTTTGCAAACAGATATATCCTTGTCTTAACAGTTCCCCAAAAAACTTGAAAAGAAACATCCTTAGCAGACACAAATCATTTAAAAACAAACCTTGAATCAAATCTAGAGAGGACAATAACGTTTTTAGGTGTCTTAGTGAGTGAAAAATAATGGCTGTTTATTTTATTGAGACGTCTCAACAAAATAACTTCGTCCCTAGCTTCTCATGATCTGGAGGGGGAGGGCGGGACTTATTATGTTGAGGGCTGTCATGTCTCTGCTTTTATCCATGTGTTTAACCAGGGGATTTCTTATCTCTACCCACATCAAAGGGCAACTCTGTGTGTGTGTGTGTGTGTGTGTGTGTTAATTGTCTCAGAGTAGGGGTCACCCTGCTTGACCAAACAGAGACACAGGAGAAGTTTGTGTACAGACCTCTGACTGTATGCATCTGTACTCAGCAGAGACATTCGTTTTCTTGACTGGACCCCCGCGGATAGCTGTTGTCTCATTTCGGCCATTTTTTTTTTTTTTTTTTTCTTTTTTTTGAAAGGTGACTTGGTAAGTGGAAATTACTGTCTTTTATTTAGTTTTGAGCCTATTTCTATTTTCATTTAATTTCACCCCCACAATCTCCTTGCATAGCAAGGGTGGAGAAGAGGGGGGGAGGCCTGAGCACATTGAGCGGCCAGACATCCTAACTTCAGAGAGACATGTCTCACTCATAAAAATACCTAAATTAAGATCACAGGCTCATAACATCTAAGGCTAATTAGATTAGATAACCAGACAGCATAACTTCAAAGAGACTATCTTAATCGACACATCAAGGAAATAGATAACAAACCATGTCTCACTCATAAAAATACCTAGATTAAGATCAAAGGGCAAAACAGCAAAGGCTAATTAGATTATATAACCCCTGAGGGATCAGACAGCATAACTTCAAAGAGACTACCTTAATCAATACATCAAAGAAATAGATAACAAAGGCATTCCACAGGGGGGCTTTTCACACCTACCCTTTATAACCCTTCACCCCTCACATCAAAGGGTCTCAAACAATGGGAGGCGGGACATAGCTCTCATAAAAAGCTCTCGACCAATGGGAGGCGAGGGGAGGCGGGACTTAGCTCATTTGGGGGCGTGTCACCTGTCACTTTTTCATGCATACTAATGAGACGAATGCGGCATCCTTATAACTACTACTCCCGGTCTCCCATAGTACGGAGCTTAGTCCTGGGGGGTTTGAGGAAGTTGGAGTTGCTGGAGCGGGTGGATGAAGGGGTTAAACCCACGATGAAGGGGTTAAACCCACGATGAAGGGGTTAAACCCACGATGAAGGGGTGAAGGGGTTAAACCCACGATGAAGGGGTGAAGGGGTTAAACCCACGATGAAGGGGTTAAACCCACGATGAAGGGGTGAAGGGGTTAAACCCACGATGAAGGGGTTAAACCCACGATGAAGGGGTGAAGGGGTTAAACCCACGATGAAGGGATGAAGGGGTTAAACCCACGATGAAGGGGTTAAACCCACGATGAAGGGGTTAAACCCACGATGAAGGGGTGAAGGGGTTAAACCCACGATGAAGGGGTTAAACCCACGATGAAGGGGTTAAACCCACGATGAAGGGATGAAGGGGTTAAACCCACGATGAAGGGGTTAAACCCACGATGAAGGGGTTAAACCCACGATGAAGGGGTGAAGGGGTTAAACCCACGATGAAGGGGTTAAACCCGATGAAGCGGTTAAACCCGATGAAGGGGTTAAACCCGATGAAGCGGTTAAACGCACGATGAAGGGATGAAGGGGTTAAACCCACGATGAAGCGGTTAAACCCGATGAAGCGGTTAAACGCACGATGAAGGGATGAAGGGGTTAAACCCACGATGAAGGGGTTAAACCCACGATGAAGGGGTGAAGGGGTTAAACCCACGATGAAGGGGTGAAGGGGTTAAACCCACGATGAAGGGGTTAAACCCACGATGAAGGGGTGAAGGGGTTAAACCCACGATGAAGGGGTTAAACCCACGATGAAGGGGTGAAGGGGTTAAACCCACGATGAAGGGATGAAGGGGTTAAACCCACGATGAAGGGGTTAAACCCACGATGAAGGGGTGAAGGGGTTAAACCCACGATGAAGGGGTTAAACCCGATGAAGGGGTTAAACCCGATGAAGCGGTTAAACCCGATGAAGGGGTTAAACCCGATGAAGCGGTTAAACCCGATGAAGCGGTTAAACCCGATGAAGCGGTTAAACCCACGATGAAGGGATGAAGGGGTTAAACCCACGATGAAGGGATGAAGCGGTTAAACGCACGATGAAGGGATGAAGGGGTTAAACCCACGATGAAGGGGTTAAACCCGATGAAGGGGTTAAACCCGATGAAGCGGTTAAACCCGATGAAGGGGTTAAACCCACGATGAAGGGATGAAGGGGTTAAACCCACGATGAAGGGGTTAAACCCACGATGAAGGGGTTAACCCCACGATGAAGGGATGAAGGGGTTAAACCCGATGAAGGGGTTAAACCCGATGAAGGGGTTAAACCCGATGAAGGGGTTAAACCCGATGAAGGGGTTAAACCCGATGAAGCGGTTAAACCCGATGAAGGGGTTAAACCCGATGAAGCGGTTAAACCCGATGAAGCGGTTAAACCCGATGAAGGGGTTAAACCCGATGAAGGGATGAAGGGGTTAAACCCGATGAAGCGGTTAAACCCGATGAAGCGGTTAAACCCGATGAAGGGGTTAAACCCGATGAAGGGGTTAACCCCACGATGAAGGGGTTAAACCCACGATGAAGGGATGAAGGGGTTAAACCCACGATGAAGGGGTTAAACCCACGATGAAGGGATGAAGGGGTTAAACCCACGATGAAGGGGTTAAACCCACGATGAAGGGGTTAAACCCACGATGAAGGGATGAAGGGGTTAAACCCACGATGAAGGGGTTAAACCCACGATGAAGGGATGAAGGAGTTAAACCCACGATGAAGGGGTTAAACCCCACGATGAAGGGGTTAAACCCACGATGAAGGGATGAAGGGGTTAAACCCGATGAAGGGGTTAACCCCACGATGAAGGGGTGAAGGGGTTAAACCCACGATGAAGGGGTTAAACCCACGATGAAGAGATGAAGGGGTTAAACCCACGATGAAGGGGTTAAACCCGATGAAGGGGTTAACCCCACGATGAAGGGGTGAAGGGGTTAAACCCACGATGAAGGGGTTAAACCCACGATGAAGAGATGAAGGGGTTAAAACCGATGAAGCGGTTAAACCCGATGAAGCGGTTAAACCCGATGAAGGGGTTAAAACCGATGAAGCGGTTAAACCCGATGAAGCGGTTAAACCCGATGAAGGGGTTAAAACCGATGAAGCGGTTAAACCCGATGAAGCGGTTAAACCCGATGAAGGGGTTAAAACCGATGAAGCGGTTAAAACCCGATGAAGCGGTTAAACCCGATGAAGGGGTTAAAACCGATGAAGCGGTTAAACCCGATGAAGCGGTTAAACCCACGATGAAGGGGTTAAACCCACGATGAAGGGGTTAAACCCACGATGAAGAGATGAAGGGGTTAAACCCGATAAAGCGGTTAAACCCGATGAAGCGGTTAAACCCGATGAAGGGGTTAAACCCGATGAAGCGGTTAAACCCGATGAAGGGGTTAAACCCGATGAAGGGGTTAAACCCGATGAAGGGGTTAAACCCGATGAAGGGATGAAGGGGTTAAACCCGATGAAGCGGTTAAACCCGATGAAGCGGTTAAACCCGATGAAGGGGGTTAAAACCGATGAAGCGGTTAAACCCGATGAAGCGGTTAAACCCGATGAAGGGGTTAAAACCGATGAAGCGGTTAAACCCGATGAAGCGGTTAAACCCGATGAAGGGGTTAAACCCGATGAAGCGGTTAAACCCGATGAAGCGGTTAAACCCGATGAAGGGGTTAAAACCGATGAAGCGGTTAAACCCGATGAAGCGGTTAAACCCACGATGAAGGGGTTAAACCCACGATGAAGGGGTTAAAACCCACGATGAAGAGATGAAGGGGTTAAAACCGATGAAGCGGTTAAACCCGATGAAGCGGTTAAACCCGATGAAGGGGTTAAACCCGATGAAGCGGTTAACCCGATGAAGGGGTTAAACCCGATGAAGGGGTTAAAACCGATGAAGCGGTTAAACCCGATGAAGCGGTTAAACCCACGATGAAGGGGTTAAACCCACGATGAAGGGGTTAAACCCACGATGAAAGATGAAGGGTTAAAAAGATGAAGCGGTTAAACCCGATGAAGCGGTTAAACCCGATGAAGGGGTTAAACCCGATGAAGCGGTTAAACCCGATGAAGGGGTTAAACCCGATGAAGGGGTTAAACCCGATGAAGGGGTTAAACCCGATGAAGGGATGAAGGGGTTAAACCCGATAAAGCGGTTAAACCCGATGAAGGGGTTAAACCCGATGAAGCGGTTAAACCCGATGAAGCGGTTAACCCCGATGAAGCGGTTAAACCCGATGAAGGGGTTAAACCCGATGAAGGGGTTAAACCCGATGAAGGGGTTAAACCCGATGAAGCGGTTAAACCCGATGAAGCGGTTAAACCCGATGAAGGGGTTAAACCCGATGAAGGGGTTAAACCCGATGAAGGGGTTAAACCCGATGAAGCGGTTAAACCCGATGAAGGGGTTAAACCCGATGAAGGGGTTAAACCCGATGAAGCGGTTAAACCCGATGAAGGGGTTAAACCCGATGAAGGGGTTAAACCCGATGAAGCGGTTAAACCCGATGAAGGGGTTAAACCCGATGAAGGGGTTAAACCCACGATGAAGAGATGAAGGGGTTAAACCCACGATGAAGGGGTTAAACCCGATGAAGGGGTTAACCCCACGATGAAGGGGTGAAGGGGTTAAACCCACGATGAAGGGGTTAAACCCACGATGAAGAGATGAAGGGGTTAAAACCGATGAAGCGGTTAAACCCGATGAAGCGGTTAAACCCGATGAAGGGGTTAAAACCGATGAAGCGGTTAAACCCGATGAAGCGGTTAAACCCGATGAAGGGGTTAAAACCGATGAAGCGGTTAAACCCGATGAAGCGGTTAAACCCGATGAAGGGGTTAAAACCGATGAAGCGGTTAAACCCGATGAAGCGGTTAAACCCGATGAAGGGGTTAAAACCGATGAAGCGGTTAAACCCGATGAAGCGGTTAAACCCACGATGAAGGGGTTAAACCCACGATGAAGGGGTTAAACCCACGATGAAGAGATGAAGGGGTTAAAACCGATGAAGCGGTTAAACCCGATGAAGCGGTTAAACCCGATGAAGGGGTTAAACCCGATGAAGCGGTTAAACCCGATGAAGGGGTTAAACCCGATGAAGGGGTTAAACCCGATGAAGGGGTTAAACCCGATGAAGGGATGAAGGGGTTAAACCCGATGAAGCGGTTAAACCCGATGAAGCGGTTAAACCCGATGAAGGGGTTAAAACCGATGAAGCGGTTAAACCCGATGAAGCGGTTAAACCCGATGAAGGGGTTAAAACCGATGAAGCGGTTAAACCCGATGAAGCGGTTAAACCCGATGAAGGGGTTAAAACCGATGAAGCGGTTAAACCCGATGAAGCGGTTAAACCCGATGAAGGGGTTAAAACCGATGAAGCGGTTAAACCCGATGAAGCGGTTAAACCCACGATGAAGGGGTTAAACCCACGATGAAGGGGTTAAACCCACGATGAAGAGATGAAGGGGTTAAAACCGATGAAGCGGTTAAACCCGATGAAGCGGTTAAACCCGATGAAGGGGTTAAACCCGATGAAGCGGTTAAACCCGATGAAGGGGTTAAACCCGATGAAGGGGTTAAAACCGATGAAGCGGTTAAACCCGATGAAGCGGTTAAACCCACGATGAAGGGGTTAAACCCACGATGAAGGGGTTAAACCCACGATGAAGAGATGAAGGGGTTAAAACCGATGAAGCGGTTAAACCCGATGAAGCGGTTAAACCCGATGAAGGGGTTAAACCCGATGAAGCGGTTAAACCCGATGAAGGGGTTAAACCCGATGAAGGGGTTAAACCCGATGAAGGGGTTAAACCCGATGAAGGGATGAAGGGGTTAAACCCGATAAAGCGGTTAAACCCGATGAAGGGGTTAAACCCGATGAAGCGGTTAAACCCGATGAAGCGGTTAACCCCGATGAAGCGGTTAAACCCGATGAAGGGGTTAAACCCGATGAAGGGGTTAAACCCGATGAAGGGGTTAAACCCGATGAAGCGGTTAAACCCGATGAAGCGGTTAAACCCGATGAAGGGGTTAAACCCGATGAAGGGGTTAAACCCGATGAAGGGGTTAAACCCGATGAAGCGGTTAAACCCGATGAAGGGGTTAAACCCGATGAAGGGGTTAAACCCGATGAAGCGGTTAAACCCGATGAAGGGGTTAAACCCGATGAAGGGGTTAAACCCGATGAAGCGGTTAAACCCGATGAAGGGGTTAAACCCGATGAAGGGGTTAAACTCACGTCTAAATGACATGGAAACAAAACGTCTTGAAATTTAGATTTTAATACGAAACTTCTTTCGATGTTCCCGTCTGTATTAATTCACAGTTTAAAGGTGGGGTCGGTTTCAGAACCGGCTCGAGTGCACTAACATGTGAAAGAACACAGCCGAATCCTCCGGTTCTGCCTCAGAGCTGAAGTGAAGCTAGCATGAACATCACAGGCCTCTCATCTTTAAGTGGGAGAACTTGCACAGTTGGTGGCTGACTAAACACACACATACACACACACACACATCTACACACACATCTACACACATACACACACCAGTGGCGGGACGTTCGGGACGAATCACGATGGGTCGGTACCAAAGTGGGCCGGTCGGATAAGTCACTAGCGAGGAGGAGAAGGGACCGATAACACATGTGAACACTGTGGTGATGATGAAACAGTGGAGCACATGTTTCTGCTACGGCCCAAGCACCATCCGTGCCTGAGGGGGATGAACCGAGCTGCTGAGCCACACTCCGTCCAGAAGGTGGCGGTGAATGCACCTGAAGGCTGTTTGCCAACTGCCATAAAACAATAGAAGAAGAAAAATAAGAGCACCACCAGGGGGCAGGCTTTCATTTCCCCGGTGCAGAGTGACCCGGAAACACGTGAAGAAAACACTACCGTCCACATGTGGAGCTGCGGAGGAGCTGCGGAGCACCGACATCACTTTATACCAAGAGGACGTGAACCAAGAGGACGTGAACCAAGAGGACTTGAACCAAGAGGACTTGAACCAAGAGGACGTGAACCAAGAGGACTTGAACCAAGAGGACTTGAACCAAGAGGACGTTAGAGCCGCAGGTCAGTGCCCTCTCCTCTCTCTGCTCAGTAACGCATGTAAATACAGCAGCTGGGGTTGGAGCTAAAGATCCATTAACAGCATTACATCTACCGTAACGATTAGTCATGCCGGGATTTAAGCACCCAGGCAGCCAGGCAGGCACCCAGCCAGGCAGGCAAGCACCCACCCAGCCAGGCAAGCACCCACCCAGCCAGGCAGGCACCCAGGCAGGCAGGCAGGCAGGCAGGCAGGCAGGCACCCAGGGACCCAGGCAGGCAGGCAGGTAGGCAGGCAGGCAGGCACCCAGGCAGGCACCCAGGCAGGCACCCTGGCAGGCACCCAGGGACCCAGGCAGGCAGGCACCCAGGCAGGCAGGCAGGCACCCAGGCAGGCAGGCAGGCAGGCACCCAGGGACCCAGGCAGGCAGGCAGGTAGGCAGGCAGGCAGGCACCCAGGCAGGCACCCAGGCAGGCACCCTGGCAGGCACCCAGGGACCCAGGCAGGCAGGCACCCAGGCAGGCAGGCAGGCACCCAGGCAGGCAGGCAGGCAGGCACCCAGGGACCCAGGCAGGCAGGCAGGCAGGCACCCAGGCAGGCAGGCACCCAGGCAGGCACCCAGGCAGGCAGGCAGGCACCCAGGCAGGCAGGCAGGCAGGCAGGCAGGCACCCAGGCAGGCACCCAGGCAGGCAGGCAGGCAGGCAGGCAGGCAGGCAGGCAGGCAAGCACCCAGGCAGGCAGGCAGGCACCCAGGCAGGCACCCAGGCAGGCAGGCAGGCAGGCAGGCAGGCAGGCAGGCAGGCAGGCAAGCACCCAGGCAGGCTGGCAGGCAGGCAGGCACCCACCCAGCCAGGCAAGCACCCACCCAGCCAGGCAGGCACCCAGGCAGGCACCCAGGCAGGCACCCAGGCAGGCAGGCAGGCAGGCAGGCAGGCAGGCAGGCAGGCAGGCAGGCAGGCACCCAGGCAGGCAGGCAGGCAGGCAGGCAGGCAGGCAGGCAGGCAGGCAGGCAGGCACCCAGGCAGGCACCCAGGCAGGCACCCAGCAGGCAGGCAGGCAGGCAGGCAGGCAGGCACCCAGGCAGCAGGCACCAGGCAGGCAGGCCGGCAGGGCAGGCAGGCACCCAGGCAGGCACCCAGGCAGGCACCAGGCAGGCAGGCAGGCAGGCAGGGACCCAGGCAGGCAGGCAGGCAGGCAGGCACCCAGGCAGGCAGGCAGGCACCCAGGCAGGCAGGCAGGCAGGCACCCAGGCAGGCAGGCACCCAGGCAGGCAGGCAGGCACCCAGGCAGGCAGGCACCCAGGCAGG
>CADEHL010000746.1:0-25228 GCA_902827135.1 Harpagifer antarcticus
TAGGTTAACAGAGCTGCAACCAGAGGAGACTGCGTTGTTCCATTAAGGAAGAGTTCATTCAGCCAATCTTGTTTTTCTTTTAAAGCTGTACGACAGTGGAACTCAATCCCAGTAAAGATTAGAGAACAAAACACCTGCAGTTTATTTAAATCTAACTTAAAAACATGGCTAGTGGAAAGTCAGCTCTGTCAACACTGACACAATCTGTACTTTACAACGCTCTGTTTGTACATGTGCCTCAACCTGTTGCTATCTGTCTGCTTTGTGAATATGTATTTTAGTTTAGTTTTTATATATGCTTTTATCATAATATAAGCATCTCTGTTGAATGTTGTTTTACTGATTGTATTTACCTGTTATTTAAAGTGATTTTTTTGTTTTTAGGATGACTTTCAACATCTGTCCAGGGACTACAGACGTTAGCCTGTTGGCTAACTCTGGCGCATTTACAGAAATGTCAATCAATGTGCACTGTCCCTGCCAAATACATATATAAAATAAATAAAACATATATCTCAAAATAAAGACTTATGTCTCAAAATAAAGACTTAGTATGTCAATATAATAACTTGTTTCTTAAAATAACGAGTAAATAGCTAAAAAGTCATATTTTGTTAAAGCTTTGTCAATATTTACGAAATGATTTAGAGATAGTAACTTAACATGTGTTACTATCTCTAAATAATGTCGTTGATATAGTGTGTGTGTGTGCGTGTGTGTGTGTGTGTGTGTGTGTGTGTGTGTGTGTGTGTGTGTGTAGCGGCGGTTCTAGACCGATTTGACTGGGGGGCCACTGGGGGGCCAGTTATTTTCTGAGGGGGGCTCAATAAATGCAGGACGAAAAAGAGAACTAGACAGTATGAAGTACTTGCGCATAAGAAAACAATGCAATCCAGTTATTGGTATTTGTTTCAGTAACTTATTTATTTCAGATAGATCTTATAGTTATTACTGTGAGCTTCAGCTTAAGTATAGTGTGCACTATATTTATATAAAAATAAAGGCAATGAACAGTTACATCTCTACTTTACATAAGGGTGTCTGCACAATCTCTCATTACAGCAACACAATCCTGCGGTTTTTGGCAAACTGAGTCCCAGAAAATATACATTTAAAAAAACAAACAAAGGGGGGCCAGAGGTCAGTGTTAGGGGGGCCCCCTAGAACCGCCCCTGTGCAGCGGTACACAGACACACGGTTCCCCGGGTATCAGAGCACCTACTGTATAATGAACAGTTTCTTCCGGCCTCTTAAACAAGGCCCGCCCCCCCGCTGACACTTCACCTCTGCCACATCATAGACTATATGCATTACATTACACAATGTTCATACTCCTTTCTGCACATATTCACATTTCAGAGTTTATATTCTAAAATGCATTCATAGCATTCTATTTCCATGTGAATTAGTGCTTTATTTAATTAGTATTGCTATTTTATATTAGATTATGTATGCACCATGACATCAAGTCAAATTCCTAGTATGTGCGAACCATAGCCTGTATATATAAAGGTGCGAACCGAGCCCACCTGGCACCACAGACTGTATATATAAAGGTGCGAACCGAGCCCACCTGGCACCACAGACTGTATATATAAAGGTGCGAACCGAGCCCACCTGGCACCACAGACTGTATATATAAAGGTGCGAACCGAGCCCACCTGGCACCACAGACTGTATATATAAAGGTGCGAACCGAGCCCCACCTGGCACCACAGACTGTATATATAAAGGTGCGAACCGAGCCCACCCTGGCACCACAGACTGTATATATAAAGGTGCGAACCGAGCCCACCTGGCACCACAGACTGTATATATAAAGGTGCGAACCGAGCCCACCTGGCACCACAGACTGTATATATAAAGGTGCGAACCGAGCCCACCTGGCACCACAGACTGTATATATAAAGGTGCGAACCGAGCCCACCTGGCACCACAGACTGTATATATAAAGGTGCGAACCGAGCCCACCTGGCACCACAGACTGTATATATAAAGGTGCGAACCGAGCCCACCTGGCACCACAGACTGTGTATATAAAGGTGCGAACCGAGCCCACCTGGCACCACAGACTGTATATATAAAGGTGCGAACCGAGCCCACCTGGCACCACAGACTGTATATATAAAGGTGCGAACCGAGCCCACCTGGCACCACAGACTGTATATATAAAGGTGCGAACCGAGCCCACCTGGCACCACAGACTGTATATATAAAGGTGCGAACCGAGCCCACCTGGCACCACAGACTGTATATATAAAGGTGCGAACCGAGCCCACCTGGCACCACAGACTGTGTATATAAAGGTGCGAACCGAGCCCACCTGGCACCAACAGACTGTATATATAAAGGTGCGAACCGAGCCCACCTGGCACCACAGACTGTATATATAAAGGTGCGAACCGAGCCCACCTGGCACCACACCTGTTTCTGATTCTGATTCTAGTTTGTTTGTGGTCCGTGTATTAAGCCCCGCCCTTTTCACCTAGCAACCGTCCGGATCCCTGAGCTCTGATTGGATGAAGCGCACGTCAGTCACGATCAGCAGGCAGTTCGGTTGCAGTGTGTTGGTGGTTGATGTGTCAAGAGTCAGTGCGCAGAGAACAGAAGGTAAGAATGGACTCAAAACAGCAAGTTAATGCGATTAGCTTCACAAAAAAGATAGATAACTGTAGTAAAAATACTCAGAATAATATATATGTTGAATTTCAAAAATATATACGGTGTTTGTCTGACTGTTTTAAACCATCTCTTTGGTATCGATGTGGTTGTGAACTCGTGAGCAGCATGAATGGACACACTTGTTTACCTTCTTATTTTTTATTATTTAGCTTGTTGTGCTGGTTTGACATTGTATTGAGGACTGGCTTCAGTTTGCATCGTCACTACTTGCCCTAGGAAGTGAGGGTTAAACTGTGCAGCTCATCTGCTAACTGACAACTGCTTTAATTAGCTTAGTCACAAGCTAATGTGCTAATAACGAGAACACTACATTGATTACCAGAGGGGGAGAAGTACTCTGGAGTCAAAGTAGAAGTACTCTGGAGTCAAAGGAGAAGTACTCAGGTCTGGAGTCAAAGTAGAAGTACTCTGGAGTCAAAGTAGAAGTACTCTGGAGTCAAAGTAGAAGTACTCAGATCTGGAGTCAAAGTAGAAGTACTCAGATCTGGAGTCAAAGTAGAAGTACTCAGGTCTGGAGTCAAAGTAGAAGTACTCAGATCTGGAGTCAAAGTAGAAGTACTCAGATCTGGAGTCAAAGTAGAAGTACTCTGGAGTCAAAGTAGAAGTACTCTGGAGTCAAAGTAGAAGTACTCAGATCTGGAGTCAAAGTAGAAGTACTCAGATCTGGAGTCAAAGTAGAAGTACTCAGGTCTGGAGTCAAAGTAGAAGTACTCAGATCTGGAGTCAAAGTAGAAGTACTCAGATCTGGAGTCAAAGTAGAAGTACTCAGATCTGGAGTCAAAGGAGAAGTACTCAGGTCTGGAGTCAAAGTAGAAGTACTCAGGTCTGGAGTCAAAGTAGAAATACTCAGGTCTTGAGTAAAAGTAGAAGTACTCAGGTCTTCTACTGGAGTAAAAGTTGCAGTACTCAGGTCTTGAGTAAAAGGAAAGTACTCAGGTCTTGAGTAAAAGTAGAAGTACTCAAGTCTTGAGTAAAATGAGAAGTATTCAGGTCTTGAGTAAAAGTAGAAGTACTCAGATCTTGTACTTGAGTAAAAGTAGAAGTACTCAGGTCTTGAGTAAAAGGAAAGTACTCAGGTCTTGAGTAAAAGGAGAAGTACTCAGTTCTTGAGTAAAATGAGAAGTACTCAGGTCTTGAGTAATAGTAGAAGTACTCAGGTCTTGAGTAAAAGGAGAAGTACTCAGGTCTTGAGTAAAAGTAGAAGTACTCAGGTCTTGTACTTGAGTAAAAGGAGAAGTACTCAGATCTTGTACTTCAGTGAAAGTAGAAGTACTCAGATCTTGTACTTGAGTAAAAGTACTCAGATCTTTTACAACATGATTTACTTCCAGCACTAAAATGAAAGTGAAAATAGATCAGCATTAAAATGAGCTGAAAGAACCGAAAGTAGAAGTACTCGTTCTACTCAACAGAATAAAATATACTACATTATTAATGATGTGTTAATGCGATGATACACCTGTTGCTTTCCTGAGAGGTGATGTCCTGTCTCTGAGGATAGTGTTAACGTTGACCCCAGCCTGCAGGTAAAGGTCAGAACGCACCATGACTGTGTTTAGGGTCAGTCGTTATGGGTCCTGCCGGTTCCCCTCTGAGTTGTTGTTAATGTACCGAGTTACTTAATAACGGTGTGCGGTGTATTCCTATGTGTTCTGTCGATAGTGTCTGTATTATACCGTATATACCTGTATTCAATTTCTCAAATACCTGTACTTTCTACTTCTTACATGTTGAACCCAAATACCTGTACTTTCTACTTCTCACATGTTGAACTCAAATACCTGTACTTTCTACTTCTTACATGTTGAACTCAAATACCTGAACTTTCTACTTCTTACATGTTGAACTCAAATACCTGTACTTTCTACTTCTCACATGTTGAACCCAAATACCTGTACTTTCTACTTCTTACATGTTGAACTCAAATACCTGTACTTTCTACTTCTTACATGTTGATCACAAATACCTGTACTTTCTACTTCTTACATGTTGAACACAAATACCTGTACTTTCTACTTCTCACATGTTGAACTCAAATACCTGTACTTTCTACTTCTTACATGTTGAACACAAATACCTGTACTTTCTACTTCTTACATGTTGAACACTAATACCTGAACTTTCTACTTCTCACATGTTGAACCCAAATACCTGTACTTTCTACTTCTTACATGTTGAACTCAAATACCTGTACTTTCTACTTCTTACATGTTGAACACAAATACCTGTACTTTCTACTTCTTACATGTTGATCACAAATACCTGTACTTTCTACTTCTTACATGTTGAACTCAAATACCTGTACTTTCTACTTCTCACATGTTGAACCCAAATACCTGTACTTTCTACTTCTTACATGTTGAACACAAATACCTGTACTTTCTACTTCTTACATGTTGAACACTAATACCTGTACTTTCTACTTCTCACATGTTGAACTCAAATACCTGTACTTTCTACTTCTTACATGTTGAACACAAATACCTGTACTTTCTACTTCTTACATGTTGAACACTAATACCTGAACTTTCTACTTCTCACATGTTGAACCCAAATACCTGTACTTTCTACTTCTTACATGTTGAACTCAAATACCTGTACTTTCTACTTCTTACATGTTGAACTCAAATACCTGTACTTTCTACTTCTCACATGTTGAACCCAAATACCTGTACTTTCTACTTCTTACATGTTGAACTCAAATACCTGTACTTTCTACTTCTTACATGTTGAACACAAATACCTGTACTTTTCTACTTCTTACATGTTGAACACAAATACCTGTACTTTCTACTTCTTACATGTTGAACTCAAATACCTGTACTTTCTACTTCTCACATGTTGAACCCAAATACCTGTACTTTCTACTTCTTACATGTTGAACTCAAATACCTGAACTTTCTACTTCTCACATGTTGAACCCAAATACCTGTACTTTCTACTTCTTACATGTTGAACACAAATACCTGTACTTTCTACTTCTTACATGTTGAACACTAATACCTGAACTTTCTACTTCTCACATGTTGAACTCAAATACCTGTACTTTCTACTTCTTACATGTTGAACCCAAATACCTGTACTTTCTACTTCTTACATGTTGAACTCAAATACCTGTACTTTCTACTTCTCACATGTTGAACCCAAATACCTGTACTTTCTACTTCTTACATGTTGAACTCAAATACCTGTACTTTCTACTTCTTACATGTTGAACTCAAATACCTGTACTTTCTACTTCTTACATGTTGAACACAAATACCTGTACTTTCTACTTCTTACAGGTTGAACCCAAATACCTGTACTTTCTACTTCTTACATGTTGAACACAAATACCTGTACTTTCTACTTCTCACATGTTGAACACAAATACCTGTACTTTCTACTTCTTACATGTTGAACTCAAATACCTGTACTTTCTACTTCTTACATGTTGAACTCAAATACCTGTACTTTCTACTTCTTACATGTTGAACCCAAAAACCTGTACTTTATTACATTATTGTTCTATTGATATAAAGGGAGGTCAGGTACTCTTTAAAACAGATGCTAGTTATGGGTACTTTTTACTTAAGTATATGTCAAAGCCCATACTTCTTTACTTTGACTTGAGTAAAGAAGTTTAGTCAGTACTTCTACTTTCACCAGAGTATTTTTAAACACGAGTATCTGTACTTCTACTTGAGTAAAGGATGTGTGTACTTGTGCCCTCTCTGGTGGCTCTCCATCACATTGTGTGACCCCTCTCTCTCTGTTTTGTCCCCAGGTGACGATGCAGTTTCTGGGCCGTCTGTTGGACACCGTGTCCTCGGTGTCGACCCTCTTCACGAACCCCTACCGGGTCCGGGATGTCCCGCTGTCCGACTACGGAGGAGGAGGGAAGGTTCTTCTGAAGACAGAGGGACGCATTGTGCTTTATAAAAACACCCAGTGCCAGTCCTGGGACTGTCTGCTCATGATCCCCGAGACGCCCAACATGACCCTGAGGTCAGTGTGTACTTGTATTGGATTGGTTGCTGATACAAAGGAAATTACCATATTTGGATCCGATGAGATTGTGCAGGAGAGACGGAGCTTTCCAACGATACTTCTGATGACCTGTGCACACAGCGGTCGCGGTACTTTATGTTACGTTAGAAAGCTAACTTTTGGTGAATTTAGGAGAAACGCAAAAAGACAAACTATAGTCAAATAAACATATCAAAATTTACCAGTGCATGAAAAACGATGTGTTTGCCTTAATGAGCGAGACACGGGGAGTTGAGGATCTGTGGGGTGTGTATGTCGATGTATGGGAAACACTGTTATTTGTATGACCATTCACTAACAACCAACCCCCCCTGTTGACAATTCACGTGAAGGGGGGTCGCCAGTCTCCGACACAGTGATTTTGGGGGTCGCGGGCTGAAAAGTTTGGGAACCCCTGAACTAGTGCATCATTGTAATGTGAATATAGAAGTTACAAAAACGTTTTTTTGTCTTTTTACTTGGGCTTTAGTTCCTTTTATAGCCCAACATTAACCTCCTTTAGCTTAGCGGTGGTGATGTGAAGTCGTGTGACCGTGCTGTAGTTCCTTTAGAGCCCAACATTAACCTCCTTTAGCTTAGCGGTGGTGATGTGAAGTCATGTGACCGTGCTGTAGTTCCTTTATAGCCCAACATTAGCCTCCTTTAGCTTAGCGGTGGTGATGTGAAGTCGTGTGACCGTGTTGTAGTTCCTTTATAGCCCAACATTAGCCACCTTTAGCTTAGCGGTGGTGACGTGAAGTCATGTGACCGTGCTGTAGTTCCTTTATAGCCCAACATTAGCCACCTTTAGCTTAGCGGTGGTGACGTGAAGTCATGTGACCGTGCTGTAGTTCCTTTATAGTTCATCATTAGCTGCCTTTAGCTTAGCGGTGGTGATGTGAAGTCGTGTAACCGTGCTGTAGTTCCTTTATAGCCCAACATTAGCCACCTTTAGCTTAGCGGTGGTGACGTGAAGTCATGTGACCGTGCTGTAGTTCCTTTATAGCCCAACATTAGCCACCTTTAGCTTAGCGGTGGTGACGTGAAGTCATGTGACCGTGCTGTAGTTCCTTTATAGCCCAACATTAGCCACCTTTAGCTTAGCGGTGGTGACGTGAAGTCATGTGACCGTGCTGTAGTTCCTTTATAGTTCATCATTAGCTGCCTTTAGCTTAGCGGTGGTGACGTGAAGTCATGTGACCGTGCTGTAGTTCCTTTATAGCCCAACATTAGCCACCTTTAGCTTAGCGGTGGTGACGTGAAGTCATGTGACCGTGCTGTAGTTCCTTTATAGTTCATCATTAGCTGCCTTTAGCTTAGCGGTGGTGACGTGAAGTCATGTGACCGTGCTGTAGTTCCTTTTATAGTTCATCATTAGCTGCCTTTAGCTTAGCGGTGGTGACGTGAAGTCATGTGACCGTGCTGTTGTTCCTTAATAGCCCAACATTAGCCTCCTTTAGCTTAGCGGTGGTGACGTGAAGTCATGTGGCCGTGCTGTAGTTCCTTTATAGCCCAACATTAGCCTCCTTTAGCTTAGCGGTGGTGACGTGAAGTCATGTGACCGTGCTGTAGTTCCTTTATAGCCCAACATTTGCCTCCTTTAGCTTAACGGTGGTGACGTGAAGTCATGTGACCGTGCTGTCGTTCCTTTATAGGTCAACATTAGCCTCCTTTAGCTTAGCGGTGGTGACGTGAAGTCATGTGACCGTGTTGTAGTTCCTTTATAGCCCAACATTAGCCACCTTTAGCTTAGCGGTGGTGACGTGAAGTCATGTGACCGTGCTGTAGTTCCTTTATAGCCCAACATTAGCCACCTTTAGCTTAGCGGTGGTGCCGTGAAGTCATGTGACCGTGCTGTAGTTCCTTTATAGCTCAACATTAGCCTCCTTTAGCTTAGCGGTGGTGCCGTGAAGTCATGTGACCGTGCTGTAGTTCCTTTATAGCTCATCATTAGCCTCCTTTAGCTTAGTGGTGGTGACGTGAAGTCATGTGACCGTGCTGTAGTTCCTTTATAGCCCAACATTAGTCTCCTTTAGCTTAGCGGTGGTGACGTGAAGTCATGTGACCGTGCTGTAGTTCCTTTATAGCCCAACATTAGTCTCCTTTAGCTTAGCGGTGGTGACGTGAAGTCATGTGACCGTGCTGTAGTTCCTTTATAGCCCAACATTAGCCGCCTTTAGCTTAGCGGTGGTGACGTGAAGTCATGTGACCGTGCTTTAGTTCCTTTAGAGCCCAACATTAGCCGCCTTTAGCTTAGCGGTGGTGACGTGAAGTCATGTGACCGTGCTGTAGTTCCTTTATAGCCCAACATTAGCCACCTTTAGCTTAGCGGTGGTGACGTGAAGTCATGTGACCGTGCTGTAGTTCCTTTAGAGCCCAACATTAGCCGCCTTTAGCTTAGCGGTGGTGACGTGAAGTCATGTGACCGTGCTGTAGTTCCTTTATAGCCCAACATTAGCCACCTTTAGCTTAGAGGTGGTGACGTGAAGTCATGTGACCGTGCTGTAGTTCCTTTATAGCCCAACATTAGCCACCTTTAGCTTAGCGGTGGTGACGTGAAGTCATGTGACCGTGCTGTAGTTCCTTTATAGCCCAACATTAGCCACCTTTAGCTTAGCGGTGGTGACGTGAAGTCATGTGACCGTGCTGTAGTTCCTTTAGAGCCCAACATTAGCCGCCTTTAGCTTAGCGGTGGTGACGTGAAGTCATGTGACCGTGCTGTAGTTCCTTTATAGCCCAACATTAGCCACCTTTAGCTTAGAGGTGGTGACGTGAAGTCATGTGACCGTGCTGTAGTTCCTTTAGAGCCCAACATTAGCCGCCTTTAGCTTAGCGGTGGTGACGTGAAGTCATGTGACCGTGCTGTAGTTCCTTTATAGCCCAACATTAGCCACCTTTAGCTTAGCGGTGGTGACGTGAAGTCATGTGACCGTGCTGTAGTTCCTTTAGAGCCCAACATTAGCCGCCTTTAGCTTAGCGGTGGTGACGTGAAGTCATGTGACCGTGCTGTAGTTCCTTTATAGCCCAACATTAGCCACCTTTAGCTTAGAGGTGGTGACGTGAAGTCATGTGACCGTGCTGTAGTTCCTTTATAGCCCAACATTAGCTGCCTTTAGCTTAGCGGTGGTGACGTGAAGTCATGTGACCGTGCTGTAGTTCCTTTATAGCCCAACATTAGCCACCTTTAGCTTAGCGGTGGTGACGTGAAGTCATGTGACCGTGCTGTAGTTCCTTTAGAGCCCAACATTAGCCGCCTTTAGCTTAGCGGTGGTGACGTGAAGTCATGTGACCGTGCTGTAGTTCCTTTATAGCCCACATTAGCCTCCTTTAGCTTAGCGGTGGTGACGTGAAGTCATGTGACCGTGCTGTAGTTCCTTTATAGCCCAACATTAGTCTCCTTTAGCGGAATGGTGTTAACTTGTGGAGATTATCCTGATAACTAAACGTTTGTTTGAGAAATAGATTATATTCTATAATAACCCAAAATCACATGGAGGAATCCCATTGGACCAGGGAGATGCTGCCTTCAGGGTCCAACACAGAAATACAACATCCAAGTTTCTTGATAACTAAGTTTCTGGTATCTTGTCGTCCCTGTTAATAACGTTTAACCTCTCTGTGTCTCTCTGTGTCTCTCTGTGTCTCTCTGTGTCGCTCTGTGTCTCTCTGTCTTCTGTGCCTCTCTGTGTCTCTCTGTGTCTCTCTGTGTCTCTCTGTGTCTCTCTCTCTGTGTCTCTCTGTGTCTCTCTCTGTCTCTCTGTGTCTCTCTGTGTCTCTCTGTCTCTGTGTCTCTCTGTGTCTCTCTGTGTCTCTGTGTCTCTCTGTCTCTCTGTCTCTCTGTGTCTCTCTGTCTCTCTGTGTCTCTCTGTGTCTCTCTGTGTCTCTGTGTCTCTCTGTGTCTCTCTGTGTCTCTCTGTCTCTCTGTTTCTCTCTGTGTCTCTGTGTCTCTGTGTCTCTCTGTGTCTCTCTGTGTCTCTGTGTCTCTCTGTGTCTCTCTGTCTCTCTGTGTCTCTCTGTGTCTCTCTGTCTCTCTGTGTCTCTCTGTGTCTCTCTGTGTCTCTCTCTCCGTCTCTGTGTCTCTGTGTCTCTGTGTCTCTCTGTGTCTCTCTGTCTCTCTGTTTCTCTGTGTCTCTCTGTGTCTCTGTGTCTCTGTGTCTCTCTGTGTCTCTCTGTGTCTCTCTGTCTCTCTGTTTCTCTGTGTCTCTCTGTGTCTCTCTGTGTCTCTCTGTGTCTCTGTGTCTCTCTGTCTCTCTCTGTGTCTCTCTCTGTCTCTCTGTGTCTCTGTGTCTCTCTGTGTCTCTCTGTGTCTCTCTGTGTCTCTCTGTCTCTCTGTGTCTCTCTGTGTCTCTCTGTGTCTCTCTCTCTGTCTCTGTGTCTCTGTGTCTCTCTGTGTCTCTCTGTCTCTCTGTGTCTCTGTGTCTCTCTGTGTTTCTGTGTCTCTCTGTGTCTCTGTGTCTCTGTGTCTCTCTATGTCTCTGTGTCTCTGTGTCTCTCTGTCTCTCTGTGTCTCTCTGTCTCTCTGTGTCTCTGTGTCTCTCTGTGTCTCTGTGTCTCTCTGTGTCTCTCTGTGTCTCTCTGTGTCTCTGTGTCTCTCTGTCTCTCTGTGTCTCTCTGTGTCTCTCTGTGTCTCTCTGTCTCTCTGTGTCTCTGTGTCTCTGTCTCTGTGTCTCTCTGTGTCTCTGTGTCTCTCTATGTCTCTGTGTCTCTGTGTCTCTCTGTCTCTCTGTGTCTCTCTGTCTCTCTGTGTCTCTCTGTGTCTCTGTGTCTCTCTGTGTCTCTGTGTCTCTCTGTCTTTCTGTGTCTCTGTGTCTCTCTGTGTCTCTCTGTCTCTCTGTCTCTCTGTGTCTCTGTGTCTCTCTGTGTCTCTGTGTCTCTCTGTCTCTCTGTGTCTCTGTGTCTCTCTGTGTCTCTCTGTGTCTCTCTGTCTCTGTGTCTCTCTGTCTCTCTGTGTCTCTCTGTCTCTCTCTGTCTCTCTGTGTCTCTGTGTCTCTCTGTGTCCTCTGTGTCTCTGTGTCTCTCTCTGTCTCTGTGTCTCTCTCTGTCCTCTGTGTCTCTCTCTGTGTCTCTCTGTGTCTCTCTGTCTCTCTGTTGTCTCTGTGTCTCTCTCTGTCTCTGTGGTCTCTCTGTTGTCTCTCTGTCTCTGTGGTCTCTCTGTCTCTCTGTGTCTCTGTGTCTCTCTCTGTCTCTGTGTCTCTCTGTGTCTCTGTCTCTCTCTGTCTCTCTGTGTCTCTGTGTCTCTCTCTGTCTCTCTCTCTGTGTCTCTGTGTCTCTCTCTGTCTCTGTGTCTCTCTGTCTCTCTGTGTCTCTTTGTCTCTCTCTGTCTCTGTGTCTCTCTCTGTGTCTCTGTGTCTCTCTCTGTCTCTGTCTCTCTCTCTGTGTCTCTCTGTGTCTCTCTGTGTCTCTGTGTCTCTCTGTCTCTCTGTCTCTCTCTGTCTCTCTGTGTCTCTCTGTGTCTCTCTGTGTCTCTCTGTCTCTCTGTGTCTCTCTGTGTCTCTGTGTCTCTCTCTGTCTCTCTCTGTCTCTCTGTGTCTCTCTGTGTCTCTCTGTCTCTCTGTCTCTCTGTGTCTCTGTGTCTCTCTGTGTCTCTCTGTGTCTCTCTGTGTCTCTGTGTCTCTCTGTCTCTCTGTCTCTCTGGTCTCTGTGTCTCTCTGTGTCTCTCTGTGTCTCTCTGCTGTCTCTGTTTCTCTCTGTGTCTCTGTGTCTCTCTGTCTCTCTGTGTCTCTTGTCTCTGTGTCTCTCTGTCTCTCTGTCTCTCTGTGTCTCTCTGTGTCTCTGTGTCTCTCTTGTCTCTCTGTCTCTCTGTGTCTCTCTGTGTCTCTTTGTTGTCTGTCTGTGTCTCTCTGTGTCTCTGTTTCTCTCTGTGTCTCTCTCTGTGTCTCTCTGTCTCTCTGTGTCTCTGTGTCTCTCTGTGTCTCTCTGTCTCTCTGTCTCTCTGTCTCTCTGTGTCTCTCTGTGTCTCTGTGTCTCTCTGTCTCTCTGTGTCTCTGTGTCTCTCTGTGTCTCTGTGTCTCTCTGTCTCTCTGTCTCTCTGTGTCTCTCTGTCTCTCTCTGTCTCTCTCTGTCTCTCTGTGTCTCTCTGTGTCTCTCTGTCTCTCTGTGTCTCTGTTCTCTCTGTGTCTCTCTGTCTCTCTGTCTCTCTGTCTCTCTGTGTCTCTCTGTGTCTCTGTGTCTCTCTGTCTCTCTGTGTCTCTGTGTCTCTCTGTGTCTCTGTGTCTCTCTGTCTCTCTGTCTCTCTCTGTGTCTCTGTGTCTCTCTCTGTCTCTCTGTGTCTCTGTGTCTCTCTGTGTCTCTCTGTGTCTCTCTGTGTCTCTGTGTCTCTCTGTCTCTCTGTCTCTCTGTGTCTCTCTGTGTCTCTCTGTGTCTCTCTGTGTCTCTGTTTCTCTCTGTGTCTCTCTGTGTCTCTCTGTCTCTCTGTGTCTCTCTGTGTCTCTCTGTCTCTCTGTCTCTCTGTGTCTCTCTGTGTCTCTGTGTCTCTCTGTCTCTCTGTGTCTCTCTGTCTCTCTGTGTCTCTGTGTCTCTCTGTGTCTCTGTTTCTCTCTGTGTCTCTCTGTGTCTCTCTGTCTCTCTGTGTCTCTGTGTCTCTCTGTGTCTCTCTGTCTCTCTGTCTCTCTGTGTCTCTCTGTGTCTCTGTGTCTCTCTGTCTCTCTGTCTCTCTGTGTCTCTCTGTGTCTCTGTGTCTCTCTGTCTCTCTGTCTCTCTGTGTCTCTGTGTCTCTCTGTCTCTCTGTGTCTCTGTCTCTCTGTGTCTCTCTGTCTCTCTGTGTCTCTCTCTCTGTGTCTCTCTCTGTGTCTCTGTGTCTCTCTGTGTCTCTCTGTCTCTCTGTCTCTCTGTGTCTCTCTGTGTCTCTCTCTGTGTCCTCTTGTCTCTCTGGTCTCTGGTCTCTCTGTGTCTCTCTGTCTACTCTGTCTCTTGTCTCCTCTCTGTCTGTGTCGTCTCTGTTCTTATTGTTCTCTGTCTCTCTGTTGTCTCTCTGTGTCTCTGGTCTCTCTGTGTCTCTGTGGTCTCTCTGTAGTCTCTACAGGCTGTTTCAGGTCGGCTCGGAGGAAGACGCCATGAACTGGTTCCCGCAGTATGCCCTGAAGCTCCGCCCCTTCTATGAGACACTTCCTTTGAAGGCGGAGTCAGCTCAGCCAATCGTGGACTGCCTTCGCAGCCACCCCGACTGGAGCTCCGCCCACATCGCAGTGGAGACGGGTCTGAGAGAGTGCCTCAAACACAACTACGTCCAGAGGTGAGTTTCAGAAAGTGCTAAAGAAGCTGCTTCGCTCTAAGGTTTAGTTGAGTAAGATGTGATCAGCAAAGGGTTAGCTTGATAAATCCCATTAACTCTTTATCTGCGTTACGAAAACATTTGCTTTTGTGTCTTTTAAAAATAAATACAAACTAATTTATCTCATTCACATTTATTTCCAACTCAATTATTCAAAACAATCAAATCAAATCAAATCAAATCAAGTTTTATTTATAGAGCACATTTAAAAACGATGTTTGGTCGAGCCAAAGTGCTGTACAAGTAATAAAAACAATTTACGACAGTACAATAACAACAAAAGACAGTCATTGCAACAGCAAATATAAAAACAAAACACACGGAATAGTGAGGAGTCGTGCTCCGCTCTAACTAGAAGGCCTGAGAGAAGAAGTGAGTCTTTAGTGAGGATTTAAAAACCCCTAGGGTCTGGGCCGACCTCACGTGGAGGGGCAGAGTGTTCCAGAGCCTGGGGCCAGCTGCTGCGAAGGCTCGGTGCCCTCGGGTTTTGAGCCTGGTCTTGGGCACTACCAGCAGCAGCTGGTCAGCAGACCTTAAAGCTCTGGCTGGGGTGTAGCGCTGGAGGAGTTCAGCTATATAGGCCGGAGCCAGCCCATTTAGTGCTTTAAAAACAAATAAAAGGATTTTAAAATCAATTCTGAACCGAACTGGAAGCCAGTGCAGTGAGGCCAGAACTGGGGTGATGTGGTCACGCTTTTTATGGCCAGTCAGCAAACGTGCAGCTGCGTTCTGGACTAGCTGCAGGCGTTTAATTGATGCCTGGTCCATACCCATATACAGGGCGTTGCAGTAGTCCAGTCTCGAGGTCACAAAGGCGTTAATAACCCTTTCCAGGTCTTTAAAAGATAAATACGACTTGGTTTTGGCCAAAAGTCTTATTTTAAAAAAGCAGGATTTGACTACGCTGCTGACCTGCTTGTCGAATTTAAAAGTACTGGAGAAGGTCACCCCAAGGTTCGTGACCGAGGGGAGGATGTTTTGCATTTATTTCCAACTCAATTATTCAAAACAATGAAAAGTTGATGGATTTATTAGTGGCAGGAAATTGTCTTCAAATGAATATTATATCGTTAATCGTAATTATCCCTGGGACAATATATCGTCCAACACAAGTAGTCTTGCTCCGAGTGATGAAGACTCTTTGGCTTTTAATACTAGTTGAACATAACATTTGGACCTTTGTATGTGTTTTGATAAGTTTCTAGTTATTGTGCTTTTTATCTTGTTTTGAATAATTGTTTATTATTTTACTCCTTATCTGAGAAACACATCAAAGATCAATCTGTGATTTCTAATGTCTTCTGGTGAAGCCGTTATTCCCTTTGTAAGCTGCCAGCACTTCTCTCTTATATCTGTTGTAAATTATTGTCTTTTATTGTGATTATAAGTGTTTTTAATGCATGTACAGCACTTTGGCTCGACCAAAAATCGCTTTTAAATGTGCTATATAAATAAAACTTGATTTGATTTGATTTGATTTGATTCTCTCTTAGTTCTTTATTTCATGCACAACAATTACTGAGAAGCCTAATGGGAAATTGAAATCCCCAAACCCTAAGTTCCTGTGCCGTCAACGAGTTCAGTCCTATGGAATCTTCTCGCTGCGCAGGTTACTACAGAGTAGAAGCCAAGCTAGCTTATTGAAAATTAAGATTCTAGCTCATCGCTACCTGTAGCCTTGTGATCGTCTCGATCGGAGCTGCGGGCTAGGAAAACGCTCGCCCTCCAAAGGCTGCGACGGGCTAGCTGTCCGCCCTCCCAAGGGAGGGGACTGCGGTGTTCACCGCTCGGACCCTAGGAGCTCCGGACCGGTAAAGAGCGGACGCTCCTGCACGTCAGCCGGTGAGATCGCTGCCATTTATCGCTGATTGTGCTATCTATTCTCAAGCTAATGAGATAACTGTGTACAAGTTAGCCGGGGGCTCTCGCTAATTTGTTACTGCGCTAGTGAAGGGAGCGTCTCCGCCCCCCTCTCACCGCATACATTTGGTTCCTTGCCTGTTCTATCCCCAGTTAGCTGAGTGCTCTCGCTCAAGCTAACTTGCTACAGCGCTAGTGAGGAGTGTCTTCGCTCCCCTCTCACGGCGCACAATTGGTTATTTTATTTAATCGTTTATTTGACAGGGACATGCACTGTAATGAACACTTAAGACATTTAAATATGTCAAGCGTAACAGTGCCAGATTTAGCTTTGAGCTACTTTCCATTCCCTCACATAAAACATTTAAGGAAATTACATTTTACAAACATGGTAAAAATACAAAATACATGATATGCAAGGAGTGGCAACGACATATAAAGTGCATCCATCCTCCAGTTAGCTGAGTGCTCTCGCTCAAAGCTAACTGAGTGCTCTCGCTCAAAGCTAACTGAGTGCTCTCGCTCAAAGCTAACTGAGTGCTCTCGCTCAAAGCTAACTGAGTGCTCTCGCTCAAAGCTAACTGAGAGCTCTCGCTCAAAGCTAGCTGAGTGCTCTCGCTCAAAGCTAACTGAGTGCTCTCGCTCAAAGCTAACTGAGTGCTCTCGCTCAAAGCTAACTGAGTGCTCTCGCTCAAAGCTAACTGAGAGCTCTCGCTCAAAGCTAACTGAGTGCTCTCGCTCAAAGCTAACTGAGTGCTCTAACTGAGTGCTCTCGCTCAAAGCTAACTGCGTGCTCTCGCTCAAAGCTAACTGAGTGCTCTCGCTCAAAGCTAACTGAGTGCTCTCGCTCAAAGCTAACTGAGTGCTCTCGCTCAAAGCTAACTGAGTGCTCTCGCTCAAAGCTAGCTGAGAGCTCTCGCTCAAAGCTAGCTGAGTGCTCTCGCTCAAAGCTAACTGAGTGCTCTAACTGAGTGCTCTCGCTCAAAGCTAGCTGAGTGCTCTCGCTCAAAGCTAACTGAGTGCTCTAACTGAGTGCTCTCGCTCAAAGCTAACTGAGTGCTCTCGCTCAAAGCTAGCTGAGAGCTCTCGCTCAAAGCTAACTGAGAGCTCTCGCTCAAAGCTAGCTGAGTGCTCTCGCTCAAAGCTAACTGAGTGCTCTCGCTCAAAGCTAACTGAGTGCTCTAACTGAGTGCTCTCGCTCAAAGCTAACTGAGAGCTCTCGCTCAAAGCTAACTGAGTGCTCTCGCTCAAAGCTAACTGAGTGCTCTCGCTCAAAGCTAACTGAGAGCTCTCGCTCAAAGCTAACTGAGTGCTCTAACTGAGTGCTCTCGCTCAAAGCTAACTGAGAGCTCTCGCTCAAAGCTAACTGAGAGCTCTCGCTCAAAGCTAACTGAGTGCTCTAACTGAGTGCTCTCGCTCAAAGCTAACTGAGAGCTCTCGCTCAAAGCTAACTGAGTGCTCTTGCTCAAAGCTAACTGAGTGCTCTCGCTCAAAGCTAACTGAGAGCTCTCGCTCAAAGCTAACTGAGTGCTCTAACTGAGTGCTCTCGCTCAAAGCTAACTGAGAGCTCTCGCTCAAAGCTAACTGAGTGCTCTGGCTCAAAGCTAACTGAGTGCTCTCGCTCAAAGCTAACTGAGTGCTCTCGCTCAAAGCTAACTGAGAGCTCTCGCTCAAAGCTAACTGAGAGCTCTCGCTCAAAGCTAACTGAGTGCTCTCGCTCAAAGCTAACTGAGTGCTCTCGCTCAAAGCTAACTGAGAGCTCTCGCTCAAAGCTAACTGAGTGCTCTCGCTCAAAGCTAACTGAGAGCTCTCGCTTAAAGCTAACTGAGAGCTCTCGCTCAAAGCTAACTGAGAGCTCTCGCTCAAAGCTAACTGAGTGCTCTCGCTCAAAGCTAACTGAGTGCTCTCGCTCAAAGCTAACTGAGTGCTCTGGCTCAAAGCTAACTGCGTGCTCTCGCTCAAAGCTAACTGAGAGCTCTCGCTCAAAGCTAACTGCGTGCTCTCGCTCAAAGCTAACTGAGTGCTCTCGCTCAAAGCTAACTGCGTGCTCTCGCTCAAAGCTAACTGAGAGCTCTCGCTCAAAGCTAACTGAGTGCTCTCGCTCAAAGCTAACTGCGTGCTCTCGCTCAAAGCTAACTGAGTGCTCTCGCTCAAAGCTAACTGCGTGCTCTCGCTCAAAGCTAACTGAGTGCTCTCGCTCAAAGCTAACTGCGTGCTCTCGCTCAAAGCTAACTGAGAGCTCTCGCTCAAAGCTAACTGAGTGCTCTCGCTCAAAGCTAACTGAGTGCTCTCGCTCAAAGCTAACTGAGTGCTCTCGCTCAAAGCTAACTCAGTGCTCTCGCTCAAAGCTAACTGAGTGCTCTCGCTCAAAGCTAACTGAGTGCTCTCGCTCAAAGCTAACTGCGTGCTCTCGCTCAAAGCTAGCTGAGAGCTCTCGCTCAAAGCTAACTGAGTGCTCTCGCTCAAAGCTAACTGGCTACAGCGCTAGTGAACAGAGTGTTTCCGCTCCCCTCTCCCTGCACACAGTTGGTTCCTGTTCCACCCTCCAGTTAACTGAGTGCTCTCGCTCAAAGTTAAAGGTGACCTATCTTGCAAAATGCACTTGTGTACGTCTTGTATACCTGAACATGTGTCCCCGGTGTCCCAGGGAACTCACCAAGTGTCAGAAAACACAACCCTCTCTCTTTTCCTCTAAACCCAAATCTCTTCAAAAGGGGCTGCAACGGATCTGATACAGACTGATCCAGATTTGAACACTTCTATGACGTCACAGTAGTGGCGCTACGGCTATTGGGCCAACTCAACCAATCAGGAGGAGACAGCCACGGACATTGCCGTTCGAAAGTGCTGGAGACGCTGTAGTACATATGCCAGGCCTGTAGATGGTGCTGTTCTCACAGAATCAGCCCATCAGCATGATCTGTTAGGTATTTTGAAAAATAAAAAGTATAAATATGCCTTATATAGGGATGGTCCTACACTATATTATTCGAATATAGCATGATAGGTCCACTTTAACTTGCTACAGCGCTAGTGAAGAGAATGTTTCCGCTCCCCTCTCCCTGCTCACAGTTGGTTTAATGCCTGTTCCATCCTTCAGTTAGCAGAGTGCTCACGCTCAAGCTAACTACTATTGTGCTCACTCCCCTCCACTGCATATTTGTTTCCTGGCCCAGTCATTTACAGTCGGTAGAGAGTGAGTATCGGCCGATCTCGATCGGTGACCGATCGATCAGAGCATCCCTAGTGTTTAAGTTCATGTTTCTGGTATCAGTACTTTACTCCACTACTTATTTTTCTGACAACTTTTTACTTTGACTTCTTACATGTTGAACCCAAATACCTGTACTTTCTACTTCTTACATGTTGAACTCAAATACCTGTACTTTCTACTTCTCACATGTTGAACCCAAATACCTGTACTTTCTACTTCTCACATGTTAAACCCAAATACCTGTACTTTCTACTTCTCACATGTTGAACTCAAATACCTGTACTTTCTACTTCTTACATGTTGAACTCAAATACCTGTACTTTCTACTTCTTACATGTTGAATACAAATACCTGTACTTTCTACTTCTCACATGTTAAACCCAAATACCTGTACTTTCTACTTCTCACATGTTGAACTCAAATACCTGTACTTTCTACTTCTCACATGTTGAACTCAAATACCTGTACTTTCTACTTCTTACATGTTGAACTCAAATACCTGTACTTTCTACTTCTTACATGTTGAACTCAAATACCTGTACTTTCTACTTCTTACATGTTGAACCCAAATACCTGTACTTTCTACTTCTCACATGTTGAACTCAAATACCTGTACTTTCTACTTCTCACATGTTGAACTCAAATACCTGTACTTTCTACTTCTTACATGTTGAACTCAAATACCTGTACTTTCTACTTCTTACATGTTGAACTCAAATACCTGAACTTTCTACTTCTCACATGTTGAACCCAAATACCTGTACTTTCTACTTCTCACATGTTGAACTCAAATACCTGTACTTTCTACTTCTCACATGTTGACTCAAATACCTGTACTTTCTACTTCTTACATGTTGAACTCAAATACCTGTACTTTCTACTTCTTACATGTTGAACTCAAATACCTGTACTTTCTACTTCTCTCATTTCCCAAACAGCTGGTTCCTTTAGTCTGAATGTGTGTTTGATGCGTGATCATTATTCGTTAGAGTCATTGCCTATTGATTTGAACACGATCCGTGTATCCATCACTTCCTGGTCTTCTCTAAAGAAGAGGGACCAATGGAAACGTTGTCATGTTGCCGTTGTTCAGCATGGAAACATTCATTAGCTAACAATGACATTATTATTCTATTCATATAAAGGGAGGTCAGGTACTCTTTAAAGCAGCTGCTCGCTATGGGTACTTTCTACTGAAGTACATTTCAAAGCCTCTTTACTTTGACTTGAGTAAAGAAGTTTAGTCAGTACTTCTACTTTCACCAGAGTATTTTTGAACACGAGTATCTGTACTTCTACTTGAGTAAAGGATGTGTGTACTTCTACTTGAGTAAAGGATGTGTGTACTTCTACTTGAGTAAAGGATGTGTGTACTTCTACTTGAGTAAAGGATGTGTGTACTCTTGCCATCTCTGTCTCTGTGCAGTCAGATTAACTCCCGGGACGCCTCGGGTCAGACGCCTCTGCACCGAGCGTGTGAGCGCGGTGACACGGCGTGTGTGACGGAGCTGCTGGAGGAGAGCCAGGCTCGAACCGACATCAAGGACCAGAACGGAGAGACGCCCATGCACTGCGCCGCCAAGCAGGACACGCCCGCCATCATCAAGGTGAGGGGTCACTGCCCGGAGGAAACTAGGAGAAACAACCAGCAACCACCGAAAAGCGGTTTAAAGGCCACGGATTCATGAGGGAATTCTAATTCTGGGAGTTTCGAGACAAGTGGTTTAAAGGCCACAGATACTGGTTTATAAAGCATTGAATGGTCGAGGGCTAAAATACATTTGTGATCTGGAACGAACTCCCAGAAACCTGCAGGTCCGCTGCAACTCTGACTGCTTTCAAATCCAGGCTGGAGACTGCTTTCATTCACGTCTCGCACTGCACTGTAGCTTGTATTCATGTTGCATTAGTCTTTTAAATGCCATTTTTATAATATGTTTCTGCGGCACTATTTCTTAATGCTTAATGTCTTTCATGTTTGTAAAGCACTTTGAATTGCCTTATGTTGAAAGGTCCTGTATAATCATTGCCTTAAAGCTTGAATCACGCTGTGTGTCAACCCTCTCCTCCCCTCCTCCCTCCCTCAGGTCATGTGCTCTCGGATGTGTTCGGGCGTGAACGAGCTGAATCTCCACGGGGAGACGCCGCTGCACGTTTCCTGTCGCCTCGGCCGAGTCGAGTCCGTCAAAGCTCTGCTGGGGGGCGGAGCCAAGTGTGATGTCATCGGAGGGGTGGGGTACCCCATCCACAGCGCCATGAAGTACAGCGAGAAGGGGTGAGGGTCGGGGTTGGGAAAAACAAGGAACAACTTAAAGGTTTTCATCAATACATCACAGGTCTCAGATATATACAGAGCCTGTCTCTGATTGGCTGAAACACCAAACAGATCAATGCAGCATTACCCATAATCCCTTCTGTTTCAGCCCTGTTTCCAAATTCTCTGTCTGTTACTTTAGATGAAAGTAAGGAGCCCCTCCCCACGCCCCTCTGAGAGACATTTGGTTACAAAGAACTCAATGGAGCTCTAGAGGAGATTCAGGTGATAAGGGGGGGGGGGGGGGGTACCTTGGTTGCTGATTGGCTCAACATCGTTATGACATCATCAAGTGGCCAAAATCTGATCAGCTCATTTTCAGGTTTTTATAGAAATGGATCAAAAAGAGAGAATCTTTTATGGAGGGGTTTAGTAACTCTTTCTGTACATTTGAATTAATCCAAGACAAAAACACATTTATACAGAACTTTTCAACACAAGGCAATTCAAAGTGCTTTCCAATAAATTAAAGACATTAAGAGCATAACACATTAAAACATGAATATCACAGGAACAGCGCAGAGTGAGATGTGAATAGTTCCATTCAAAGCAGCGTCTTCAGCCTGGATTTAAAAGCAGTCAGAGTTGCAGATATTTGGAAATATCCCTCACCAAATCCTCACGTTCCTCGACCCCTAATCTTCCTGTGAAATTATAGTTCTTTTGACACCTTTCTATCTTCCTTTCATCCGTCTCGTTCATCCCCAGACAACACGTGTTCCCGCTTTACTGTTACCTGAACTCATCTCTGAGCTGCTTTGACCTGTTTTAAGGCTTCCCTCAGGAGTCTTTGGGCTTTAAACCACTTTTAACTCAAATATAGTTTATAAAATGTTGTGTCTTCTTGCCAGCTGTGTGGAGGAGATCCTGAAGGCCGACGCCGGGCAGCTGCAGGCTGAAGACTCTCTGTACGGAGGAACGCCGCTGCACTGGAGCAAAACTGCTGAGGTGGGAACATTACATCATAAATCCAGATTGATTATCATATACATCCATATAGAGCGGTGCAGTGACGAGTCCTAAAACCAGGAAGTGAGTCAGCATGTCTCCACTTCCTGCTCCCTGGTCTCAGAGCCAATGGGATCTCTCCGTAGGGTTTAGGAAACTATCTGAACTAAGGTCTGAGGTTGAGACGCATTGAAGAGACGGATCACGTTTTGTTCTACATTGAACCATCAGCAGTGACCCCCCCTGGTGATTCCTGAAGAGTGGGCGTGTCTGAGAAACGATGGTTGTTACCAAGTGGCTGAATGGGACTACAGAAGTAGTGGAGGTCGTTGTACGTCATTACGCCGAACACGTGAACACTCCTCTGAGTTAGTTTCTGTTCTGCTTGAAAGCAAGTCCCTGCCTCCTGCAGAGTGTTCAAACTAACGCAACTCGTTCCATCTAGAGTCTGAGTGTTTGAATCTGGATCTGAAGTCGGCGTGGCGTTGAAGTCGTGCGGCTGGACTCGCTGTAGCTCCTTTATAGCATCACGTTAGCATTTAGCTTCTGGACGTTAGATTTATGATTCAACATTATAAAAGTAGACATGTGGAGATTATCCTGCTGAACAAAACGTGCATTTATCAAACAGGTACGTTTTCCACAGACATTATTTCCAGCTCTTTCCCTAAATCCTCTGGAGAGATCCTATTGGCTCTGAGACCAGAGAACAGGAAGAGGAGAGATCCCATTGGCTCTGAGACCAGAGAACAGGAAGAGGAGAGATCCCATTGGCTCTGAGACCAGGGAACAGGTAAGAGGAGAGATCCCATTGGCTCTGAGACCAGAGAACAGGAAGAGGAGAGATCCCATTGGCTCTGAGACGAGGGAAGCGGTAGTGGAGAAATCCCATTGGCTCTGAGACGAGGGAAGCGGTAGTGGAGAAATCCCATTGGCTCTGAGACCAGGGAAGCGGTAGTGGAGAAATCCCATTGGCTCTGAGACCAGGGAAGCGGTAGTGGAGAAATCCCATTGGCTCTGAGACCAGGGAACTGGTAGTGGAGAAATCCCATTGGCTCTGAGACCAGGGAAGCGGTAGTGGAGAAATCCCATTGGCTCTGAGACGAGGGAAGCGGTAGTGGAGAAATCCCATTGGCTCTGAGACGAGGGAAGCGGTAGTGGAGAAATCCCATTGGCTCTGAGACGAGGGAAGCGGTAGTGGAGAAATCCCATTGGCTCTGAGACGAGGGAAGCGGTAGTGGAGAAATCCCATTGGCTCTGAGACGAGGGAAGCGGTATGGGAGAAATCCCATTGGCTCTGAGACGAGGGAAGCGGTAGTGGAGAAATCCCATTGGCTCTGAGACGAGGGAAGCGGTAGTGGAGAAATCCCATTGGCTCTGAGACGAGGGAAACGGTAGTGGAGAAATCCCATTGGCTCTGAGACGAAGGAAGCGGTAGTGGAGAAATCCCATTGGCTCTGAGACGAGGGAAGCGGTAGTGGAAAAATCCCATTGGCTCTGAGACGAGGGAAGCGGTAGTGGAGAAATCCCATTGGCTCTGAGACGAGGGAACGGTAGTGGAGAAATCCCATTGGCTCTGAGACGAGGGAAGCGGTAGTGGAGAAATCCCATTGGCTCTGAGACGAGGGAAGCGGTAGTGGAGAAATCCCATTGGCGCTGATACGAGTGGAAGCGGTTAGTGGAGAAATCCCATTGGCTCTGAGACCAGGGAAGCGGTAATGGAGAAATCCCATTGGCTCTGAGACGAGGGAAGCGGTAGTGGAGAAATCCCATTGGCTCTGAGACGAGGGAAGCGGTAGTGGAGAAATCCCATTGGCTCTGAGACGAGGGAAGCGGTAGTGGAGAAATCCCATTGGCTCTGAGACCAGGGAAGCGGTAGTGGAGAAATCCCATTGGCTCTGAGACAGGGAACGGTAGTGGAGAAAATCCCATTGGCTCTGAGACGAGGGAAGCGGTAGTGGAGAAATCCCATTGGCTCTGAGACCAGGGAAGCGTAGTGGAGAAATCCCATTGGCTCTGAGACGAGGGAAGCGGTATGGAGAAATCCCATTGGCTCTGAGACAGGGAAGCGGTAGTGAGAAATCCCATTGGCTCTGAGACGAGGAAGCGGTAGTGGAGAAATCCCATTGGCTCTGAGACCAGGGAACGGTATGGAGAAATCCCATTGGCTCTGAGACAGGGAACGGTAGTGGAGAAATCCCATTGGCTCTGAGACGAGGGAAGCGTGTATGGAGAAATCCCATTGGCTCTGAGACAGGGAGCAATGAGAAATCCCATTGGCTCTGAGACCAGGGCGGTAGTGGAGAAATCCCATTGGCTCTGAGACCAGGGAAGCGTAGTGGAGAAATCCCATTGGCTCTGAGACAGGGAAGCGGTAGTGGAGAAATCCCATTGGCTCTGAGACGAGGAAGCGGTAGTGGAAAAATCCCATTGGCTCTGACGAGGGAACGGTAGTGGAGAAATCCCATTGGCTCTGAGACGAGGGAAGCGGTAGTGAGAAATCCATTGGCTCTGAGACGAGGGAAGCGGTAGTGGAGAAATCCCATTGGCTCTGAGACGAGGGAAGCGTGTGGAGAAATCCCATTGGCTCTGAGACAGGGAAGCGGTAGTGGAGAAATCCCATTGGCTCTGAGACGAGGGAAGCGGTAGTGGAGAAATCCCATGGCTCTGAGACGAGGGAAGCGTAGTGGAGAAATCCCATTGGCTCTGAGACGAGGAAGCGGTAGTGGAGAAATCCCATTGGCTCTGAGACGAGGGAAGCGGTATGGAAAATCCCATTGGCTCTGACGAGGGAAGCGGTAGTGGAGAAATCCCATTGGCTCTGAACCAGGGAAGGTAGTGAGAAATCCCATTGCTCTGACGAGGGAAGCGGTAGTGGAGATCCCATTGGCTCTAGACGAGGAAGCGGTAGTGAGAAATCCCATTGGCTCTG
>CADEHL010000747.1:0-5000 GCA_902827135.1 Harpagifer antarcticus
TGTGTGTGGTGTGTGTGTGTGTGTGTGTGTGTGTGTGTGTGTGTGTGTGTGTGTGTGTGTGGTGTGTGTGTGTGAGCACTCTGAGATGATCTACGGGATTACGAACAACAACGTCTCACAGTGAGTGGTGTGTTCAGGAGCATCAGGAGAAGTCAAGCTCTAACTTCAGGAACATGGAGTGTGTGAGGTGTCGCTAATTAGCGGCTAATTACTCAGTCTGATAATTGCACTGAAACTTTGGGAAGTTATTGCATGTTGAGGGTCAGAGTGTGTGTGTGTGTGTGTGTGTGTGTATTATAGTAATTGTCCACATGTGTAAAGCCGTGCACACACTGACAGACTCACTGTCTCCATGGCAACGTGATGGGCAGTGGCGGAGCCAGGACATGTTCAGTGGGCCAGGATGGAGCCAGTGATCATGTTGGGCTGGCTTTGAAATCACTATTATATGAACATAAAATACATCTCACTAGAACATAAGGGGTTCTTTAAGGCACCTCTACATTAAGTGGGATCAAGTGGAATAGATCAAATCACATTCAGTATATCTAACTATGTTTCTATGCAGGCAAAGTATCAACGAAGCTACATTATAGAAATGTAGTGCAACATACAGACTGTGTAGCTTATGGGGATCAGCAGCACGGTGAGCTCATTCCCTCAGCGTGTCATCAGGAACACACACACACACACATCGTTTAAAGAAGAGCTTTTACATTCAATGATTGGTTAAGAATAAACATCTTAAAGGCAGTCGCGTGGCGTGGGGAAAAGATGAGGGGAAGCCAATAACACGTCCTTTCTTTTGGGTCGGGGGGGTGGTGGTCAATGTAAGAACGTAACCAGATGAGTGATTACAGCACCCGGTATCATACAGATCCAGGACTTGCACACGCCTGTTATCTAACCGACAGGTCCGCACGCACTCTCCACGCACGCACTCTCCACGCACGCACTCTCCACGCACGCACTCTCCAGCCCAAACTCTAATAAGCATTCATTACATCAGGAGACCTTTAACGTTTTACGTCCGACTCGCTCCTTCGTTCCTCTCTGCACACAGCTCCAGTTTGGGCATCGGCCGGTCATCAGATTGTGTTGCTGCTGCTGGAGCGGAAGTTTAGTACAATTATTTTTGAGTAAATACTCCAAATCTCCACCCTCCATAATTGCACTTGCTTCAGTTGCTTGCTAACGGCGGTGAGAGTGGTGCAGTGGCGCTATCTAAGTTCTATCGATTAGATTTATGATTCGAAAATAATAAAAGTAGGGTAGACTATCCGACTGAACACAACGTGCATTTATCTAACAGGTTCGTTTTCCACTGACCTTATTTCCAGCTATTTTCCGTAAGTTATTTCTACGGCTCAGCTGACTCGGATCAGGAGAGGAGACATTCTGAAGTGATATGGACTGGACTTCATGTGGCTCTGATCCGGTTCCTGATGTTGTGGCAGATGTCTCAGGAAGCGTTCTTAACGCTAATGTTCTAATAGATTGCTCTGAAGATGGAGCTGATATTCTATTCATGCTCACGTTCACACAGTCGCTGATTGTTGCCGTCTTTCCTGCAGCGGCAGCTTTTCTGTGTTTCCTTTCTCCTGTGATATGACTTGATCGCTTTGAACTCCGCACACTGAGCTCTGATTGGTCAGCAGGCGGTGCTTTCACTGAGCTCTGATTGGTCAGCAGGCGGTGCTTTCACTGAGTTGAGCTCTTAGCAACCTAACCTGCTCCGGGGCAGGCTAGCCGCTCAGCATCAGATACCATGGAGATCTAGCCGCTAAGAAGAGAACCAGCTTCGTAGCACCGGAGACCCAGAGTTACCCTGAAGTTAGGACACGTAGTACTGCATCACCTGTGAGTATTCAGTCAGGTACACGTAGTACTGCATCACCTGTGAGTATTCAGTCAGGTACACGTAGTACTGCATCACCTGTGAGTATTCATACAGGTACACGTAGTACTGCATCACCTGTGAGTATTCATTCCGGTACACGTAGTACTGCATCACCTGTGAGTATTCATTCAGGTACACATAGTACTGCATCACCTGTGAGTATTCATTCAGGTACACGTAGTACTGCATCACCTGTGAGTATTCATTCAGGTACACGTAGTACTGCATCACCTGTGAGTATTCATACAGGTACACGTAGTACTGCATCACCTGTGAGTATTCATTCAGGTACACGTAGTACTGCATCACCTGTGAGTATTCATTCAGGTACACGTAGTACTGCATCACCTGTGAGTATTCATACAGGTACACATAGTACTGCATCACCTGTGAGTATTCATTCAGGTACACATAGTACTGCATCACCTGTGAGTATTCATACAGGTACACGTAGTACTGCATCACCTGTGAGTATTCATACAGGTACACGTAGTACTGCATCACCTGTGAGTATTCAGTGAACAGATACTGTAGCTATGAAACAAGTAAAGGCTGGATTTAACTTTGTGTTGATCAGTTGGGTTCTTGAAGGAATGCAGAGGTTGTTGTTGTTGTTGTTGTTGTTGTGGAGGAAACATGTAGTGAGAAAGTTGTGTGACGTGTTGGTTAGACTCTTCCTCTCATTGTCCTGACAGGTACTTGAACGCACCATTAGCTAAAGGAGATGATAGGAGCAACAACAGATCTGTCACCCTCCAGCAGCTCTTCAGAGGGGGGGGGGGGGGCTCGTTATCCCTGCAGATACACGTGTCTCTGAACATCTAATTGGGAGATGAGAGCTTCACTAATCCCATCAAACATCGTGCGGTCGCAGCGTGGAGCGCTCAGCCGGGCGAGGACTCGCTCAGACACGATCTGTTTACTGGACTCAGAGGACGTCTTTAGGGAGGGGGGGGGGGTTATTGTGTGGGGATCAGCAGGCGGGATATCACTGTTCATGTCTGAGAGAAACAGACATGGTCTCAGGAGTACATCAATATTAGTTGCCTGTCCGTTAAGTAGGATTCAAACCAATTTAGAACTGTTTCCGAAAGTCCCACCCAGTTTTCCAGTCCGTCTAATATATAGACGTTTTTATTCATTGGGATAAACCCCTTGAGATGCACCGTCTCGTTTTCAAGGGGGTCCCGACAAAAGCAACAACTTACAGACAGACATAAACAAACAGACAAAATGCAAAACATGACACACAAGACAAACCACATACAGTCTTTAAGTACAATTCAAGCAATGCACACAATCATTACAATTTGAGACAGTCGAGCAAATCAGTTTCTTAAATATCAGTTTCATTAATAACAAGTACAGAGCAGTTGAAAGTACTAGTAATATGCTGTGGTCAACAGTGTCAAACGCAGCTCTGAGATCTAATAATACTAACACTGAAGTTCTGCCACTGTCTGTGTTTAAGTGGATGTCATTAAAGACCTTTACAAGAGCAGTCTCAGTGCTGTGGTTTGGACGAAAGCCTGACTGGAACACATCGAAACAGTTATTTAAATGCAAAAAATTACTCAACTGTTGAAAAACAACTTGTTCAATGATGTTACCTAGAAATGGCAGGTTTGATATGGGCCTGTAATTGTTCATAACTGAAGCATCTAGATTATTCTTTTTTAAGAGCGGTTTAATGCAGTTTTCAGGGCCTGTGGAAAAACACCTGAGTGAAGAGATTTGTTTACTATATGAAGTAGACCTGAGGCCATGCAACGAAAAACATCTTTGAAAAATAAAATCCCGTTGGAATAATATCAAGGCAGCAGGAGGAGGACTTCAGAAGTTGAATAATGTCCTCTAGGTTTTTATCATTCATCTGATGGAATTGTGTCATGGTGTTTGAATTGATGTTAAGTGGACACAGAGACAACACATGTGCTGTTCCTGATGCAGAGGCACTGACTGCTTGTCTGATGTTCTGAATGTTGTCAGTGAAAAAGGCAAAATCATTGCACGCCCTGGTGGATAGAAGTTCAGAGGCTACTGACACTGGGGGGTTAGTTAGTCTGTCGACGGTAGGAAACAAGTCACGTGCATTGTTTTGGTTTTTGGCAATGATATCAGAGAAGAAAGACTGTCGTGCAAATTTCAATTCCAAATTATAAAGGCCAAGTCTCTCTTTATAGAGATATTCAGACCCTTTGAGATAATTAAGTCCAGAGTGTGCCCCTTATTGTGCGTGGGCTCCGTCACATGCTGAGTCAGTCCATGGCTATCAAGAACACAAAACAGTTCTTTTGCCCCTCTGTCCTGGGGGTTGTCAACATGGATCTTAAAATCACCAACAATGACTAGACGGTCAAAGTCAATACACACTATAGACAGCAGTTCAGTAAAGTCATCGCTGTAAAATGTATTATCTTTTCAATTTCCACACGGCATCTATTGCACGTCTGTCCGTCCTGGGAGAGGGATCCCTCCTCTGTTGCTCTCCCTGAGGTTTCTCCATGTTCCTTTAAACTGTGGGTTTTCTCTGGAAGTGTTTCCTTGTACGATGTGAGGGTCTGAGGACAGAGGGTCTAAGGACAGAGAGTCTAAGGACAGAGGGTCTAAGGACAGAGGGTCTAAGGACAGAGGGTCTGAGGACAGAGGGTCTAAGGACAGAGGGTCTGAGGACAGAGGGTCTGAGGACAGAGGGTCTAAGGACAGAGGGTCTGAGGACAGAGGGTCTAAGGACAGAGGGTCTGAGGACAGAGGGTCTAAGGACAGAGGGTCTAAGGACAGAGGGTCTGAGGACAGAGGGTATGAGGACAGAGGGTCTAAGGACAGAGGGTCTAAGGACAGAGGGTCGGAGGACAGAGGGTCTGAGGACAGAGGGTCTGAGGACAGAGGGTCTAAGGACAGAGGGTCTGAGGACAGAGGGTCTAAGGACAGAGGGTCTGAGGACAGAGGGTCTAAGGACAGAGGGTCTGAGGACAGAGGGTCTAAGGACAGAGGGTCTGAGGACAGAGGGTCTAAGGACAGAGGGTCTGTGCTGTTGTATTTTCTGTAAAGTGTCTCTACTGCAGGCTCTTGTTATTATATGTTCAGCACTTTGGCTCCA
>CADEHL010000747.1:10000-17500 GCA_902827135.1 Harpagifer antarcticus
GGTACAACACGGTAAGATGCGGTAAGATACGGAACGATGCGGTACAATGCGGTACGATACGATACGGTAAGACACAATACGGTAAGTTCAGTCAGACAACTCACGTGTTTCTTTAACATGTTTATTAGAAGCAGCATATAGTTGAGTTTGGCGTCTAGGCTCGGCCTCATCACTCCACAGATATGCAGAGCACGATGAGTGATGATTAGATAACTACCCCCCCAAGCCTACAGGTGGGAGCTGGGGTGGAGCTGGGGTGGAGCTGGGGTGGAGCTGGGGTGGAGCTGGGGTGAAGCTGGGGTGGTGGCGGGAGTGGAAGCTGGTGTGGTGGCGGGGTGAAGCTGGGGTGGTGGGGCAGCGAGCAGCAGTGACGTGGAAGTAGCTGCAGCAACAGCAGAGGGATCTGCAGGTTCAATAGAGCGGCGTATTAAGGAGACTCTGTTTGGGTGGTTGTCGGGCGGCACGGGGCGTTATGTATGAATGCAGCACAAGTGCTCGAGTTGACTGCCGGAACTAGCGCGCAGGCTTCGCCCCATATACGGTACATTGTGGCACGCAGTCTGCTCTCTACAGAGACACGTGGAAGCGTCTCAGACTGACCAGGTGTTGATGATGGCAGCTTATTGCTGAGCATCTGATTCACACAGTGTCTCGTGGATACGTTTGAACACACACAGGTTTTAACACACAGGTGTTAACACACACAGGTTTTAATCCTGCTCTCAGAGTCTCTTTGTGACGGACACAGCTTCCTCAGATACTGATCAGACTCTCAGTACCTGTTTGATCTGGTATTAGCAGCTTTTACAGGCTTTAATACGGAGGATTATCTCCTCTTCACTGCAGGGTAACGCTCTTGACCTCGCTGATCACTGAGAGCCAGAGAGACGGAGGAGGACATCAAAGACAAAGAGAGGAGGAGAGAGGGGGAGGTAATTAAAGAAGTGAAGAAGCAAGGTGATGGGAGGAACAACTCAAAGTGACCGTCTGCAGAAACAGCAGAATTCATCCTGAGAGACTGGAGGAGACTGTCACTGTCTCACAAGATCTCCAGACATGTTAGGATGTTGGCGTGATGATATAAAGTGAGAGATCACAGAGGAGTGTCTGCACCCGGTGTAGCTGCAAGATGGGCTGAGATATTTCACTGGAAACCAACAGACTGACAGAATCTCTTGAGCAAAGAGCGAGACCCACAACTCTCTGAGTTCCTGGACCTCTTTTTTCTCGTGGCTTCCTTCCTTGTTTCCTATCAAGCCACTAGACGCCTTAAACAGACATTTCTAACTCGTTTTCTTTCCTTCATATTTGTGTTACTCACAATAGTCAAAAAAAAGAGGCACAACTCAAATAAAATAACAAACAACTTACTCTTTCTTTCTTTCTTTCTATGGTAAGGCTTGTATAACTTGGTAACTTAAAGGTCCCGTGTCACGGCCATTTCTACTGGTCATAGTTCCATTGTTGAGCTCTACTAGAATAGATTCACATTGTTCAATGTTCCAAACTCACATTGGTTTCTCAAACAGCATCTCTGTATAGTCTGTATTCTCTCTGTCCTACACGGCTTGTTGGAGCTCCTGCCCCCCCCCCCCTGTAAGCCCAGTGTGCTCTGATTGGTCGGGACCTTGCGAGCTGGCTTACTGGTGCGGTTTCCGGGTCGGCGATACAGCAGGACAGCGCGAAACTCATCCTGAGCACACACACACTCACAGCCGAAGTCAAAACAATAAGTGTGGCTTGATATTGAGCATGGGTCTGCGGAGAGCATTCCTCCACCATCCCAACTCGTCTATTACCAACCAGGGTAAAAGGTGCCCACCCCTCCTGGTGTGTGAGGAGCTCTGCGGATTGGTCCATTTCAGTTCGGGGAACCGCATGACGTTATGTGGAAAAAGAGAAATGTCCAACGAGGCGTTCTGGGGCAGCAGAGACGGGTCTTCTCTGTGTCAGAGTTTTACTCGCTGCAGGGTTTTTACCTGTAACTCCAGGCTTCCTGATTATCCACCTCTTGTGTCTCCCGGGCTCATCAGCACCAGCCCCGCCCCTGATTGTTTCCACCTGTCTTTTTGTCGTGTGTTTAAATTCCCCAGTCTCCCAGTGTTCATTGTCAGTTCGTCTTGTCTCGTGCCTGGGTCAGATCTATGCTCTCCTTGATACTAAGAAGACGTTGTTCCTCACTACGTGAGCGTTTTTCTTTCGTACATGTCATCTCATTTTGAGATTTGATAGTGTTTATTTTTGATCACCTACTGAAAATAAAGTATCTTACAAGTACTTTACCTCCGTCTCCTGGGTCGTTGCAATTGGGTCCTATATCCTGAGTATCTGAGTTCGTAACAGAAGCTGCAGAACACACAAGGGGATGGGTCATAACCAGAGAAGCATGACATGGGCTCTTTAAACAGTAGGCTAGTTGAACAGTTAAAAACTGAGCCTCGACAGCGTCTTTCTGCCCAGCTCTCTCACTTTAGAGGAGGCGCCGTGGGAATTGTAGTCTTTACTCTGTTGACTACAGACGGCACGATTAGGTGGCCTTTTTTATAAAAAGATACTGGCTCTAACAATCTTTAAGCCCTGATTTAGGGGAGGAGAGAAGATGTGTTGTAGGAGTAAAAGAAGATGTGGTTTGCAGAGACGGTTTATGGTCACATGATCAGATGTCCCTCCTGGGGCACAATGCATGCTGGGAATGTGGACATGTGTGCAGAGGATTAGCACAGATGAATCAGACGCTGGAAGATTATTTCCCAGGTGTGTCGAGGAGAATGACTTTAGTTACTCTGTGTGCAGTGGGGATTACTGTATGTAAACAAAGAGCATAGTATCTCTGAGAGGAGCCCCCCCTGAAGAAGAGCCCCCCTCTGGTGATCACTGTGTAATGGTGATGACTGACAGTGTGAGTGGGAGGAAGATGTCCTCACTGGGACTTTTCCTGCGTTAATTGGCCTCAGCTCACCTGTCTCTGTCGCACCCAGACGCTGAGGACACATTTATTTCCTAAACGTTAGTTAGTGTGGGGGTGCAGTAATGGTGGCTATATGTTGTGTCTCTGTAAAGTGACACGGCCTTTCAGAGTAAACCTTAAATTGCCTTCACTTTGGACATAATGGACCGTCAGATAAACCCCGCCCTTTTATAGCAATCCTCCAATCACAGCCTAGCAACCACAACATCTGCAGGAAGAGAAACAGCATTTATTTTGTTAGATTTCTATAATAATGAGTGAAATATGAATAAATTAAACAGTTACTCTGATGCTGCTAAAGCCATTTACAGTAGTGTGTGTGCGTGTGTGTGTGTGTGTGTGTGTGTGTGTGTGTGTGCGTGTGTGTGTGTGTTGGTGAATTATGACTGCTGCTGTATTTATGGAGTACTACAGAGATTAATAAAGTAAAAGGCCTGGTGTCCTGCAGGCTTCCCCCCCATCAGACCATCCGTCATGCTGTGTGCAGGTGTACTTATTAAATCAGAGCACACACACACACACACACACACACACACACACACACACACACACACACACACACACACACACACACACACACACTCACAGGTGAATGAGAGGTGAACGCCTGACGTCTAAACTCAGATTAACTTCCTCTGTGTTTAGAAAGTGAAAAGTTTTAGAGCGGACTGAGCTGCTATCATTCTGCATGTTCACACTAACACGAGAGTAGCTCTAGTTTCTGTGTTTCCTTACAGGAAGTAGTGCTGCTGCAGCTTCATCAATAATTAAAGCCCGACCCGGACCCTCCTCTGCTGCAGGAGGAAGAGGAGGAGGAGGAGGGCAGCACAACAACAGAGAGGAAGAAGAGGAGAGGACGGTTGGGCAGGACTGACCCCAGGTCTGTCACAGGAACTCATAAATAACATCAGTGATGCTTCAGAGCTGAGGACAGACATTATGAATGATTGAGTTCTTCAGGACTGCTCCTGTTTCTCTGCGAGAAACGTCGAACAGGAAGTCGTTGTTAAAGATGTTGATGGTGCCGCAGTGTGTTCTGATGATGCATGACGCCTCACACACACTTCCTGTTCCTGCAGTGTGTTCTGATGATGCATGACGCCTCACACACACTTCCTGTGTTCTGTACCCAGCATGCAATGAATGCACTGCTTAGTGTACATTATTTTAACAAAGGCTTATACATCTCAAGAGCCCCCTCCACGCTGCTCTCAGCAGAACTTTATGAAGTCCATCAGAGGAACCAGACACGTTGTTATCAGTCCGAACTTGCTCTTCTTTCTGACAGGTCAGAGACTTCTATAAATGCGTCTTTATCATCATTACAGAAGATCTCTGTCCTGTAATGACAGAAAAAGAGAGTGACTGGAAGTAAAGACGGCACACCGTTCTCTCTGCAGGTCAGCGTGTTCCTGTTCCAGCTTTGCTCTCCCAACACACTCACAAAGTGCTTCCTTCTCCACGTCAATAACCCATAGCAACTGCATCGCTTCTTTCAGCAGAGAGACGGAGAGGACGAGGAGCAAGAGGAGGACGAGGAGGAAGAGGAGAGGCTGCATCAGAAACACAGGAGGGTATTAACCCTGTCATGTTTCTGAGGAGATCAGGACGTCTCCTTGTTGTCTCAGGTTGATCCTTGTTTAGGGTTACTTCCTATGCTAGGGTTAGTGTGCTAGGGTTAGTTAAAGTACGGTTAGTTAGTGTTACTTCCTATGCTAGGGTTAGTGTGCTAGGGTTAGTTAAAGTAGCGCTAGTTAGTGTTACTTCCTATGCTAGGGTTAGTGTGCTAGGGTTAGTTAAAGTAGGGCTAGTTAGTGTTACTTCCTATGCTAGGGTTAGTGTGTTAGGGTTAGTTAAAGTAGGGCTAGTTAGTGTTACTTCCTATGCTAGGGATAGTGTGCTAGGGTTAGTTAAAGTAGGGCTAGTTAGTGCTACTTCCTACACTAGGGTTAGTGTGCTAGGGTTAGTTAAAGTAGGGCTAGTTAGTGTTACTTCCTATGCTAGGGTTAGTGTGTTAGGGTTAGTTAAAGTAGGGCTAGTTAGTGTTACTTCCTATGCTAGGGATAGTGTGCTAGGGTTAGTTAAAGTAGGGCTAATTAGTGTTACTTCCTATGCTAGGGTTAGTTAAAGTAGGGCTAGTTAGTGCTACTTCCTACACTAGGGTTAGTGTGCTAGGGTTAGTTAAAGTAGGGCTAGTTAGTGCTACTTCCTACACTAGGGTTAGTGTGCTAGGGTTAGTTAAAGTAGGGCTAGTTAGTGTTACTTCCTACAATAGGGTTAGTGGGTTAGTGTTACACAGAGCTTTAACTTCACATTGGTCCCTGTGTGTCTGTTCACTCCAACATCTCCCTCATAAAAGAATGAAGACAATAAAGATGAATACTTGATTCAAAAATACATATATTATTGAATTAACAAATTGTGAACAGAATTAACATTGCTTTTTATTTAAATTAAATACATAATATTTCACATCAAAAGAAACAATGTTTTAACAAGTCGTATTAAATAATCTGAGGGCAGAACTGTGAACAGAATAGCTGAAACTGTAAGGGAAACTTCTGCAGCAATGGAGAGTCAGGACTCAGAGACCCGGGACGAGCAGGAGTTCTGATGTCAAACACTGGCAGTTTATTACAAGCATCGGCCGGAGAATTCATATCACAAGTCACAGCAGCCAAAGGTTCTGCCTGCACGGGTGCGTTGTCATGTCAATTCTGAATCCCTTCTCATTTTGGCAGACCTATTAATTAGCTTCACTCAGAGTCAACCCACATATTGGGGGGAAGGTGCACGTGACCACCTGGAGCCACTGAATCACCTATTTCACTTTATGGCTCTTGTGACCGAGAGTTGACCGGTCATAAAACTCATAATGTCAGCCAATAGGTGAAACCTTCCCCCCATGCCTTAAGACAGATAACAGACTTCGGCTTCGTCGTAAACGTCAACAGGCCGAAGAACGGTCAATATCTTAAGTAAAGACAAAATGAATCCCTCACAGAAACTTTAACAAAATAAGAGTAACCTCTGTTACCTCTAATCTTTAACCCATGTTTGTGTAACCCCTGGTGTAATGTCCCTCAGCAACAGACCACTCAGAGCACACAATGGACACGTGAGCTGCGTTCTGTTGGAGAGATAGCACCACGCTCACGTTAGCCTATTAGCTCAGATAGTGTTTGCTGCATTGTAGGCAGCTTGTGGTGTATGTAGTGTTTGCTGCATTAGCAGCTGCGTGTGTGTGTGTGACTTGCATTTGTTTAGCCAGCTTGGGTGGTTTGGTGTTGGCCTGCATGTTAGCAGCTGCGTGTGTGTGTTTCTGCATGTAGCAGCTGCGTGTGTGTGTTGCTGCATATAGCAGCTACGTGTGTGTGTGTTGCTGCATGTAGCAGCTGGGTGTGTGTGTGTTGCTGCATGTAGCAGCTGCGTGTGTGTGTGTTGCTGCATGTAGCAGCTGCGTGTGTGTGTTGCTGCATGTAGCAGCTGCGTGTGTGTGTTGCTGCATGTAGCAGCTGCGTGTGTGTGTTGCTGCATGTAGCAGCTGCGTGTGTGTGTGTTGTGCATGTAGCAGCTGTGTGTGTGTGTTGCTGCATGTAGCAGCTGCGTGTGTGTGTTGCTGCATGTAGCAGCTGCGTGTGTGTGTGTTGCTGCATGTAGCAGCTGCGTGTGTGTGTTGCTGCATGTAGCAGCTGGGTGTGTGTGTGTTGCTGCATGTAGCAGCTGCGTGTGTGTGTTGCTGCATGTAGCAGCTGGGTGTGTGTGTGTTGCTGCATGTAGCAGCTGTGTGTGTGTGTTGCTGCATGTAGCAGCTGCGTGTGTGTGTTGCTGCATGTAGCAGCTGTGTGTGTGTGTTGCTGCATGTAGCAGCTGCGTGTGTGTGTGTGCTGCATGTAGCAGCTGCGTGTGTGTGTTGCTGCATGTAGCGCTGGTGTGTGTGTTGCTGCATGTAGCAGCTGCGTGTGTGTTGCTGCATGTAGCAGCTGCGTGTGGTGTTGCTGCATGTAGCAGTGTGTGTGTGTTGCTGCATGTAGCAGCTGCGTGTGGTGTTGCTGCATGTAGCAGCTGGGTGTGGTGTTGTGCTGCTGTGCTGTAGCAGCTGCGTGTGTGTGTTGCTGCATGTAGCAGCTGCGTGTGTGTGTTGCTGCATGTAGCAGCTGGGTGTGTGTGTGTTGCTGCATGTAGCAGCTGTGTGTGTGTGTGTTGCTGCATGTAGCAGCTGGGTGTGTGTGTGTTGCTGCATGTAGCAGCTGCGTGTGTGTGTTGCTGCATGTAGCAGCTGTGTGTGTGTGTTGCTGCATGTAGCAGCTGTGTGTGTGTGTGTTGCTGCATGTAGCAGCTGGGTGTGTGTGTGTTGCTGCATGTAGCAGCTGCGTGTGTGTGTGTTGCTGCATGTAGCAGCTGTGTGTGTGTGTGTTGCTGCATCTAGCAGCTGTGTGTGTGTTGCTGCATCTAGCAGCTGTGTGTGTGTTGCTGCATGTAGCAGCTGTGTGTGTGTTGCTGCATGTAGCAGCTGTGTGTGTGTGTTGCTG
>CADEHL010000747.1:22500-29066 GCA_902827135.1 Harpagifer antarcticus
ACTTCCTCTCAGGAGGAACCAACACTTCCTCTCAGGAGGAACCAACACTTCCTCTCAGTAGGAACCAACACTTCCTCTCAGGAGGACCAACACTTCCTCTCAGGAGGAACCAACACTTCCTCTCAGGTGAACCAACACTTCCTCTCAGGAGGAACCAAACTTCCTCTCAGGAGGAACCAACACTTCCTCTTAGGAGAACCAACTTCCTCTCAGGTGAACCAACACTTCCTCTCAGGGTGAACCAACACTTCCTCTCAGGAGGCCCAACACTTCCTCTCAGGGTGAACCAACACTTCCTCTCATAGAACCAACACTTCCTCTCAGGAGGAACCAACACTTCCTCTCAGGGTGAACAACACTTCCTCTCAGGAGGAACCAACACTTCCTCTCAGGAGGAACCAACACTTCCTCTCAGGAGGAACCAACACTTCCTCTCAGGGTGAACCAACACTTCCTCTCAGGAGGCACCAATACTTCCTCTCAGGGTGAACCAACACTTCCTCTCAGTAGGAACCAACACTTCCTCTCAGGGTGAACCAACACTTCCTCTCAGTAGGAACCAACACTTCCTCTCAGGAGGAACCAACACTTCCTCTCAGTAGGAACCAACACTTCCTCTCAGGGTGAACCAACACTTCCTCTCAGGAGGAACCAACACTTCCTCTCAGGAGGAACCAACACTTCCTCTCAGGAGGAACCAACACTTCCTCTCAGGGTGAACCAACACTTCCTCTCAGGGTGAACCAACACTTCCTCTCAGGAGGCACCAACACTTCCTCTCAGGAGGAACCAACACTTACTCTCAGTAGGAACCAACACTTCCTCTCAGGGAACCAACACTTCTCTCAGGAGGAACCAACACTTCCTCTCGAGGAACCAACACTTCCTCTCAGGAGGAACCAACACTTCCTCTCAGTGAACCAACACTTCCCTCAGGAGGCACCAATACTTCCTCTCAGGGTGAACCAACACTTCCTCTCAGTAGGAACCAACACTTCCTCTCAGGGTGAACCAACACTTCCTCTCAGTAGGAACCAACACTTCCTCTCAGGAGGAACCAACACTTCCTCTCACGGTGAACCAACACTTCCTCTCAGGGTGAACCAACACTTCCTCTCAGGAGGAACCAACACTTCCTCTCAGGGTGAACCAACACTTCCTCTCAGGGTGAACCAACACTTCCTCTCAGGGTGAACCAACACTTCCTCTCAGGGTGAACCAACACTTCCTCTCAGTAGGCACCAACACTTCCTCTCAGGGGGAACCAACACTTCCTCTCAGGAGGAACCAACACTTCCTCCTGAGATGACGGAGGGAGGGATCCACTTGATTGACCTCAGGGTGAGGGGGGTGGGGGCGGTTCCAAAGCTCTCACATCGATCTGTTCTTGGAGTTTAAACCCCGTCTGTCTGGCTTCATATCGTCTTTACACATCTGTCCGTTCCCTAACGATACGATAATCCTTTATGGTTCAGATCAAGTCTGAAATGTGACTTAAATCACTCCAGAGACCAGAGGCCTGCACTACGAAGCCGGATTTTCGCTTAGCGAGCTAACTTCAGAGATTTCCGGTCCTACGGAGCTGGTTCTCTTCTTAGCGGCTAGATCTCCATGGTAACTGATGCTGAGCGGCTAACCTGCCCCGGAGCAGGTCAGGTTGCTGAGAGATCAACTCAGTGAAAGCACCGCCTGCTGACCAATCAGAGCTCAGTGAAAGCACTGCCTGCTGACCAATCAGAGCTCAGTGTGCGGAGTTCAAAGCGATCAAGTCAGATCACAGGAGAAAGGAAATACGAAAAGCTGCCGCTGCAGGAAAAGACGGCAACAATCAGCGACTGTGTGAAACGTGAGCATGAATAGAATATCACCTCCATCTTCAGAGCAATCTATTAGAACATTAGCGTTAAGAACGCTTCCTGAAACATCTGCCACAACATCAGGACCGGATCAGAGCCACATGAAGTCCAGTCCATATCACTTCAGAACGTCTCCTGATCTGAGTCAGCTGAGCCGCATCTGTGCAACCACTCACAGCGTCACAGACTGGATGCAGAAGCATTCTTTGAAGCAAACACTCACAGCGTCACAGACTGGATGCAGAAGCATTCTTTGAAGCAACACTTCACAGCGTCACAGACTGGATGCAGAAGCATTCTTTGAAGCAACACTCACAGCGTCACAGACTGGATGCAGAAGCATTCTTTGAAGCAACACTCACAGCGTCACAGACTGGATGCAGAAGCATTCTTTGAAGCAACACTCACAGCGTCACAGACTGGATGCAGAAGCATTCTTGAAGCAACACTCACAGCGTCACAGACTGGATGCAGAAGCATTCTTTGAAGGCAACACATGAAGTTGAGGAAACACTGGAGTCAGATGTAATGAAAGTCAGATGGTGTCTTAGACGGGCAGTGACATCATGAACCTGTTAATGGACGCATTCAAACACTTGTTCTGGTACCAGCTGTGTTCACTGGTTCTGGTACCAGCTGTGTTCACTTGTTCTGGTACCAGCTGTGTTCACTTGTTCTGGTACCAGCTGTGTTCACTTGTTCTGGTACCAGCTGTGTTCACTGTTCTGGTACCAGCTGTGTTCACTTGTTCTGGTACCAGCTGTGTTCACTTGTTCTGGTACCAGCTGTGTTCACTTGTTCTGGTACCAGCTGTGTTCACTGGTTCTGGTACCAGCTGTGTTCACTTGTTCTGGTACCAGCTGTGTTCACTTGTTCTGGTACCAGCTGTGTTCACCTTGCAGCTGCAGCTCCTTTGATCCTGGATCAAGTGTTTGAGTCATGATGTTTAAAGTTTAACTTCTTCATGTGTCTAATATTATAGTTGGCCTTTCATTCAGGAAGTATGACGCTGCGCTGTCAGTAGCTTCTCCATGTCTGTGATTGGTCGAATGTTGCTAGCCCCGCCCCTTTCATGTGAACGCGCTCTCAGCCGGACAGAGAAACCTCGGCTTGATAACCAGCGTCGTAGGACCGCTTAGCGAGAGCGCGTTTGTTTTGGGTTAGTTAAGATAACTCAAACATATCCAGGGTGTGTTGAACTGGATTCGTAGTACAGGCCTCAGCTCCATGTGGAACATCAACACACAAACATCAACACACAAACATCAACAGACAAACATCAACAGACAAACATCAACAGACAAACATCAACACACAAACATCAACACACAATACATGAACAGACAAACAACAAACATTGAACATAACAGCAGGATCAGTGAGAGCTGCTCAAAGAGCCTTCAGCGTGCATCTGATCTGTAGCTCTGTGTTCACTGAGAGGACTGGAGCACAGAGGATGCTTCAGGCTGCAGCACAAAGGATGCTTCAGGCTGACTTTATTCAATCTCCATTAGATGGTAGCAGCTCATATTCTCTGTTCAGAGCATGCTTGGGGTCCCAGAGGATGCTGCTGAGCCTCACTAACTGTTGACTACATGGAGCCACTCAGACGTGGAGTGTTAATGGAGCAGATATTCAGACGCTCTCAACTCTCCTCTCTCTGTCGGCGAAATGTTTCAGACTCGCAGTTATTGAGACGTGTTGATGCAGCGCTGCGAGAGGGTTCATATCAGAGACCCGATCACTTCCCGAGCGGATCACCCTGCAGGAGGATTCACTCAAAGATGTGTGCTGAGGTGTCGGAGCTTCATGAGCTCACAGCTGATTTCACTGCAGAGACGCAACACACACTCATTCACACACTGATGCACACACACTTGTATTGTATGCTTTAGCACACACCAACAAACCCGTGCTCAATCAAAGCATCCTGAACTCACGAGAGGCTGTTCATCATCTGGAAAGCAATGATCAGGAGCAGCTCCATTACAGACACACTGAACTAAAGTCTCTCACGCTGCGTTCTTCTCAAACGCCACGAGGAGGAAATCAGGATGCAGAGTAAGAGGAGAGGTATTAAGTGTAAACACAGCAAGCTTTAATGAAAGCTAAGATAAGATCACACAGGACCAAATACTTTTAAAAACAAGAACTAAGATCACAATACAAATATTGTAGTTTTTACCTTGTTACTGTTATTTGACAGCTATAGCTTAACTTTGCTTTACAGATCATAAATCAACTCAATGGTATGGTGGATGGTTATGGATAAAACTAAAGACCCTCAGAGATCAGGCCTTAATGCAGGAGACCCATCTCAGCGCACACTCAACTCTATAGCACAGTATAATAAATGTCCTTGAGGGTTCAGACTGTAATGATAAGGACATGATCACTCCTCTCTAAATTACATTACATTTAGCTGAGGCTTTTATCCAAAGCGACTTACAATAAGTTCCACCAACAAATACAACCTTGAAGAAACAGAATCATAAAGTACATCAGGTTCCATAGAGCCAAACACTTCAAGTGCTACTCAGCTGGCTTTAGAGGAGCCAGTCCTTGTTAGTATATAAGTGCTTTGTTAGTAATTCTATGGCTGGAAGTGGAGTCGAAAGAGATGAGTTCTCAGTCTGGAAGGTGTGTAAGCTTTCTGCTGTCCTGATGTCATGGGGAGCTCATTCCACCATCTTGGAGCCAGGATAGCAAACCCACGTGTTTCTGCTGATGGGAACTTGGGTCCCCCTCGCAGCGAGGGTGCAGCGAGTCGTTTGGCTGATGCAGAGCGGAGTGCACGCGCTGGGGTGTACGGTTTAACCATGTCCTGGATGTAGGAAGGGCCAGATCCATTCGCAGCATGGTACCAAGTACCAGTGTCTTGAAGTGGATTCTAGCAGTTACCGGGAGCCAGTGGAGGGAGCGGAGGAGCGGAGTGGGGGGGGGACATTTAGGAAGGTTGAAGACCAGACGAGCCGCTGCATTCTGGATGAGCTGCAGAGGTCGGATGGCACATGCAGGTAGACCAGCCAGGAGGGAGTTGCAGTAGTCTAGGCGTGAAGTGACGAGAGCCTGGACCAGAACCTGCGTGGCTTTCTGGGTCAGCTGGGGACGAATCCTCCTGATGGTGTAAAGCGTGTATCTGCAGCAGCGGGTTGTAGCAGCGATGTTTGCAGTGAAGGACAGGTTGTTATCTAGGGTCACACCCAGAGTCCTTGCAGTCTGAGTCGGGGAAACAACAGAGGGGCCGATGTTGATCGTCAGGTCAAGAGTGGGACAATCTTTTCCCGAAGGAAAAGCAGTTCGGTCTTGTCCAGGTTGAGCTTGAGGTGATGAGCAGACATCCACTGAGAGATGTCAGCTAGACAAGCAGAGATGCGTGCAACGACCTGGGTCTCTGAGCGGGGTCTCTGACCTGGGTCTCTGAGCGGGGTCTCTGAGCGGGGTCTCTGACCTGGGTCTCTGACCTGGGTCTCTGAGCGGGGAAAGGACAGAATTAATTGGGTGTCGTCAGCATAGCAGTGGTATGAAAAACCATGCGGGCTAATGACCGATCCGAGCGAGTTTAAATCAAGTCTTCTCTGTATTCACATGTCTCCAGACTGTTGCCTCTTATCCTATTCATCACCAGAGAGCACTAACAAGCTGAATTATTAATATTTAAAATGCAATCAGTCCTCTCTCCTCATTACTCTGTGCTAAACTGGACTGTTTGAGCTTTCTGTGGAAAACTTCTCCGAGTGATGGATGGTCCACTTCCCGCTCCTGATTACAGGAAATACTCCGAGTTATTTTAAACTTCAGATTAATGTTTGATTTATTGCCATGAAATAATTAGGAGTAAAAACATATAATTCATTACAATTCATCTAGGATGCATGGCTCTAACTTTTATTAAATCCATGCCCTGCAGCTGGAAGCTAACGCTGCTAGCTCCAACACTGCTAACGCTGCTAGCTCTAACACTGCTAACGCTGCTAGCTCTAACACTGCTAACACTGCTAGCTCTAACACTGCTAACACTGCTAGCTCCAACACTGCTAACGCTGCTAGCTCTAACACTGCTAACGCTGCTAGCTCAAACACTGCTAACGCTGCTAGCTTATACGCTGCTAGCTCAAACACTGCTAACGCTGCTAGCTTATACGCTGCTAGCTCTAACACTGCTAAAGCTGCTATCTCAAACACTGCTAACACTGCTAACGCTAATAGCTCCAACACTGCTAACGCTGCTAGCTTATACGCTGCTAGCTCTAACACTGCTAAAGCTGCTATCTCAAACACTGCTAACACTGCTAGCTCAAACACTGCTAACGCTGCTAGCTCAAACACTGCTAACGCTGCTAGCTTATACGCTGCTAGCTCTAATACTGCTAAAGCTGCTATCTCAAACACTGCTAACTCTAACACTGCTAAAGCTGCTATCTCAAACACTGCTAGCTCTAACACTGCTAAAGCTGCTATCTCAAACACTGCTAGCTCCAACACTGCTAACGCTGCTAGCTTATACGCTGCTAGCTCTAACACTGCTAAAGCTGCTATCTCAAACACTGCTAACACTGCTAGCTCAAACACTGCTAACGCTGCTAGCTCAAACACTGCTAACGCTGCTAGCTTATACGCTGCTAGCTCTAACACTGCTAAAGCTGCTATCTCAAACACTGCTAACACTGCTAACGCTAATAGCTCCAACACTGCTAACGCTGCTAGCTA
>CADEHL010000748.1:0-24448 GCA_902827135.1 Harpagifer antarcticus
AGCCAGTGAAGGGAGCCAGTGAAGGGAGCCAGTGAAGTGGTGTCACCAGCCGTGTTGAACTTGTTCTATTGGCAGATCTGTTCACTTTCGTCTTGAATCTAAAAGCTGTTTCTTTATTTCTATTTTTAATAACTTATTATTATAAAGCTGAACAACTGTCGTCTGAGTGAGTCGTCTCATAAGAGTCTGTCAGTATCTCTGAAAGGACTCCGTTAGCTAGCTTACAGCAGATCTGCAGTGACATCGGATCACAAAGGTGTTGCATTCACTTTGTTCACATGTTATGTTACAGCCTTATTTCAGAATGGATTAAATGCATTTGGTTTCCCAGCATTCCACACATGATACCCCGTAATGACAAAGTGAAAATAATTGTTTGCAAACGTGTTGAAAATAATCAAATGAAACATAATGTACATAAGTATTCACACCCTTTGCTATGACTGAAGTGCATCCACTGATCATCCTTGAGATAGTTCTATAACTTGACTGGAGTCCACCTGTGGTCAATGAAATAGATCTGACATGACCTGGATCTATATGAGTTCTTGATCAGAGCACAAACCAAGTCATGGGTTGTCCTCTTTGTCTCTGGGGCAAAGGTTCAGCTTCCAACAAGACAACGACCCTAAGCACACAGCCGAGATAACAAAGGAGTGATTTCAGGACGAGTCTGTGAATGTCCTTGAGTGGGTTAGACAGAAACCTGCAGGTCCGCTGCAACGAAGACTACTTTCAAATCCAGCAACAAGACTTTTCTTTTTGTCGCTGCTTTTAATTGAACTATTCACATCTTAGACTGCACTGTAACTTTTATCCATGTATTTCTTCTTTTAATGTTTATTTTATTATCTTTTCTTTTTAATGATTTTAAATACCATTTTCTGAATGTCTTTCGTTTTTTGTAAAGCACTTTGAATTGCCTTGTGTTGAAAGGTGCTATATAAATAAACTTGCCTTGCCTCTGAACTGTAGTGGAGTAGAAGTACACCATGTACCTCTGAACTGTAGTGAGTAGAAGTACACCATGTACCTCTGAACTGTAGTGAGTAGAAGTACACCCATGTCCTCTGAACTTGTATTGAGTAGAAGTACACCATGTACCATCTGAACTGTAGTTGAGTAGAGAGGTACAAACCAATGTTACCTTCTGAACTGTAGTGGATAGAAGTACAAACCATGTACCTCTGAACTGTAAGTGAGTAGAAGTACAACACCATGTAACCGTCTGAACTGTAGAGAGTAGAAGTACACCATGTCACCTCTGGAACTGTAGGGAGTAGAAGTACATACACCATGTACCTCTGAACTGTAGTGAGTAGAAGTACAAAACCATGTCACCTCTGAACTGTAGTGAGTAGAAGTACACCATGTAACCTGAACTGTAGTGAGTAAAGTCACCCATGTACCTCTGAACTGTAGTGAGTAAAGTACACCATGTACCTCTGAACTGTAGTGAGTAGAAGTACACCATGTACCTCTGAACTGTAGTGAGTAGAAGTACACATGTACCTCTGAACTGTAGTGAGTAGAAGTACACCATGTACCTCTGAACTGTAGTGAGTAGAAGTACACCATGTACCTCTGAACTGTAGTGAGTAGATACACCATGTACCTCTGAACTGTAGTGAGTAGAAGTACAACCATGTACCTCTGAACTGTAGTGGAGTAGAAGTACACCATGTACCTCTGAACTGTAGTGAGTAGAAGTACACCATGTACCTCTGAACTGTAGTGGAGTAGAAGTACACCATGTACCTCTGAACTGTAGAGGTAGAAGTACACCATGTACCTCTGAACTGTAGTGAGTAGAAGTACACCATGTACCTCTGAACTGTAGAGTAGAATACACATGTACCTCTGAACTGTAGAGAGTAGAAGTACACCATGTACCTCTGAACTGTAGTGAGTAGAAGTACACCATGTACTCTGAACTGTAGTGAGTATAGTACACACCATGTACCTCTGAACTGTAGTGGTAGAAGTACACCATGTACCTCTGAACTGTAGTGAGTAGAAGTACACCATGTACCTCTGAACTGTAGAGAGTAGAAGTACACCATGTACCTCTGAACTGTAGTGAGTAGAAGTACACCATGTACCTCTGAACTGTAGTGGAGTAGAAGTACACCATGTACCTCTGAACTGTAGAGAGTAGAAGTACACCATGTACCTCTGAACTGTAGGAGTAGAAGTACACCATGTACCTCTGAACTGTAGAGGAGTAGAAGTACACCACTGTACCTCTGAACTGTAGAGGAGTAGAAGTACACCATGTACCTCTGAACTGTAGAGGAGTAGAAGTACACCATGTACCTCTGAACTGTAGTAGGAGTAGAAGTACACCATGTACCTCTGAACTGTAGTGAGTATAAGTACACACCATGTACCTCTGAACTGTAGTGGAGTAGAAGTACACCATGTACCTCTGAACTGTAGTGGAGTAGAAGTACACCATGTACCTCTGAACTGTAGTGAGTAGAAGTACACCATGTACCTCTGAACTGCAGTGAGAGAGGTACACCATGTACCTCTGAACTGTAGTGAGTAGAAGTACACCATGTACCCTCTGAACTGTAGAGGAGTAGAAGTACAACCATGTACCCTCTGAAACTGTAGTGAGTAGAAGTACACCATGTACCTCTGAACTGTAGAGGAGTAGAAGTACACCATGTACCTCTGAACTGTAGAGGAGTAGAAGTACACCATGTACCTCTGAATTGTAGAGGAGTAGAAGTACACCATGTACCTCTGAACTGTAGAGGAGTAGAAGTACACCATGTACCTCTGAACTGTAGAGGAGTAGAAGTACACCATGTACCTCTGAACTGTAGAGGAGTATAAGTACACCATGTACCTCTGAACTGTAGTGAGTAGAAGTACACCATGTACCTCTGAACTGTAGAGGAGTAGAAGTACACCATGTACCTCTGAACTGTAGTGAGTAGAAGTACACCATGTACCTCTGAACTGTAGAGGAGTATAGAAGTACACACCATGTACCTCTGAATTGTAGAGGAGTAGAAGTACACCATGTACCTCTGAACTGTAGAGGAGTAGAAGTACACCATGTACCTCTGAACTGTAGAGGAGTAGAAGTACACCATGTACCTCTGAACTGTAGAGGAGTAGAAGTACACCATGTACCTCTGAACTGTAGTTGAGTAGAAGTACACCATGTACCTCTGAACTGTAGATGAGTAGAAGTACACCATGTACCTCTGAACTGTAGAGGAGTAGAAGTACACCATGTACCTCTGAACTGTAGTTGAGTAGAAGTACACCATGTACCGTCTGAACTGTAGATGAGTAGAAGTACAAAACCATGTACTTCTGAACTGTAGAGGAGTAGAAGTACACCATGTACCTCTGAACTGTAGTTGAGTAGAAGTACACCATGTACCTCTGAACTGTAGAGGAGTAGAAGTACACCATGTACCTCTGAACTGTAGAGGAGTAGAAGTACACCATGTACCTCTAAACTGTAGAGGAGTAGAAGTACACCATGTACCTCTGAACTGTAGTGGAGTAGAAGTACACCATGTACCTCTGAACTGTAGTGGAGTAGAAGTACACACCATGTACCTCTGAACTGTAGTGGAGTAGAAGTACACATGTACCTCTGAAATGTAGAGGAGTAGAAGTACACCATGTACCTCTGAACTGTAGTGGGGTAGAAGTACACCATGTACCTCTGAACTGTAGTGAGTAGAAGTACACCATGTACCTCTGAACTGTAGGAGTAGAAGTACACCATGTACCTCTGAACTGTAGAGGAGTAAAAGTACACCATGTACCTCTGAACTGGAGGGGTAGAAGTACACCATGTACCTCTGAACTGTAGTGAGTAGAAGTACACCATGTACCTCTGAACTGTAGTGAGTAGAAGTACACCATGTACCTCTGAACTGTAGAGGTAGAAGTACACCATGTACCTCTGAACTGTAGTGAGTAGAAGTACACCATGTACCTCTGAACTGTAGTGAGTAGAATTACACACCCGATGTACCTCTTGAACTTGGGTAGTGGAGTAAGAAGTATCACCATGTACCCTCTGAACTGTTAGTGGTAGAAGTACCACCATGTAACCTCTGAACTGTGAGTGGAGTAGAGAGTACAGCCATGTACCGTCTGAACTGTAGTGGAGTAGAAGTACACCATGTACCTCTGAAACTGTAGAGGAGTAGAAGTACACCATGTACCTCTGAACTGTAGTGTATTTAGAAGTACACCATGTACCTCTGAACTGTAGTGGAGGTAGTACGACACCATGTACCTTCTTGACTGTAGTAGGAGTAGAAGTACACCTATGTACCCTCTGAACTGTAAGTGGGAGTAGAAGTACACACCATGTTCCCCTCTGAACATGTAGGGAGTAGAAGTACACACCATGTGACCTCTGAACTGTAGTGGAGTAGAAGGACACACCCATGTACCGTCTGACACTGTCGAGGAGTAGTAAGTACCACCATGTACCCTCTGAACTGTAATGGAGTAGAAGTACACCATGTACCTCTGAACTGTAGAGTGGAGTAGAAGTACACCATTGGACCTCTGAACTGTAGAGGAGTAGAAGTACACCATGTACCTCTGAACTGTAGTGGAGTAGAAGTACACCATGTACCTCTGAACTGTAGTGGAGTAGAGTACACCATGTACCTCTGAACTGTAGAGGAGTAGAAGTACACCATTACCTCTGAACTGTAGTGAGTAGAAGTACACCATGTACCTCTGAACTGTAGAGGAGTAGAAGTACACCATGTACCTCTGAATTGTAGAGGAGTAGAAGTACACCATGTACCTCTGAACTGTAGAGGAGTAGAAGTACACCATGTACCTCTGAACTGTAGAGGAGTAGAAGTACACCATGTACCTCTGAACTGTAGAGGAGTAGAAGTACACCATGTACCTCTGAACTGTAGTTGAGTAGAAGTACACCATGTACCTCTGAACTGTAGAGGAGTAGAAGTACACCATGTACCTCTGAACTGTAGAGGAGTAGAAGTACACCATGTACCTCTGAACTGTAGTTGAGTAGAAGTACACCATGTACCTCTGAACTGTAGATGAGTAGAAGTACACCATGTACCTCTAACTGTAGAGGAGTAGAAGTACACCATGTACCTCTGAACTGTAGTTGAGTAGAAGTACACCATGTACCTCTGAACTGTAGAGGAGTAGAAGTACACCATGTACCTCTGAACTGTAGAGGAGTAGAAGTACACCATGTACCTCTAAACTGTAGAGGAGTAGAAGTACACCATGTACCTCTGAACTGTAGTGGAGTAGAAGTACACCATGTACCTCTGAACTGTAGTGGAGTAGAAGTACACCATGTACCTCTGAACTGTAGTGGAGTAGAAGTACACCATGTACCTCTGAACTGTAGAGGAGTAGAAGTACACCATGTACCTCTGAACTGTAGTGGGGTAGAAGTACACCATGTACCTCTGAACTGTAGTGAGTAGAAGTACACCATGTACCTCTGAACTGTAGTGGGGTAGAAGTACACCATGTACCTCTGAACTGTAGAGGAGTAGAAGTACACCATGTACCTCTGAACTGTAGTGGGGTAGAAGTACACAATGTACCTCTGAACTGTAGTGAGTAGAAGTACACCATGTACCTCTGAACTGTAGTGAGTAGAAGTACAACCATGTACCTCTGAACTGTAGAGGAGTAGAAGTAACACCATGTACCTCTGAACTGTAGTGAGTAGAAGTACAACCATGTACCTCTGAACTGTAGTGAGTAGAAGTAACACCAATGTACCTCTGAACTGTAGTGAGTAGAAGTACACCATGTACCTCTGAACTGTAGTGAGTAGAAGTACACCATGTACCTCTGAACTGTAGAGGAGTAGAAGTACACCATGTACCTCTGAACTGTAGTGAGTAGAAGTACACCATGTACCTCTGAACTGTAGAGGAATAGAAGTACACCATGTACCTCTGAACTGTAGTGGAGTAGAAGTAACACCATGTACCTCTGAACTGTAGTGGAGTAGAAGTACACCATGTACCTCTGAACTGTAGAGGAGTAGAAGTACACCATGTTACCTCTGAACTGTAGAGGAGTAGAAGTACAACACAACCATGTACCTCTGAACTGTAGAGGAGTAGAAGTACACCATGTACCTCTGAACTGTAGAGGAGTAGAAGTACACCATGTACCTCTGAACTGTAGTTGAGTAGAAGTACACCATGTACCTCTGAACTGTAGTTGAGTAGAAGTACACCATGTACCTCTGAACTGTAGAGGAGTAGAAGTACACCATGTACCTCTAAACTGTAGAGGAGTAGAAGTACACCATGTACCTCTGAACTGCAGTGGAGTAGAAGTACACCATGTACCTCTGAACTGTAGTGAGTAGAAGTACACCATGTACCTCTGAACTGTAGTGGAGTAGAAGTACACCATGTACCTCTGAACTGTAGAGTAGTAGAAGTACACCATGTACCTCTGAGCTGTAGAGGAGTAGAAGTACACCATGTACCTCTGAACTGTAGTGGAGTAGAAGTACACCATGTACCTCTGAACTGTAGAGTAGTAGAAGTACACCATGTACCTCTGAACTGTAGAGGAGTAGAAGTACACAGTATCATAAAATGGAAATAGTCAAGGAAAGTACAACATCAAATAGTACTTGAGTACAGTTTGAATATATGTATTTAGTTACTTCTCACCACTGTTTAAATGATTAAATTAAACATTTAACTGTCCATTTCTTTGTTATGTTCCTGTATTCAGGTTTCTTGAATCTCTCGCCTCCATCTTTCTAATTGTACCCACTTTAAAACGTGAAGCGCTTTTATTCTGAAAGTCTCGGGGCGGATGGTCATTGTTGAACGTATACCGGAAGTGACCGTATTTCTCACTACACTTCTTTCTTCGCTCAACCCGGTCAGGAGTCACAACTTAAGTCGTCTCGTTGAGCTAACTGGTGCCCACCGACATAACGTTTAACATCTCCGTTATCTCTGCTTTCCGAGGCGGAGTATCAACACAGCAGGAAGGATAACCACCGACAGGCACTACGGTAACTCCTATTTCACTCATTATTGATCATTACCTGGAGAATTGTGTTTAAAAGTGTCTCTTTAAACTGTGATAACTAGCGCGCAGCCCCTCTGGAGGGTCGGCTAAACGTGTTAGCCTGATTGGAGGAACTTAATGTCCCAAAAGTCTGTGTTTAAAGCTCCGTGAAACTGACTTTAACACAGGGTTTATTGCATTACACCTCTGTGGGTATGTGTGTTTAAATGGGCCTGGTAGTGCCTGCAGTGTTACTGCAGACACTACCATGTTTTGAAGGTAAGTTTGTGCCCCGATGGAAGACTGACAGGCAGGCAGGCCATCCAGTTACTTTGAGAGGGGCCTGCCTGCAGACCTCCACTCTCAGGACAGTTCCGGTGCAGACCTGCACTCTCAGGACAGTTCCGGTGCAGACCTCCACTCTCAGGACAGTTCCGGTGCAGACCTCCACTCTCAGGACAGTTCCGGTGCAGACCTCCACTCTCAGGACAGTTCCGGTGCAGACCTCCACTCTCAGGACAGTTCCGGTGCAGACCTCCACTCTCAGGACAGTTCCGGTGCAGACCTCCACTCTCAGGACAGTTCCGGTGCAGACCTCCACTCCCAGGACAGTTCCGGTGCAGACCTCCACTCTCAAGACAGTTCCGGTGCAGACCTCCACTCCCAGGACAGTTCCGGTGCAGACCTCCACTCTCAAGACAGTTCCGGTGCAGACCTCCACTCTCAGGACAGTTCCGGTGCAGACCTCCACTCTCAGGACAGTTCCGGTGCAGACCTCCACTCTCAAGACAGTTCCGGTGCAGACCTCCACTCTCAAGACAGTTCCGGTGCAGACCTCCACTCTCAGGACAGTTCCGGTGCAGACCTCCACTCTCGGGACAGTTCCGGTGTTGTGTCACATTATGCCTCCCCGTCATGAAATGCCCCCCCCCCCCCAAAACAGGTTTCTATGAATCCCACCCTCAAGCATTTTTCAGGGTATAGTTCTAGGACTGGTTCCAATAAATGGAGCAAGTTTCATGAATGTCACACTTTTACTTTGTACACATATCGTATATAATAATATGCTGACAAAGACTATGTAACATTTGTAAACATATATTTTGATTATTAGATGACAACTCTGTAAAATTAAACAATACATTTTAAAGCACGTGTATACAGACAGGACGTAACTATAATGATAAAAAAAAGATTTCAAAAAACAAAAACTGAAAAGAAAGTGACGAATGCATTTCGACACCTACGGAGCGAAAAGTTAAACCAGAAGAATCAAGACTATACCACTAAACAACTTTATTATTACCATGAATAAAAACCCTGAACGTTTACTTTTCGTTGTAAACATCGTTTTAAGGTGTAAACCTATGGTGTAAACGTGTCATTTAGAAATGCGCGTTCCCGTGACAAGGGGGGCATTTCATGACGGGGAGGCATAATGTGACACAACACCGGTGCAGACCTCCACTCTCAGGACACCTCCACTCTCAGGACACCTCCACTCTCAGGACACCTCCACTCTCAGGACAGGAAGTGCACGCTAAGAATTCCAAAATAAAATCACCACTATCAGTACAGTGCCACTTTCCAAACAAATACAAAATAAAATTGGATCTTGACGGATCGTGACACTTATTATATATATATATATATATATATGGACACCTTGTATTGTAGTTACTATCAGTACAGCCGCAGCGCCACAGGAAATGCACGCAAGTACAAAATAAAAACCGACTGACACTTATTATCTCTATAGATATTTATTTATATATATAAATACGACATCTTGTATTTTAGTTACACCCGCTAGACAACAGTGGAAGGTTCGAGAAACAGGCCGTGGGGGGACACCCGAGACCGGGCTATGTCCCCGGTAGAAACCGGGTTAATAGCCAAAATTATAAAACCGGGGAAAAGTGAAAAAAAGTGTCTGAAAATAGGCCCTCGTGAGGCGGGCAGAGTCCCCTTCCAACTCCCGTTACATTCCTCCATGGTGTCATTTCAGAGAAAAACCTTTACGAGAACCAGCTGGGGGGGTCAAAAGGGCTTGACCAAGGCCGACCCAAAGTGCACGGTGGGCGGACTCATCACCTCCGTGATCAGTCTCCATTGAGATTTGAAAACTTCCATCAAACGAGTCCTTCGGTGGGCGGGGAAAAAAAACGCGTCAGAATCGTCACTTCCTGTCCTGAGAGTGGAGGTCTGCTCCGGAACTGTCCTGAGAGTGGAGGTCTGCACCGGAACTGTCCGGAGAGTGGAGGTCTGCACCGGAACTGTCCCGAGAGTGGAGGTCTGCACCGGAACTGTCCCGAGAGTGGAGGTCTGCACCGGAACTGTCCCGAGAGTGGAGGTCTGCACCGGAACTGTCCGGAGAGTGGAGGTCTGCACCGGAACTGTCCTGAGAGTGGAGGTCTGCACCGGAACTGTCCCGAGAGTGGAGGTCTGCACCGGAACTGTCCCGAGAGTGGAGGTCTGCACCGGAACTGTCCCGAGAGTGGAGGTCTGCACCGGAACTGTCCGGAGAGTGGAGGTCTGCACCGGAACTGTCCTGAGAGTGGAGGTCTGCACCGGAACTGTCCTGAGAGTGGAGGTCTGCACCGGAACTGTCCTGAGAGTGGAGGTCTGCACCGGAACTGTCCGGAGAGTGGAGGTCTGCACCGGAACTGTCCTGAGAGTGGAGGTCTGCACCGGAACTGTCCTGAGAGTGGAGGTCTGCACCGGAACTGTCCTGAGAGTGGAGGTCTGCACCGGAACTGTCCTGAGAGTGGAGGTCTGCACCGGAACTGTCCGGAGAGTGGAGGTCTGCAGGCCCCCATGGTTATTTTAGCGGGGCGGCTAAAATAATTGGTCGTGCTTTCTACAGAACCACGGCTTCCACAGATGACATTTCTTTATGGATTTGTTGTCAAAGCACTTCAGATATTCACTGCTGTCGGGATGTTGAGAGTATTATATATACTATTATATATTTTTATTGAACAAACACCTTGCATAAAAATACATTAATCGCAATCAAATGTGTATATTCACCCTTTGACTTCATTTAACGATAATCACTATATTGTCTGTTAAAGGTGAAGTGTTGTTACCTCTTGCTGCCACCAGGTGTCACCAATTGCCAGCTTTTCTCAATTTTAAATGTGTTTTTTTGTGTTTTGTTTTTCAGGCATTACTCTGTTCCTAACATCCCGACCATAGAGAGAACTTTAAAGGTAACTAAATACATGTGTTATTGAGTCAAAATATACATATACTGTCAGATTACACCCAGACACAGCAGGTAGAATTAATCACACGTTCAGAATCAGGTTTATTGCCTTATGGACTATATTGGACCAACACTGTCCTCTTCTATATTACGAGGGCTTCCTCCTTCAGCCTGGCGCTCCTATGCACTTTGGATTTGACAGTTTTCCTGTAACCGTGTCACACCAGTATACATTCATTCATTTATTTTTGATAATTATTACAATCTAACTTAATTTTGTTATTGCCTCTACCCCCCGGATAGCGAATGGTAGAGATTTTTTATTTCTTCTTCGTATCTGCGCACCTTACTTGTCTTGTCATGTCTGAGCTGTTGTGTTTTGTGTTGTATTTCAGGGTGAGGATGCTGCGGGTGGCGGTGGTCGGGGGAGGGGCGGCGGGTCTCTGTGCAGCGCGGCACATCCTGTCAAAAGGGAAACGCTTCGCCCCCCCCGTGGTGTTCGAGCTCACCGACAACATCGGGGGAACCTGGTGCTACGACGAGAGAATCACGTACGACAACGGGAAGCCGGTTCACAGCAGCATGTACCGAGACCTACGGTAAATCAGTGCTAATGCAGTGAGAAATAATGTGAATAAATGTAATGCATGTGTCCCATGCAGAGGTGGAGTTCAAATACTTCGTTACTGTACTTAAGTACATCTTTCTGGTATCAGTACTTTACTCCACTACTTATTTTTTCTGAAGACTTTTTACTTTTTTACATGTTGAACCCAAATACCTATACTTTCTACTTCTTACATGTTGAACACAAATACCTGTACTTTCTACTTCTTACATGTTGAACCCAAATACCTGTACTTTCTACTTCTTACATGTTGAACTCAAATACCTGTACTTTCTACTTCTTACATGTTGAACTCAAATACCTGTACTTTCTACTTCTTACATGTTGAACTCAAATACCTGTACTTTCTACTTCTTACATGTTGAACACAAATACCTGTACTTTCTACTTCTTACATGTTGAACTCAAATACCTGTACTTTCTACTTCTTACATGTTGAACTCAAATACCTGTACTTTCTACTTCTTACATGTTGAACTCAAATACCTGTACTTTCTACTTCTTACATGTTGAACTCAAATACCTTTTACTTTCTACTTCTTACATGTTGAACTCAAATACCTGTACTTTCTACTTCTCACATGTTGAACCCAAATACCTTTACTTTCTACTTCTCACATGTTGAACACAAATACCTGTACTTTCTACTTCTTACATGTTGAACTCAAATACCTTTACTTTCTACTTCTTACATGTTGAACACAAATACCTGTACTTTCTACTTCTTACATTTTGAACACAAATACCTGTACTTTCTACTTCTTACATTTTGAACTCAAATACCTGTACTTTCTACTTCTTACATGTTGAACACAAATACCTGTACTTTCTAAATCTTACATGTTGAACTCAAATACCTGTACTTTCTACTTCTCTCATGTTGAACTCAAATACCTGTACTTTCTACTTCTCACATGTTGAACTCAAATACCTGTACTTTCTACTTCTCACATGTTGAACTCAAATACCTGTACTTTCTACTTCTCACATGTTGAACTCAAATACCTGTACTTTCTACTTCTTACATGTTGAACCCAAATACCTGTACTTTCTACTTCTCACATGTTGAACTCAAATACCTGTACTTTCTACTTCTCACATGTTGAACTCAAATACCTGTACTTTCTACTTCTTACATGTTGAACTCAAATACCTGTACTTTCTACTTCTCACATGTTGAACTCAAATACGTGTACTTTCTACTTCTCACATGTTGAACTCAAATACCTGTACTTTCTACTTCTTACATGTTGAACTCAAATACCTGTACTTTCTACTTCTCACATGTTGAACTCAAATACCTGTACTTTCTACTTCTCACATGTTGAACTCAAATACCTGTACTTTCTACTTCTCACATGTTGAACTCAAATACCTGTACTTTCTACTTCTCACATGTTGAACTCAAATACCTGTACTTTCTACTTCTTACATGTTGAACTCAAATACCTGTACTTTCTACTTCTCACATGTTGAACTCAAATACCTGTACTTTCTACTTCTCACATGTTGAACTCAAATACCTGTACTTTCTACTTCTTACATGTTGAACTCAAAGACCTGTAATTTCTACATACTCTACATGTTGAACCCAAATACCTGTACTTTCTACTTCTCACATGTTGAACTCAAATACCTGTACTTTCTACTTCTCACATGTTGAACTCAAATACCTGTACTTTCTACTTCTCACATGTTGAACTCAAATACCTGTACTTTCTACTTCTCACATGTTGAACTCAAATACCTGTACTTTCTACTTCTTACATGTTGAACTCAAATACCTGTACTTTCTACTTCTTACATGTTGAACCCAAATACCTGTACTTTCTACTTCTTACATGTTGAACTCAAATACCTGTACTTTCTACTTCTTACATGTTGAACTCAAATACCTGTACTTTCTACTTCTCTCATTTCCCAAACAGCTGGTTCCTTTAGTCTGAATGTGTGTTTGATGCGTGATCATTATTCTTTAGAGTCATTGCGTGCCTATTGATTTGAACACGATCCGTGTATCCATCACTTCCTGGTCTTCTCTAAAGAAGAGGGACCAATGGAAACGTTGTCATGTTGCCGTTGTTCAGCATGGAAACATTCATTAGCTAACAATGACATTATTGTTTTATTAATATAAAGGGAGGTCAGGTACTCTTTAAAACGGCTGCTAGTTATGGGTACTTTTTACTGAAGTACACTTCAAAGCCTCTTTACTTTGACTTGAGTAAAGAAATGTAGTCAGTACTTCTACTTTTAGCAGAGTATCTTTAAACACGAGTCTCTGTACTTCTACTTGAGTAAAGGATGTTTGTACTTTAACATCTCTGGTCCCATGTGGCAAACTATATTTGACTTGTGATGTGTCAATGTATTAAGTATGTCAACTTAAATTAGATTTACTGTACTAAACTCTGAAGGCTTGCAAAACTGGAAATTGAGACCTTCGGGTGGCATTAGGAGTCTTAAAACCCTGAAATGTGAAAACTAAAGTGGTCCGAGGAGGTTTCCCTGAGGAACACCATGTTCAGGAAACTTCATAAAACACTCACGGTCCTGTTTACATTTGAGTTTTACAGCCTCCTTCTCCTCCGGCAGGACGAATCTTCCCAAAGAGGTGATGATGTTTCCTGATTTCCCCTTCGACTCCAAGCTGAGCAGCTTTTTGCCGCACCACGAGGTCCAGAACTACCTGGAGAAATACTGCCAGAGCCATGGCATCCGGCCTCACATCCGCGTGAGTCCAGGCCATCCAAAATAAATACAGAAAAACCTGTTAGTTTTTCAACTTATATTAGGTTTACAGTACTGAACTCTGCAGGCTTGGGGTAATCAGATAACATTACGAGTCCTAAAACCCTGAATTGAGTCGGCATTATAAGTCTAAGAAACCCCAACATGAGTCGGCATAAAGTGGTGTTGAGATTATCCCGCTGAACTAAACGTGTAAGAATCATAAACGTCCGTTTGACACGGAGATGATTTTCCAACATAATCCAAAATCACATTTGCATTGAACCAGGGAGATGTTGCCTTCAGGGACCAACAGAAGCAGGGAGATGTTGCCTTCAGGGACCAACAGAAGCAGGGAGATGTTGCCTTCAGGGACCGACAGAAGCAGGGAGATGTTGCCTTCAGGGACCGACAGAAGCAGGGAGATGTTGCCTTCAGGGACCGACAGAAGCAGGGAGATGTTGCCTTCAGGGACCGACAGAAGCAGGGAGATGTTGCCTTCAGGGACCAACAGAACCAGGGAGATGTTGCCTTCAGGGACCAACAGAAGCAGGGAGATGTTGGCTTGAGGGACCAACAGAATCAGGGAGATGTTGCCTTCAGGGACCAACAGAACCAGGGAGATGTTGCCTTCAGGGACCAACAGAAGCAGGGAGATGTTGGCTTGAGGGACCAACAGAATCAGGGAGATGTTGCCTTCAGGGACCAACAGAATCAGGGAGATGTTGCCTTCAGGGACCAACAGAAGCAGGGAGATGTTGCCTTCAGGGACCAACTGAAGCAGGGAGATGTTGCCTTGACCAACCGAAGCAGGGAGATGTTGCCTTCAGGGACCAACTGAACCAGGGAGATGTTGCCTTGACCAACCGAACCAGGGAGATGTTGCCTTCAGGGACCAACCGAACCAGGGAGATGTTGCCTTCAGGGACCAACAGAAGCAGGGAGATGTTGCCTTCAGGGACCAACCGAACCAGGGAGATGTTGCCTTCAGGGACCAACACAGAAACACCACAGTCCTGAAGCTCTGTTTTAGCTTTGTGTTTATCTTCCTCTCTGTTGTTCTTCAGTTTAACACAGCGGTGGAGAAGGTGACGCCCGTTGTTTTGGCGTTGGAGGAAAACAATGACCAGACGACGTGGGAGGTGACGTCTTGTGACTCCTCCGGTCTTCAGAAAACAGAAACCTTCGACTCCGTCTTCGTCTGCTCCGGGTGAGATGTGATGAAATCTGCATTTAACCCGTCTGCATCACTCAGGACCATCAGCTGCCATAATCAGTGTTTAATGATGACGTGTGTATTCCCATTGAAAGCTATTAAGATCAGAGTTGAATAAAATCCTTAAACTATATTTATTCTTTTACAATTTTTCACTAAGTATACCGAACATAATTATATTGTTGTTTTTATATATAAAAAGGCCAATATATAAACAAACATATTGGATAGTTATGATTACGACTGAAGTTGGTTAAACTGTTTCAACCCATTTTTAAGATTATCTTTTTCTTATGTCTTTCCGTACTTCATTTAACGTCTCTTGAATTGTTGAGTGTCTTTACCTCCTGCTGCCACTAGGTGTCGCCAAAGTTCAGTATTGTCTAATTTTTGTTTTTAAGGCATTACTCTGTTCCGAACATCCCGACCATACCGGGGATGGAGAACTTTAAAGGTAACTTAATAAATATGGTTTATTAAATCAACATATATATTAATACTGTCAGATTCAACCCGATTGATATATTTATATATACTTTTTAACTCGTGTGTATTTCCTTATTAACCAGCTTATTAATAATTTTCCAATTCGGGTTCAATAAAGTATTTCAAATTTAAACTAATTCAGTGAAAATACAACATTTCTGATGGAGCTATGCTAGCAATTTCCCCCTGCTTCCAGCCTTTGTGCTAAGCTAGGCTAACAGCTTCCCCCTGCTTCCAGCCTTTGTGCTAAGCTAGGCTAACAGCTTCCCCCTGCTATGCTAACAGTTGCCCTGCTTCCAACTTTTAAGCTGAGTTAGGCTAATATTTCCCCCCTGCTTCCAGTCTTTAAGCTAAGCTATGCTAATAATGTCCCGCTGCTTCTAGTCTTTAAGCTAAGCTATGCTAACAATGTCCCTTTGCTTCCAGCGTTTACGCTAAGCTATGCTAATAATGTCCCGCTGCTTCTAGTCTTTAAGCTATGCTAATAATGTCCCTCTGCTTCTAGTCTTTAAGCTAAGCTATGCTAATAATGTCCCTCTGCTTCTAGTCTTTAAGCTAAGCTATGCTAACAATGTCCCTTTGCTTCCAGCGTTTATGCTAAGCTATGCTAATAATGTCCCTCTGCTTCCAGTCTTTAATAATAATAATAATACATGGGATTTTTATAGTGCTTTTCCTAATGCTCAAAGACGCTTTCTTTAAGCTAAGCTATGCTAATAATGTCCCTCTGCTTCTAGTCTTCATGCTAAGCTATGCTAACAGTCCCCTCTGCTTCTAGTCTTCATGCTAAGCTATGCTAAAAGTCCCCTCTGCTTCCAGTCTTCATGCTAAGCTATGCTAACAGTCCCCTCTGCTTCCAGTCTTCATGCTAAGCTATGCTAAAAGTCCCCTCTGCTTCCAGTCTTCATGCTAAGCTATGCTAACAGTCCTCTCTGAGCAGGACAGGTGCTCCACAGTCACTCGTACAGATCTGCTGAGTCGTTCTCAGGGAAGACCGTCATCGTTCTGGGAGCAAAAGCTTCCGGACTGGATATTTCCATGGAGCTGGCGAACGCTGGAGCCCAGGTAACAAACACATTGAGTTCAGGTGACAAACTTTAGTGGATTCATGTGAAGAAAAATGATGTTTGTGGGGCAGTTGCTTAGATTCAGTTAAGAAATATTCCCCAGATAAGGGTAAAAGAAAAGAATACCCAGAATGTTAATTTGAATATAAACTAATCAACGCATTTTTAAAGAATAAAACTTCTAAGAGAACATTCTCCATGATTAGGAGTTAACGGAGGCTCATGTTTAACAACCAACACTGTCTTGTATCCAGGTCTTATTTCAGCATTGCACAAATCAAACTAAGAATGCACTATTTAAAGTACATCTGCAGAAATAGTATTTATTTTATAGGTCCTGATATCTGACGTTTCATATTTTACCATTTGCTTAAATAGATAGGTAGATTAGTACTTTATTGATCCCAATTTGGAAAATGTAAGCATAGAAAACACGGGAATGTACATAAGAGAAATTAAGACACTAGAAATAAACAATCCAACATATTTCTGAAATAAAATAGCATTAAAAAGTTATAGAAACTGAATATGAAATATTTTCTTACCAATTGAAACGGAAGTTCTGGCACAATATCACTCTCAAAATGGTGCAATAATGGCACTAAAATGTGACACAAATGGCCAATTCACGAAGACTTTTCTCTGGTTTGTTTTGTGTGCAGGTGCGTCTGAGTTTCTCCGGTCCTCCGCTCACCTTCCCTCTTCCTGACGGGATCCAGGAGGCCGGTTTAGTCGAGGCGGTCGAGAGAGACGGCAGCATTCGCTTCCAGGTCAGGAAATCTACCAGCAGCAGGAATAATAATCTGCACTTTAACCCAGTTTGTGAAGATCCAGGGATTCAGAGGGAGTCTGAAATGGTCTTAAGATATCTTAAACAGTCTTATACATTCTTAATAAACCTTAAAAAGAATCTTTAAAGAGTCTTAAAAAGGTCTTAAGACGTTTCCATCCGTCATTACCAGTCTCAAAAGGTATGAAACCTTAATGAAGACCCTTCCTGTTGCAGGACGGCTCCTCGGGCCCTGCAGACGTCCTGCTGTTCTGCACCGGATACTGCTTCAGCTTCCCGTACCTGGACGCCGCTCAGCTGAAGCTACAGATCCAGGATCAGCTGCTGGCACCCCTGTACCGCCACATGATGCCCCCCAACTTCCCCTCGCTCTTCTTCATCGGCATGTGCAAACTCATCTGCCCCTTCCCCAACTTCCACTGCCAGGTAGGCCGACCCGACCAAAAATAAGGTTAAAGCTGAGAACCATTTCAGAAGTCTTAAACAGTCTAAGGAAGTCTGAGAACGTTTTAAACGCTCTGAGAACGTCTTACAACCGCCTGAAACCGTCTGAGAAAGTCTTAAACCGTCTGAGAAAGTCTTAAACCGTCTGAAACCGTCTGAGAAAGTCTTAAACCGCCTGAAACCGTCTGAGAAAGACTTAAACCGTCTGAGAAAGTCTTAAACCGCCTGAAACCGTCTGAGAAAGACTTAAACCGTCTGAGAAAGTCTTAAACCGCCTGAAACCGTCTAAGAAAGACTTAAACCGCCTGAAACTGTCTGAGAAAGTCTTAAACTGTCTGAGAAAGTCTTAAACTGTCTGAGAAAGTCTTAAACCGTCTGAGAAAGTCTTAAACTGTCTGAGAAAGTCTTAAACCGTCTGAGAAAGTCTTAAACCGTCTGAGAAAGTCTTAAAACCGTCTGAGAAAGTCTTAAACTGTCTGAGAAAGTCTTAAACCGCCTGAGAAAGTCTTAAACTGTCTGAGAAAGTCTTAAACTGTCTGAGAAAGTCTTAAACCGTCTGAGAAAGTCTTAAACCGCCTGAAACCGTCTGAGAAAGTCTTAAACTGTCTGAGAAAGTCTTAAACTGTCTGAGAAAGTCTTAAACCGTCTGAGAAAGTCTTAAACCGTCTGAGAAAGTCTTACACCGCCTGAAACCGTCTGAGAAAGTCTTAAACCGTCTGAGAAAGTCTTAAAACCGCCAGAAACCGTCTAAGAAAGTCTTAAACCGTCTAAGAAAGTCTTAAACCATCTAAGAAAGTCTTAAACTGTCTGAGAAAGTCTTAAACCGTCTGAGAAAGTCTTAAACCGTCTGAGAAAGTCTTAAACCGTCTGAGAAAGTCTTAAAACCGCCAGAAACCGTCTAAGAAAGTCTTAAACCGTCTAAGAAAGTCTTAAACCGTCTAAGAAAGTCTTAAACTGTCTGAGAAAGTCTTAAACCGTCTGAGAAAGTCTTAAACCGCCAGAAACCGTCTAAGAAAGTCTTAAACCGTCTAAGAAAGTCTTAAACCGTCTAAGAAAGTCTTAAACTGTCTGAGAAAGTCTTAAACCGTCTGAGAAAGTCTTAAAACTGTCTGAGAAAGTCTTAAACCGTCTAAGAAAGTCTTAAACTGTCTGAGAAAGTCTTAAACCGTCTGAGAAAGTCTTAAACTGTCTGAGAAAGTCTTAAACCGCCAGAAAACCGTCTAAGAAAGTCTTAAACCGTCTAAGAAAGTCTTAAAACCGTCTAAGAAAGTCTTAAACTGTCTGAGAAAGTCTTAAACCGTCTGAGAAAGTCTTAAACCGTCTAAGAAAGTCTTAAACTGTCTGAGAAAGTCTTAAACCGTCTAAGAAAGTCTTAAACTGTCTGAGAAAGTCTTAAACCGTCTGAGAAAGTCTTAAACTGTCTGAGAAAGTCTTAAACCGCCAGAAACCGTCTAAGAAAGTCTTAAACCGTCTAAGAAAGTCTTAAACTGTCTGAGAAAGTCTTAAACCGTCTGAGAAAGTCTTAAACTGTCTGAGAAAGTCTTAAACCGCCAGAAACCGTCTAAGAAAGTCTTAAACCGTCTAAGAAAGTCTTAAACCGTCTAAGAAAGTCTGAAACCGTCTGAGAAAGTCTTAAACCGTCTGAGAAAGTCTTAAACCGTCTGAGAAAGTCTTAAACTGTCTGAGAAAGTCTTAAACCGTCTGAGAAAGTCTTAAACCGTCTAAGAAAGTCTTAAACCGTCTGAGAAAGTCTTAAACCGTCTGAGAAAGTCTTAAACCGTCTGAGAAAGTCTTAAACCGTCTGAGAAAGTCTTAAACTGTCTGAGAAAGTCTTAAACCGTCTGAGAAAGTCTTAAACCGCCTGAAACCGTCTGAGAAAGTCTTAAACTGTCTGAGAAAGTCTTAAACCGTCTGAGAAAGTCTTAAACCGCCTGAAACCGTCTGAGAAAGTCTTAAACCGTCTGAGAAAGTCTTAAACTGTCTGAGAAAGTCTTAAACTGTCTGAGAAAGTCTTAAACCGCCAGAAACCGTCTAAGAAAGTCTTAAAACCGTCTAAGAAAGTCTTAAACCGTCTAAGAAAGTCTGAAACCGTCTGAGAAAGTCTTAAAACCGTCTGAGAAAGTCTTAAACCGTCTGAGAAAGTCTTAAACTGTCTGAGAAAGTCTTAAACCGTCTGAGAAAGTCTTAAACCGTCTAAGAAAGTCTTAAACCGTCTGAGAAAGTCTTAAACTGTCTAAGAAAGTCTTAAAACGTCTGAGAAAGTCTTAAACTGTCTGAGAAAGTCTTAAACTGTCTGAGAAAGTCTTAAACCGTCTGAGAAAGTCTTAAACTGTCTGAGAAAGTCTTAAACTGTCTGAGAAAGTCTTAAACCGTCTGAGAAAGTCTTAAACCGTCTAAGAAAGTCTTAAATCGTCTGAGAAAGTCTTAAACCGTCTAAGAAAGTCTTAAACCGTCTGAGAAAGTCTTAAACTGTCTGAGAAAAAGTCCTTATAAGCATTTAAAAAGTCTTTCTGAAACAGTCTGCACAATTCTTAATCCTTCTTAAAAATTCAAAATAAGTCTTAATAGGTCTAAGTCTATAGCAGTCTTAAAATGTGTGAAGCCTCGTTTGATCCACAGAGGTTGTTTTAGTCGATGTTAATGACTCCTTGTGGTGCGTTCAGGTGCAGTTCGCCCTGGCGGGTTGTTTTAGTCAATCCTAATGACTCCCTGTGGTGCGTTCAGGTGCAGTTCGCCCTGGCGGGTTGTTTTAGTCAATCCTAATGACTCCCTGTGGTGCGTTCAGGTGCAGTTCGCCCTGGCGGTGCTGGATGGCTCCGTCTTGTTACCCTCGGCTGCTCTGATGGAGCAGGAGGTGCTGGAGGAGCTGCGGGAGAAGGAGCAGCGAGGCGTTCAGCAGCGCCACCTGATGGTGCTTCAGCAGCAGCAGTGGGATTACTGCTCGATGCTCGCTGACACCGCTCAGTTCCCCCCGCTGCCGCCTGCCGTCCGGAGTCTGTACGAGGAGGTGTGGAGGCAGCGCCGAGAACACCCCAAACACTACCGGAGACTCAACTACCGCCTGATCGATGGCGACCGCTGGGAGCTCGTTCACTGACGAGACACTAGCTGATACCTTACCGTAGCTTAATGCAGATTAACAGTATTAATATATAATAACAGATGAATAACTACCGGAGACTCCACTACTGCCTGATCGGAACTCGTTTACTAACGGAGACAATAGCTGATACTTAAAACAGATTAACAATATTAATATATAATAAGATTCATATTAAAAAACAATAAATCTGAACACTACCGGAGACTCAACTCAACGACCTCGGAGAAGATTTTAAAGTCTCAAAAAGTGAGACTGCGATAAAAAACTCTTAATAAGTTCTAAAAAGTCTTTAACATTGTAATAAGTATTAAACGGTATAATCTAAAAGCTACTACCGGAGACTCGACTACCGGATAGTTAGAGACAACAGCTGGTGTCTTAAAAAGTCTTTAAGTCTAAAAATGTGTTAAGTCTTTAAACTCTGACTACTTTTAAATCCAGACTGAAGACTTTTCTTTTTGCCGCTGCTTTTAATTGAACTTTTCACGTCTTAAACTGCACTGTAACTTTTATCCATGTAAATAAACTTGCCTTCAAAGTCCTCAGACGTCTTTAAAAGTCCTCAGACGTCTTTTGAAATCTTAAGTCTTTAAAAGTCCTAATAAGTGTTAAATAACTCTTAGAAAGTGTAGATATTTTCATTCTTAAACCCAAATAGTTTTTGTCTCCGACACATGAAGAAATGAAAAGTATAATAATGGTTAATAGTTATTGTTGTTACATTGGAATAAAAAAACGTAGGATCATCCTGTTCATCGTCCAGGAGAAGATCGATGTGACGCTGCGTGACGCTGTGACACGCTGTGTGACGCTGTGACACGCTGTGACACGCTGTGTGACACTGTGTGACGCTGTGACACGCTGTGTGACACTGTGTGACGCTGTGACACGCTGTGACACGCTGTGTGACACTGTGTGACGCTGTGACACGCTGTGTGACACTGTGTGACGCTGTGACACGCTGTGTGACGCTGTGACACGCTGTGTGACGCTGTGACACGCTGTGACACGCTGTGTGACACTGTGTGACGCTGTGACACGCTGTGTGACGCTGTGACACGCTGTGACACGCTGTGTGACGCTGTGTGACGCTGTGACACGCTGTGTGACGCTGTGTGACGCTGTGACACGCTGTGTGACACTGTGTGATGCTGTGACACCGCTGTGACACGCTGTTGTGACACGCTGTGAACGCTGTGAACACCTGTGTGACACTGTGTGACGCTGTGACACGCTGCGTGACGCTGTGACACGCTGTGACACGCTCTGTGACGCTGTGACACGCTGTGTGACGCTGTGACACGCTGTGAGATAAATATGCAAAAAGGAAATATTCAAAACAGTGATTTTAATTGGTTCTGAAACAACTGATTAAATAAACTCGAGAACTCTCACCTGAAGAGGACCGTAGAAGTCATCGTAGAATTTAACAACGTAACGTTAATAATGAAGACCACAACTCACCTCTACGTCTTTTTTACTGGTTCTTTTTAAGGATAAGAATAACTTTTGTGTAACTTTGTTTGAATACTTACTGATCACTGAATGTGTGAAATGATTGATCACAGAGGCTTGATTAAAAAATGGGAGTCATTTATTAAAATAAAATGTCTTTGTTATGAATTATTTTGTCCATCCATCTTCTCCCGCTTATCCGTGGTCGGGTCGCGGGGGTAGCAGCTCCAGCAGAGAGCCCCAAACGTTCCTTTCCCCTCATCAACCAGCTCTGACTGGGGGTCCCAAGGCGCTCCCAGGCCAGCGAAGAGATATAATCCCTCCACCTGGTCCTAGGTCTACCCCTTGGTCTCTTCCCAGCTGGACGTGCCTGGAACACCTCCCTAGGGAGGCGCCCAGGTGGCATCCTAACTAGGTGCCCGAACCACCTCAACTGGCTCCTTTCGACGCGAAGGAGGAGCGGCTCAACTCCGAGTCCCTCCCGGATGACCGAACTTCTCACCTTATCCCTAAGGGAGACACCAGCCACCCTGCGGAGAAAACCCATCTCGGCCGCTTGTATCCGCGATCTGGTTCTTTGGGTCCTGACCCATCCTTCAGGACCAGAGGTGAGGGTAGGAACGGCCCGGTAGACAGAGAGCTTTGCCTTCTGGCTCAGCTCCCTTTTTGTCACTACGGTGCGGTAAAGCGACTGCAGTACCGCTCCCGCTGCTCCGATTCTCCGGCCCATCTCACGCTCCATTGTTCCCTCACTCGAGAACAAGACCCCGAGATACTTGAACTCCTTCCCTTGGGGTAAGGACTCATTCCCTACGTGGAGTGGACAGTCCATCGGAATTATTTTGTGAGCAGCAGTACTGCCATCCAACACAAGTCAGCAGTCAATCTGATTCATATATAATCACCTTTATTTCTAATTACATCAATCATTTAATATTGAATTTGAATATTTTACAATTTAATTTTAAAAATACAAAAATGTTAAATGAATTATTTCATCAAGGAACGACTCAAATAGTTGGGTCGTTTTAGTAAATATAAATATATAAAGTCAAAATAAGGAAATAAATGTTATGAGTGAATGTAAATATAAAAGAGACCCTGACCCTTTAAGAATAAACAACCCTTCATGTTCTCATTGTATTAAGCTATATTCATTTACACATTTCACAGCTTTTATTCCATATTACATTTTTATTAAAAAAAACATTTGATATAAATATTTGTCATATATTTAGTTTTAGGCCAATTTAAAAAAAAAAAAAAGTATTTTCCCAAACATCCATTTCCTGCAATGTGCATCAGACCTTTCCAAAATTACTTGTGTATATTTTTCATTAGTAATCTGTGTTAAAATATCCTGCAGTAAATGAATGATTTATGAAGCGGGCGGATCTTCACGTTAACCATGAACCAGAGAGCTGAGGTCAACAACTTTAATACACACATTTCAACACGAAAACACGACCTGAGTGTAAACACATGGAGAGAGACGGGTTTACAACACGGACATATTATCACGTAACACTGAGTCAGGTCGACTAACACGGCAGAGGGTCAAAGGTCAGACGGCTTTAACAGTTTCATTTAATTTGATTGCTGTTCATTGACTACAGATCAGCCTTCAACACCATTGTGCCCTCCAAGCTGGCCATCAAGCTCAGAGACCTCGGGCTCAACATCGCCCTCTGTGACTGGATCCTGAACTTCCTGACGGGCAGACCCCAGGCAGTGCGGGTGGGAAACATCACATCCTCCACCCTGACCCTCAACACCGGAGCCCCTCAAGGCTGCGTGCTCAGCCCTCTCCCCTACTCCCTGTTCACTCACGACTGCGTGGCCACACACAGCTCCAACACCATCGTGAAGTTTGCTGACGACACGACCGTCATCGGCCAGATCACCGCCGAGACGGCGTACAGAGAGGAGGTCGAAAACCTGACATCTTGGTGCCAGGAGAACAACCTCCATCTCAACGTCAGCAAACAAAGGAGCTGATTGTGGATTACAGGAAGCAGCAGGGAGAGGGACACGCCCCCATCGCCATCAATGGGACTACGGTGGAGAGAGTCAGCAGCTTCAGGTTCCTCGGTGTCCACATCACTGAGGACCTGACGTGGACTCATCACTGAGGACCTGACGTGGACTCATCACTGAGGACCTGACGTGGATTCATCACTGAGGACCTGACGTGGACTCATCACTGAGGACCTGACGTGGAGTCATCACTGAGAGCACCTGACGTGGACTCATCACTGAGGACCCTGACGTGGACTCATCACT
>CADEHL010000749.1:0-34751 GCA_902827135.1 Harpagifer antarcticus
AAAGAAACTGCTTTGTATTGATATGTTATTGAAGTAGTTTGTGATCCCCTCACTATGTTCAAACGTTAAAGATTTTAAAATAAACACAACCTGGAGACAAAAAGCCTGATAATAAACACATGTTTACTACATTGGTCAAAATGATATTGTTTTAAAACAACGGTTAATAAAAACCAAGCAAGAATTAATTTAAAAACAACATTTTGCCCATGCTCTAATTATTCAGAATACAGTAACTCTCCAACATGTCTGCCCCTTTTTCACAACCCACCTCCAGAGGGACTCACATGTCTTCATAAAGCTGCTGCTGTACTCTCACTGGGCTCAAGTGAAGCCAAAAAGCAAAAACAAGGTTAATATAAATCTTATTAAACTCTGCTAGAAAAACCCTTAAACTCCAAATCTTTGATCCAAGCGATCATGCTATTGATTTAAACATTACATCCGTTTCTTTCTTGGTTTGTTGACGGTGGCGTAGAGGAGGCTGGGATCAGCGGAGAAAGAGGAGGGAGCTCTCACAGTGCTGTAGGTCACTGCATCATCTTCATCATCATCATGAAGGTGAGCCTGCAGGGGAAGAAAAGTGATTAAGCATAAAGGAGTTCTGAAAGTCTTGATTGTACAGAAGTCAAAGAAAATGACCCTACGTCTCACTTGATTTATCTCCTCAATAAACATTTTCCTGCAAATGTTATGTTCTCAATCTCTGCTCTCAAGTCTTCTTTAATACAGCACGATGTTCGGTGAGTTATGGTCACAGTTAGAGTAGAATAGACCATAAAGTCACATCACCAGTGTAATCAATGAGACAGCTCACCCTGGCCTTCCTGCTGCTCTTCCTGGTGTAGCTCACGGAGGCGTAGGAAACTCCATCTTCAGGGTCAGCCTCCACAAATAAAATGTATTATTATTGAAAGAAAGATATTGCCAAAATACAATAATAAATACAGCCTTTAATTCACTTTGTCTTTTCTGTCTATAACCTTTTGTCGTTGGTGATGCACAACTTCCTACCTACTTTAAAGGTCACCTATCATGCTGTGTGTAGGCAATAGCATAGGTCTCAGAAATATAGAAATATATAAAACACATGTCTCTGAAGTGTTTTGCTCCAAATACCAAACAGATTCTAGCCACGCCTCACATCCCTCTATTTCACTTCCTGTTTCCAAAGTGCTGATTTGGGTATAAAGCTTTAAAGAGGAGGGGTCTGAGCTCATGCGGGACCCGGCAGCTACCGTCTAAACTAAATGCTGCCGTGATGAAAACGCCATATCATGGATTATCAAGGATCTGAAACAGTCTGGAGCTCAAAGGCTTTCTCTCTTGCCGGTTATACCACAAGGTGAGTTCCTTTTTACTTCCTGCTTCTTCACACACATGCTCTCCAGTACAGGTTAGCTCTGAGTGTTAGCGATGCTAATGTAAACACCGACCATATTACGTCCAAAAGAGTCAGGCATTGTTTCTGATAGCAACGTTTCTGATTGGGCCGTGGGTCCACATTTCAGATATTACGTCATATCGGACGCAAATCTGGATCAGCTCCGTAGTTCCCTGTTTTTAGAGATTTGGGTACGGAGGAAAAGAGAGGGGGTTTTATTTCCTGACGCTGCGTGAGTTCCCTGACACTGAAGTTTGAGTTTAACTACATGAAGAGTAAATAACAAAAACCTTAAACTCTGCTAAATTATTGAAATCATTACTTTATAAATGTTACATTTTTCAGTTTTTAATTTTTGTATTTATATATTTTTTATTTCACCACGTTCTCATCCGTCTGCGTATCAGTTCCTAAAACAACTTTGTCTCACCAGAATGCGTGACTCCACCACGACTCCTTAACACCGCAGTGCGTGGTGGAGTCACGAACTCTGCTACATTTACGTGTCTGCACCACGCTAATCACTCCCCCCTCAAATGGAAATATGTGTTTACATAAATCAGGGCTGCCAACATTTGAGTTCAGCTTGGAGTGAGATTTTTCTTTTGGTGAACCGAAAAAAGAAACGTTCATGTGTACAGTGTTACAAATGTATTGAACATGTACAAACTAGGGTTTCCCATTAATGTACCGGGCGCTACAGTGGAATACGCACAGAGACACAGTGTACCCGCGACTCTTACAATGATGGCTCGAAAATCAGCTCACAGCATATCCAATGGCATATAGGTGTAAGCAGAGGTAAAGTGCTATTTTATATAATGTTATCCTCACCTCCTCTGGGGGGGCTGGGGGCATGCTCCCCCGGGAAGATTTTCTTTTTAAATATTGAAGTTAAATGTATCAACCTGGTGCACTTTGAGAGCAACATGAATTTATGGTAAACAGATTTTCTTTATGGATATTTTACAAATCACTCAACTTTTAAACTGTATTCTTGTTTTACTGTCATATAGTATTTCATAACTGTTTTTCATTTATTCTCATAAATGGTGACCAAACCGTTTGAGACCCACTGAGATAACTAGAGTCTAAAGTGAACTATCTAAACAGAGAGTCCCTTACCTCACTGAGCTGTAGTTATCTCTCAGTCTGACAGGACAGAGCTCTCCCTTTCCTTGTTTAGAAACAGCTTTTAATATCCGTTAAGCTAACCAGATGCTAACAACAACAATGCAAATAGTGAGTTTGGTAGAAATATATAGTAAGTTATTTAAGATGATGCCATATTTATTGAAGATTTTACATTATTAATATTCCCCCAAATGATTCAAAAGCATATTCTTCCAAACTCCTTGCTGTAGTGACACACAGGAGACTATTGATGTGTGTAGTGAGTTTGGTAATAAGCTGTATAATAGTGATTGAATATTATTGTATTCTCTTTTTTCGGAGTTGCACTTTGCAGACGGTCCCTGAGCACTCCTTTCTTCTCCGGCTGCAGATAGAGACCAATGTAATGTGTCCAGCTCGGAGGACGGCGCGTATTTTAATCAAAATGTGATTGTAGTTCGTTGTCAACCTTACCACGGTACTTAGGAGATGTCATTTGTGTCTGAATAATGTTTTGTTCATGAGTTATTGATCCGTGAAATCAGAATCTCCCAATATCGTTCCAACTTTACTGAACTGAGCCAGAAGACCGTCTCATTTCGTAGACCGCTCGGTTTGCTGTTCCTTCACTTTATTTTTATATTTATATACATTTATCTTGGACGAAAACTTAGCATGAGGAAAGGCAAGTGTGGCGTGAGTGCGTGAGATATGGGTTAATTTCGTGACTCTCACGCTCAATGCGTGAATGTTGGCAGCCCTGCATAAATGGTGACCAAACTGTTTGAGACCCACTGAGATAACTTAGACTAAGTTAACTATCTAAACACTCAGAGAGTCCTTTACCTCACCTGAGCTGAGGGTTATCAGTCTCTCAGTCTGACAGGAGAGGACTCTCCTCCACCTTGTTGTTGAAAAAGCTCCTTATATATGTTAGCGCAGCTAGCTAGCACCAGATGCTAACAACAACAATACACGTAACCGGTGCGTGCTCTTTATCTCACTCGCTCGCGTCACACATACACTAACACACACCCTCCGGAGCTTGAATGACACACAGAGACCAATCGAGGGCATTAGTGTGATCTGTATAAAAGTGGCCATGTCGGCAGGCCACATCATGGAGACAGCCAGTCACCCTCTGTGAGGCAGAGTCAGACCCACATTTGCGCAGCGTTGCGTTCACAATACATTCATAAAAAAATTCCTCAGGCCAGCAGGCCACTTAGCAAGCCTGGCCATCGGGAAACCTCCCGGTCCTCCCGATGGCCAGTCCGGGCCTGATGCTGATCATCGTGCTGATTATATTCACTACAGTTGTTTCCATATTTCTTTCCGTCTTTTTGTTTTAAACAGCTGCAGATGTGAAAGGTCACTTCCTCATTGTCAGAGCTGGAGATTAAGTCACTTTGCCTTTTGACAATGTGCTCCATGATCAGGATGAGTGTGAGAGTGCTACCTGGACCTTCAGTGATTTAAGCAGCTCAGTGACGCCGTTTGAAGACGGGCAGATTCACAAAGAAGCCAAAGCTAAACCAGACAGCCTGTTCTCTGGTTATAAAGAAGGTCACAGAAGAGGATGCTGGTCTTTACACCGAACATGAGCATGAATCACATAGAACATTTAGCAGGACTCGAATTGGACTTAAGGATTTGACTAGAAGCTGATGAAGTGTTCTCTCTTTTCCATTATCCCTCTACGAGTTAACCTCCTCCACTCAGTGTCACACGGTCTGAGGTGTTAGAGAGTTTCTTTTTGAACCCCAGCAGAACATGCAGGTTTTATTTCAGACTCTGTGGGTCTAAACATTGACAAACCCTCGATGTTCAGTGCGAGCAGGATGTTTCTAATGTCTGGGTTTAAGTTACTCTTTAACTCAGTGACTTGAAAGTGACCCTGGAATCTGACATTCACAATGGAAATCAACTCTGGCATGACCAAAGTGACTCAGACTTTACCTTTTGACCTTGAGGGCCAAATATGAGCATGAATCGGATAAAAAAACTATGTAGGACTCGACTTGGACTTAAAGACTTGTCTAGAAGCTGATGAAGTTTTCTCTCTTCCTCATTATCTCTGCGAACAATCATCCTCCGAGTTTATTTTCTAACCCCGGCAGAACATGCAGCTTTTATTTCAGACTCTGTTGGTCTGGTTTGTTTCTTTAACTCAGAACAATCATGTCTCTGAAGTGATTGGCTCCAATCACCAAACAGATCATTGCAGCATTACCCATAATCCCCTCTGTTTCAGCCCTGTTTCCAAAGTGCTGATTCTCTGTCTGTTACTTTAGATGAAAATAAGGAGCCCCTCCCCACGCCCCTCTGAGAGAGATTTGGTTACAAACTCAATGGTGCTCTAGGAGGAGATTCAGGTGATAAGGTGTGGGGGGGGGGGGGGTTACCTTGGTTGCTGATTGGCTAATGGTTACACAAGACAAAACATCGTTATGACATCACAAAGCTCATTTTCAGACAGGTTTTTATAGAAATTGTGTTTACCCTATCCATCTATCTCTCTATCCATCTATCTATCTCTCTATCTATCCATCCATCCATCCATCTATCTCTCTATCCATCCATCTATCCATCAATCTATCTCTCTCTCTCTATCTAGCCTCCCAGCTGCAGCGCCAAGTCCGGAATCGATCCACACAGCCAGGTCTCAGTAAAGCACAAAACACAAGATGAAGAAAAGTCTCTGTTTCTACTAACCAGTAGCTGAAGCTCGTCCAGTTCATTGCTTATGGAACGTTGGAGGAGAGAAATATTCCGGGTAGCGGCGTGCGAATTCCCCGGCTCCGGAGCGACCAGTGTCCCGACCCGTTTCCCTCTCCTGTGGCGTTTGAGTGCTCGGATGCAGGTGAAGGTACCTTTTACGAGAATGTCCAGTAAGTCCACGGAGGAAGACCCCACGGTTTGATGATTGATAGGTGTGTGGGCTGTCTTTCATTTTGACACATCACCAGTGTAATCAATGAGACAGCTCACCCTGGCCTTCCTGCTGCTCTTCCTGGTGTAGCTCACGGAGGCGTAGGAAACTCCATCTTCAGGGTCAGCCTCCACAAATAAAATGTATTATTATTGAAAGAAAGATAGGGGAAAAGAGGCAGACAGGTTAAGGGGGGTGGGGGGGTGATGTAGCGGAAAAATAAACCTATTAAACTATCTATACAGTGGGGAAAGCCTTAGTAAAAAGGTGCGTTTTGAGGGCTTTTTTGAATTTGTCCAGGGTTGGGGCGCTGCGGATTTGGGGGGGGAGAGAGTTCCAGAGGGTGGGGGATGCCACACTGAAGGCTCTGTCACCGAAAGTCCGCAACCTGGTGCGGGGGGTGGAGAGGAGATCCTGTCCAGATGATCTTAGGTTCCGGGATGGAGTGTGGTAGCGGAGAAGGTCAGACAGGTATTGGGGGGCGAGGGCATGGAGGGATTTGTAAGTCAGAAGAAGAAGTTTATAAGTGATACGGTGCTTGACTGGGAGCCAGTGGAGGTGGATCAGGGTGGGGGTGATGTGCTGCCAGGGCTTGGTGTGAGTGAGCACCCTGGCAGCTGAGTTCTGCACATACTGGAGCCTGTCCAGGGCTTTACTGGGAACCCCGAACAGGACTCCGTTGCAATAATCCAACCGGGAGGAGACAAATGCATGAATGAGGGTCCTCGGCCACGGAATCAGAGAGTGATGGTCGTAGACGGGAGATGTTCCTGAGGTGATAGAAGGCAGATTTAGTGACGGATTTGATATGTGACTGAAATGAGAGAGTGGAGTCAAGGATGACACCCAGGTTACGGACTTCGGGAGACGGGGAGATGGAACAGCCGTCAATGTGGAGGAGGAGATCCCCAACCTTCCGGAGCAGTGCTTTGGGGGCCACAACCATGAGCTCAGTCTTCTTACTGTTGAGTTTGAGTAGATTTGCTGTCATCCAGGTTTTTATGGCATGGAGACAATTGACCAAAGACTGTGGAGGTAGCTGGGCGGATGGTGAGGTACTGAGATAGAGCTGAGTGTCGTCAGCGTAGCAGTGGAAATTGAGACCGAATTGACGTATGATCTGGCCAAGGGGGAGCATGTAAATGGTGAAAAGTAGGGGACCAAGCACGGAGCCTTGGGGGACACCATGTTTGACTGGGGCCGAGGGGGAGGATGAGCCGCTGATGCTAACAAACTGAGACCTGTTTGAGAGATAGGACTGAAACCATGACAGAGCTGTGCCAGTGATGCCAAGGTTGTCAGAGAGGCATTTCAGGAGGAATGTATGAGAAACAGTGTCAAAAGCAGCAGAGAGGTCGAGGAGGATGAGAATACTGATTTGTCCGGAGTCAGCAGCGAGAAGGAGGTCATTAGTGATCTTGAGGAGGGCGGTCTCTGTGCTGTGATGTGCTCTGTAGGCTGACTGTAGGGGTTCGTAGAGCTCATGGTTGGACAGATGTTGATGAAGCTGGGCGGCAACTGCTCTTTCCAAAGTTTTGCTAAGGAAAGGAAGGTTGGAGATCGGTCGGTAGTTGTTCAGCTCCTCAGGGTCCAAACCAGGCTTCTTGAGGATGGGAGTGATGGAGGCGGTTTTGAAGCAGGAGGGAACTATTCCAGATGACAGAGAGGAGTTGATGATGTCTGTTATGATGGGGCAGAGGGTGAGAAGGCAGGCCTTGACCAGCACCGTGGGCATGGGGTCAAGGGAGCAGGTGGAGGCCTTAGCATTGGTCACCAGCTTCGAGACCAGTGGAACATCCACTGGGGAGAAGGAGGAGAGAGAGCATTGGGGATTGAGGGGTTGAGCTGGGAGTGTGCATTTCTGTGTCAGGGGCCAGTGCAGAGAGGGGGAGGGGGCGGGCACCTGGAGTTGTTGATGAATGGAGATCACCTTAGCCTGAAAAAAGTTGAGGAATTTGGAGCAGAGGTCAGGAGCTTCAGCAGTGTGCGTGGCAGGGAGGGGGCGGAGCAGTCGGTTGATGGTGGAGAACAAGGATCTGGGGTGATTTTGTTGTGAGGTGATGAGGGAGGAGTAGTAGGCGGTCTTGGTCTTGGAGAGAGCCTCCTTGTAGGACCTTACATGGTCCACCAAGGCCATACGGTGGACGGTGAGGCCAGTTCGTCTGGAAAGCCGCTCCAACCGACGACCAGTTTGCTTCATTGTGCGAAGATCAGAGGTGAACCATGGTGCCGGGCGGAGAAAAGACACCGTCCGGCTTCTGAGGGGAGCCAGAGAGTCCAGGCTGAGAGAGAGGGCAGTGTTGTAGCGGGCCACCAACACGTCCGGCGAGGTGTCGGAGAGAGCCGGGGCCATGTGGGTTATGAGGAGGTCTGATAGGGCTGATGCACTCACTGATTTGGTGTCTCTGAAGGTGATTGTGCGCCTGGGGCGCTGCTTGGGCAGGGGGATAGGGATGATGAAGATGATGGCATGGTGGTCTGATACTGCCAGATCTAGGCGCTGCAGATGAGAGGGGGGGGCACCAGTGGAGCAGACTAGATCCAGCGTGTGACCTTTGGAGTGGGTGGGGCCCTGGACATGCTGTGTTATGTTGAGGCAGTCCAGAAGTGACAGAAATTCTGTGGCAAAGCTACAGCTGGTGGAGTCGACGTGGATGTTAAAATCTCCCAGCAGATAGGTGGAAGGTGATTTAGAGCAGAGAGAGGACAGAAGCTCACTCAGCTCGGACATGAAGGTGGTGGAAGCTTTGGGGGGGGCGGTAAATCAGGGCAACCTGGAGTAGAGGTGATCCGGAGAGCGAGAATGTAATACACTCAAATGATGTGATATTGGGAGAGGGAATCTCCCTGACCCGGATACCTGCTCGGTGGATAACAGCCAGCCCGCCGCTGCGGCCCGTGGAGCGAGGTTTATGGAGGTAAACATAGCCTGGGGGAGTAGCTTGGTTGAGAGCGAAGAAATCCTGCTGGTTCTGCCATGTCTCCGTTAAACATAAGAAATCAAGTTTCTTATCAATGATGATGTCATGGATGAGTAATGCTTTATTATTGAGGGAGCGGGTATTAAGCAGCATGAAGGTGGCTGCAGAGGAGACAGGAGGAGTGCTACTGTCAGAGCAGGCCAGGGGCTTCAAACAGCTGGTGCGCACGTGACGTGTGTTTAGATGACGTCGACAAGCAACACGGAAGTGCAGAGCCGATTGTACTACAGGAATACTAGAATTTGTGTGAATAAATTTGTAGCGGGATGATCTGTGTATGTAGCGGGGGGCGCTGCAAGAGTCCTGATGATCTGATGGCATCCAGGCAGACTGGTGCAGCAGAGCTGAAAAAACTCCGAAGTTGGAGAGCGGAGTATTGAAGCACCATATCCACAGCAGCTAACCGGCTAGCAGCTAACCGGCCAGCTACCGAGCCTCGGGCAACAGCACTCCGCGGTGCAATGATCGGAGCTAACTCACGGACAGTTCGGCCCTCGCGGCAACAGTCAATCCGGTTTAGGGATAATCCAGGTGGCGAGAGAGGTGGAAGTCCGGACCAAAAACCCAGGGGAAAACGGGATTCGGCGGCGGTCGATGCTAACAGCTGACAGGTAGCTAGCCCCAGACAGCTGATCCACAGAAATGGTGAGTAGCCGGATGAAAAACTGAACAACGCGATCATCACACAGTTATGACAGAACAGAAGGCTATATATAATCCAGCAGTCAAAACGAACACTTTTTACGAGGCAAGAGAAGTTAAAACGCAGACGCAGACGGAGAAGCGGCGAACAAGCAACGCCAGCGCCAGCGTCCTCTCCTTCCAGCGTGCGTGTCAATTGATATCATGGATTATCAAGGATCTGAAACAGTCTGGAGCTCAAAGGCTTTCTCTCTTGCCGGTTATACCACAAGGTGAGTTCCTTTTTACTTCCTGCTTCTTCACACACATGCTCTCCAGTACAGGTTAGCTCTGAGTGTTAGCGATGCTAATGTAAACACCGACCATATTACGTCCAAAAGAGTCAGGCATTGTTTCTGATAGCAACGTTTCTGATTGGCCCGTGGGTCCACATTTCAGATATTACGTCATATCGGACGCAAATCTGGATCAGCTCCGTTGTTCCCCGTTTTTAGAGATTTGGGTACGGAGGAAAAGAGAGAGGGTTTATTTTCTGACGCTGCGTGAGTTCCCTGACACTGAAGTTTGAGTTTAACTACATGAAGAGTAAATAACAAAAACCTTAAACTCTGCTAAATTATTGAAATCATTACTTTATAAATGTTACATTTTTCAGTTTTTAATTTTTGTATTTATATCTTTTTTATTTCACCACGTTCTCATCCGTCTGCGTATCAGTTCCTAAAACAACTTTGTCTCACCAGAATGCGTGACTCCACCACGACTCCTTAACACCGCAGTGCGTGGTGGAGTCACGAACTCTGCCACATTTACGTGTCTGCACCACGCTAATCACTCCCCCCTCAAATGGAAATATGTGTTTACATAAATCAGGGCTGCCAACATTTGAGTTCAGCTTGGAGTGAGATTTTTCTTTTGGTGAACCGAAAAAAGAAACGTTCATGTGTACAGTGTTACAAATGTATTGAACATGTACAAACTAGGGTTTCCCATTAATGTACCGGGCGCTACAGTGGAATACGCACAGAGACACAGTGTACCCGCGACTCTTACAATGATGGCTCGAAAATCAGCTCACAGCATATCCAATGGCATATAGGTGTAAGCAGAGGTAAAGTGCTATTTTATATAATGTTATCCTCACCTCCTCTGGGGGGGCTGGGGGCATGCTCCCCCGGGAAGATTTTCTTTTTAAATATTGAAGTTAAATGTATCAACCTGGTGCACTTTGAGAGCAACATGAATTTATGGTAAACAGATTTTCTTTATGGATATTTTACAAATCACTCAACTTTTAAACTGTATTCTTGTTTTACTGTCATATAGTATTTCATAACTGTTTTTCATTTATTCTCATAAATGGTGACCAAACCGTTTGAGACCCACTGAGATAACTAGAGTCTAAAGTGAACTATCTAAACAGAGAGTCCCTTACCTCACTGAGCTGTAGTTATCTCTCAGTCTGACAGGACAGAGCTCTCCCTTTCCTTGTTTTAGAAACAGCTTTTAATATCCGTTAAGCTAACCAGATGCTAACAACAACAATGCAAATAGTGAGTTTGGTAGAAATATATAGTAAAGTTATTTAAGATGATGCCATATTTATTGAAGATTTTACATTATTAATATTCCCCCAAATGATTCAAAAGCATATTCTTCCAAACTCCTTGCTGTAGTGACACACAGGAGACTATTGATGTGTGTAGTGAGTTTGGTAATAAGCTGTATAATAGTGATTGAATATTATTGTATTCTCTTTTTTCGGAGTTGCACTTTGCAGACGGTCCCTGAGCACTCCTTTCTTCTCCGGCTGCAGATAGAGACCAATGTAATGTGTCCAGCTCGGAGGACGGCGCGTATTTTAATCAAAATGTGATTGTAGTTCGTTGTCAACCTTACCACGGTACTTAGGAGATGTCATTTGTGTCTGAATAATGTTTTGTTCATGAGTTATTGATCCGTGAAATCAGAATCTCCCAATATCGTTCCAACTTTACTGAACTAAGCCAGAAGACCGTCTCATTTCGTAGACCGCTCGGTTTGCTGTTCCTTCACTTTATTTTTATATTTATATACATTATCTTGGACGAAAACTTAGCATGAGGAAAGGCAAGTGTGGCGTGAGTGCGTGAGATATGGGTTAATTTCGTGACTCTCACGCTCAATGCGTGAATGTTGGCAGCCCTGCATAAATGGTGACCAAACTGTTTGAGACCCACTGAGATAACTTAGACTAAGTTAACTATCTAAACACTCAGAGAGTCCTTTACCTCACCTGAGCTGAGGGTTATCAGTCTCTCAGTCTGACAGGAGAGGACTCTCCTCCACCTTGTTGTTGAAAAAGCTCCTTATATATGTTAGCGCAGCTAGCTAGCACCAGATGCTAACAACAACAATACACGTAACCGGTGCGTGCGCTTTATCTCACTCGCTCGCGTCACACATACACTAACACACACCCTCCCGAGCTTGAATGACACACAGAGACCAATCGAGGGCATTAGTATGATCTGTGTGAAAGTGGCCATGTCGGCAGGCCACATCATGGAGACAGCCAGTCACCCTCTGTGAGGCAGAGTCAGACCCACATTTGCGCAGCGTTGCGTTCACAATACATTCATAAAAAAATTCCTCAGGCCAGCAGGCCACTTAGCAGGCCAGGCCATCGGGAAACCTCCCGGTCCTCCCGATGGCCAGTCCGGGCCTGATGCCGATCATCTTGCTGATTATATTCACTACAGTTGTTTCCATATTTCTTTCCGTCTTTTTGTTTTAAACAGCTGCAGATGTGAAAGGTCACTTCCTCATTGTCAGAGCTGGAGATGAAGTCACGTTGCCTTTTGACAATGTGCTCCATGATCAGGATGAGTGTGAGAGTGCTACCTGGACCTTCAGTGATTTAAGCAGCTCAGTGACGCCGTTTGAAGACGGGCAGATTCACAAAGACGCCAAAGCTAAACCAGACAGCCTGTTCTCTGGTTATAAAGAAGGTCACAGAAGAGGATGCTGGTCTTTACACCGAACATGAGCATGAATCACATAGAACATTTAGCAGGACTCGAATTGGACTTAAGGATTTGACTAGAAGCTGATGAAGTGTTCTCTCTTCTCCATTATCCCTCTACGAGTTAACCTCCTCCGCTCAGTGTCACACGGTCTGAGGTGTTAGAGAGTTTCTTTTTGAACCCCAGCAGAACATGCAGGTTTTATTTCAGACTCTGTGGGTCTAAACATTGACAAACCCTCGATGTTCAGTGCGAGCAGGATGTTTCTAATGTCTGGGTTTAAGTTACTCTTTAACTCAGTGACTTGAAAGTGACCCTGGAATCTGACATTCACAATGGAAATCAACTCTGGCATGACCAAAGTGACTCAGACTTTACCTTTTGACCTTGAGGGCCAAATATGAGCATGAATCGGATAAAAAAACTATGTAGGACTCGACTTGGACTTAAAGACTTGTCTAGAAGCTGATGAAGTTTTCTCTCTTCCTCATTATCTCTGCGAACAATCATCCTCCGAGTTTATTTTCTAACCCCGGCAGAACATGCAGCTTTTATTTCAGACTCTGTTGGTCTGGTTTGTTTCTTTAACTCAGAACAATCATGTCTCTGAAGTGATTGGCTCCAATCACCAAACAGATCATTGCAGCATTACCCATAATCCCCTCTGTTTCAGCCCTGTTTCCAAAGTGCTGATTCTCTGTCTGTTACTTTAGATGAAAATAAGGAGCCCCTCCCCCACGCCCCTCTGAGAGAGATTTGGTTACAAAGAACTCATTGGTGCTCTAGAGGAGATTCAGGTGATAAGGTGTGGGGGGGGGGGGTTACCTTGGTTGCTGATTGGCTAATGGTTACACAAGACAAAACATCGTTATGACATCACAAAGCTCATTTTCAGACAGGTTTTTATAGAAATTGTGTTTACCCTATCCATCTATCTCTCTATCCATCTATCTATCTCTCTATCTATCCATCCATCCATCCATCCATCTATCTCTCTATCCATCCATCCATCTATCCATCAATCTATCTCTCTCTCTCTATCTAGCCTCCCAGCTGCAGCGCCAAGTCCGGAATCGATCCACACAGCCAGGTCTCAGTAAAGCACAAAACACAAGATGAAGAAAAGTCTCTGTTTCTACTAACCAGTAGCTGAAGCTCGTCCAGTTCATTGCTTATGGAACGTTGGAGGAGAGAAATATTCCGGGTAGCGGCGTGCGAATTCCCCGGCTCCGGAGCGACCAGTGTCCCGACCCGTTTCCCTCTCCTGTGGCGTTTGAGTGCTCGGATGGAGGTGAAGGTACCTTTTACGAGAATGTCCAGTAAGTCCACGGAGGAAGACCCCACGGTTTGATGATTGATAGGTGTGTGGGCTGTCTTTCATTTTGACACACAGAACAATGGGGGCTATCCACCCTTATCCACAAAGTAAAGTAACTCACAGCCTCTCCTCTTCTCTCTGTGAGGAGCAGCAGGTTCAGCTTCAGAACAAAGTAACACAAAATTAAATACCATTCATTTTTTTAAATATGTCGTGTAGTAATAGATTTATTTATTTTTCTTCTCAAGAGAGTACCAGAATGTGTATTTTATGTTAGTATTTCAAAGGATCTCCTGGGGGAGAAACCCCCCAGACCCCCCTGCAGGGGTTGGGCTTTCACTCTTTCACTTGTGGGGAAATTGCAGGATTGGCTCCAGGTCGCCCTTTTTATTTACTACAAGACAAATGTGCCTTTTTATTTCATTTCAAACCTTTATTTAGACAGATAGGTCCCTTGAGATCATGGATCTCTTTTACAAGGGAGACCTGCATCAATTTAGTTCCACATGAAACATAAAACAACATAAAAACAAACAATAGAGGACATCATATTTACATATTCACCAACACTTACCCATAGTGTCAGAAAGCATGTCGTGCAGACGTGCCTTAAAAACATTCAGAGAAACAAAATTGCTCAATTTCCATTTGGACTGTAGGCTGTTCCAAGCAAGTGGAGCTGCGCACATAAAAGCTGTCTTACCTAAGACAGTCCTCACTCTTCATCTAACAAGACTACATCCTGTGATCTCAATAGCTGCTTGCAACTTTCTGCTTTACCAGAGAACAGATGTAATACGGGAGTTTGCCCAACATAGCTTTATAAATAAAAGTGTACCAGTGACTGAGCCTCCGTACAGAGAGTGATGGTAAACCTGCCTTGGTATACAGGGTACAGTGATGTGTAAGCGTTTTACAATTTGTGACAAATCTCAGAGCGCTGTGATACGCAGCATCCAATTTGCTCAGGTAATTGGCAGGTGCATTCATATACAACAAATCACCATAGTCCAGCACAGGTAAAAAGGTCACAGAGCCTTTTCCTGGCCTCAAGCGAGAAACAGGACTTGTTCCTGTAGAAGAACCCTAGCCTAACCCTCAGCTTTCTAAGCAGGTTATTGACATGAAGTTTAAAAGTGAGACAATCATCAAGCCAGATACCCAGGTATTTATAACAGGTAACCACTTCAAGTTTTATTCCTTGCGTAGTTACAATATCTAAAACAGGCTCTGGTGTCTTTTTAGCTTTTGAAAAGAGCATTACCTTGGTTTTATCCACATTTAAAAGAAGCTTTAGTTCAGAGAGCTGAGTCTGAATAGTGTTAAAAACAGCCTGTAATTTAACAACAGCCTCATTAATGGAGGGACCTGCACAATACATCACAGTATCATCCGCATAAAAATGTAAAGTAGCTTCATCCACATTTTCACCTAAGCTGTTGATGTAGATGGAGAATAAAAGTGGTCCTAAAACAGAACCTTGTGGTACACCATTAGAAATGTTTAACCACTCAGAAGACAGTCCATCAAAATGAACACATTGGGACCTTTCAGAGAGGTAGTTCACAAACCACCCACTGCATGGCTGGACATGCCAATACTGAGTAGCCTCTGCTTTAAGATGCGATGATCAACGGTGTCAAACGCTTTCGAAAGGTCAATAAACAGACAACTCTGCTTATTATCTAAAATACTAGTAATGTCATTCACCACTTTCATTGTCGCAGTGATGGTGCTGTGTTTCTTTCTGAATCCTGACTGGTGTTTAGTCAGGATATCATTTAAACATAAAAACTCCTTTACTTGTTCACTCACAAGTCGTTCGAGCACCTTAGCCAGGACTGACAATTTTGAGATTGGCCTATAGTTATTTAAAATAGTTGCCTCCCCTCCTTTCAGTAAAGGCAAGACATAAGCAGACTTCCATACTTTTGGGATTGTATTTGTGCTGAGGGAGAGGTTAAAAAGAGAAGTAAGAGGTGGAGCAATACATTTTCATTTCATACAGTTCAATTTGGATTGAGACAGGGACATAATCTAAACCTCACGCGTGGCGTTTCACTGTCAAGGGGAGCGTGTATGTAATTAATTGCTTTTGGAGGTCCACGGAGCCTTCAGGCGGCTTCTATGAGAAGGAGTCGCAAGTCCAGGCTAGCAATCCGAGCCCCAAGAGTCATGGTTCCGGCTACAGAACCGGCCCACACAGCCATAGTTCCGGCCCCAGTACAGGCCCCAGCAGCCATGGTTCCAGCCCCAGTTCTGGCCCCAGCAGCCATGGTTCCAGCCTTAGCTCTGGCCCCAGCTGTCCGAGTCCCTTCTCTAGTCCCTTCTCCAGTCCCACCTCTAGTCACTTCTCAAGTCCCTCCTCGAGTCACTTCTCTAGTCCCTTCCCTCATCCCATCTCAAGTTCCCTCTCGAGTCTTTTCTCAAGTCCCCTCTCAGGTCCCCTCTCGAGTTCCCTCTCGAGTCTTTTCTCGAGTCCCCTCTCAAGTCAACTCCCCAGTGTCCTCTCGAGTCACCTCCCAAGTCAACTCTCCAGTGTCCTCTCGAGTCACCTCTCAAGTCCCCTCTCAGGTCCCCTCTCAAGTCCCCTCTCAGGTCCCCTCTCGAGTTACCTCTCGAGTTCCTTCTCGAGTCCACTCTCCAGTTTCCTCTCAAGTTCCCTCTCAAGCCCTCTCTCGAGTCCCCACTCAAGCCCCTACTCATGTCCAGTTGGAGGTCCCGCAGACTAGTCTTCTGCCGGGGGTCCTGCCAACCCCATGTCCTGTCCCGTTGGAGGCCCCGCCGACTACTCTCCTGCCGGGGTTCCTGCCAACCCTTTGTCCGGTCTCGTTGGAGGCCCCGCCGACTACTCTCCTGCCGGGGGTCCTGCCAACCCTGTGTCCTGTCCCGTTGGAGGCCCCGCCGACTACTCTCCTGCCGGGGGTCCTGCCAACCCTATGTCCTGTTCCGTTGGAGGCCCCGCCGACTACTCTCCTGCCGGGGGTCCTGCCAACCCCGTGTCCTGTCCCGTTGGAGGCCCCGCCGACTACTCTCCTGCCGGGGGTCCTGCCAACCCTGTGTCCTGTCCCGTTGGAGGCCCCGCCGACTACTCTCCTGCCGGGGGTCCTGCCAACCCTGTGTCCTGTTCCGTTGGAGGCCCCGCCGACTACTCTCCTGCCGGGGGTCCTGCCAACCCTGTGTCCTGTCCCGTTGGAGGCCCCGCCGACTACTCTCCTGCCGGGGTCCTGCCAACCCTGTGTCCTGTTCCGTTGGAGGCCCCGCCGACTACTCTCCTGCCGGGGGTCCTGCCAACCCTGTGTCCTGTCCCGTTGGAGGCCCCGCCGACTACTCTCCTGCCGGGGGTCCTGCCAACCCTGTGTCCTGTCCCGTTGGAGGCCCCGCCGACTACTCTCCTGCCGGGGGTCCTGCCAACCCTATGTCCTGTCCCGTTGGAGGCCCCGCCGACTACTCTCCTGCCGGGGGTCCTGCCAACCCCATGTCCTGTCCCGTTGGAGGCCCCGCCGACTACTCTCCTGCCGGGGTTCCTGCCAACCCCATGTCCTGTCCCGTTGGAGGTCCCGCCGACTACTCTCCTGCCGGGGGTCCTGCCAACCCTATGTCCTGTTCCGTTGGAGGTCCCGCCGTCTACTCACCTGCCGGGGGTACTGCCAACCCTGTGTCCTGTGCCGTTGGAGGTCCCGCCGTCTACTCTCCTGCCGGGGGTACTGCCAACCTTTTGTCCTGTCTCGTCGGAGGTCCCGCCAACCGCTCTCCTGCTGGGGGTCCTGCCAACTCCTGGTCCTCTTCCGTGGGGGATCCTGCCGAAGCCTGTCCCGCCGGCTCCGGTTCCTGTCCGGCCGACACCGGGTCCTGCCCGGCCTCCGGAGCTGTCTGGTCTTCGCCCTCGATCCCGACCCTCTGTGAGCCGCGGTCTTCGTCCGCGGGCCCGGCCTCCTGACTCTTCCTGCCGCTGCCCTCGTCCTCGGGCCCGGCCCCCTGACTTTCCTGCCGTGGTCTTCGCCCTCGATCCCGACCCTCTGTGAGCCGCGGTCTTCGTCCGCGGGCCCGGCCCCCTGACTCTTCCTGCCGCTGCCTTCGCCCTCATGCTCGGCCCCCTGAGTTCGCCCGCTGTGGCCTACGCCCCACCATGGACTCTGCCTTGCCACTTGGCCGTCCGCCCGAGTCCCCCCTTCTCGGCTTCTGCCGTGCCCCCGGGCCGTCCGCCCGAGATCCCTTCCTGGTCCCCTACTGGGCTCCTGGGCGGGTCAGCTTAGTCCCGTCCTCCGGACCCCCTCCACCCCACCCTGGTGGCCTAGGGTTACGTCCCTCCTCCGGACCCACTCCACCCACCCTGCTGGATTTTTTTTGGATTTTTGTGTTGGGGTTTAGGGACGTCTGGAATCCGTCCCTTGAGGGGGGGGTTCTGTCACAGTTCTGTCTAAGTTTGGGTGTTTTCACTGTTCTCAGTCATGTTTTCCTCCTGTCGTTAGTGTCCCTGTGTGTTCTCCTCCCTCCTCACCTGTGTCTCGTTTAGCTAATTGTGTTCACCTGTGGCTCTTGTGTTTTTCTCCTCCCTCCTCACCTGTGTCTCGTTTACCGATTGTGTTCACCTGTGTCTGGTAATTAGCCCTCCCTGTATTTAGTCTTGTCTCGTGCTGTGTTCAGTGTCGGTGCTTCTTTTGTTGGTGACGGACTCCACCGGTGAGTGTTCTGTGTTTTTCTGTATTCGTTCCATTTTAGCCTTGAAATAAAGGTTTATCAAAGTTATCTGCGCTTGGGTCCTGCTTCCTTCACTCAACCGTGACAGGGCCGGTTGAATAAAATGCAGATAAAAATTCAAAAACCTTATAGGCCTACTTTAAGGAGCGATCACTGTACGGTATTACAGTCAGTGCCCTTCATATGTTATAGAGACACCTTGTTCAGAAATGAAGTCTGGATTTCTGAGTGTAACCAGGACACTTATCTTTGTAAACCTACGTAGTGCAAGAACTTTCACCCTCCGCAGTGAAACAGGGATTTCAGCCTCTGCAGACCATTTACATGCACTAAAACCTATATAACAGGAGAGGGAAACTCCCAAAAAGCATTACGAACTCTTTAAAACACTGAATGAACAAAGCGATGGAGAAAGAAGACGAGACAGGTTTTGGCCATGAGGCATTGTTTATTGATCCTCAGGACCTCGGAGAGAGTGCAAGAAATAAATATTGATCCCATGAGCATGAAACACATTCTCCGTCATGACGGGAAACACCGGAACGTACAGATGTATTACACAATATAGAGCGGCCGGCGTATATCTGTTTAAATTTGAAATGAAGTAAAACATGGAGTGGAGTCAGGCTTTCTTCGGGCACGCCCACTTCACCAGCTCGTACACAACATACCCACTTCCTGCAACACAAAGGAGATTAAAATTATACGTTTGATGTCCAGGTCAGATGACGGTTATAGAGACGGCACACTCTGCAACTGAAAATATTCATATTATTCAATTAATACTGTTTTTTGAAAGACGGATTGGTTGCTCCATTTTATAAATATCCACATCTGATTTCATGACATTCAAAACCCACCTGTCTTTATAAACTGAACCCCGTGTCCTTCTATAGCCCATTTCCTGTTCGTCTCACCCCGCGGATACTTCACTAAATCCACTGTTTTAATTGTTCCCTATATTGCCCCTATGCCCTGTAAGGTGTCCTTGGGTGTTATGAAAGGCTCCCCCCAAAATAAATGTATTATTATTATAAATTTAAACAAATAATCTGCCATACAAATTAATAACACATATGCATGTACCAAAAAGCTTGGCACTAGGACGAAAAACATCACAACATTTTCACTACGTCGATATTGTAGCGCTGTCCCGTAATAACAGGGTTCATACACTTTTTCACCAACGACTTTCAAGGACTTCTCCAGGACTTCTCAAGGACCTTTACCTAATTTTCCATGTCCAAAAACATTACTCTTTCAGCGGTGCCACTGAAAATGGTTTATTTGAACTGGAAAATAAGGTCTGAAACAAATCCAATAGGCTCACGAGCTTCTACTAAAATCTCTCACCAGCAAAACACCTCGTCAGTTAAACGCCATTTTACGTTTCATTACTATACGATAGGGATGGGAACGATTAATCGAATATTCAAAATTATTCATGTATTCGAATATGAGTTATGAATATTTTTTTTTAATTGGGAGTGATGCCTAAGTTGATATATTATCAAATTGAATACGACAGTGCCATAGCTAAATGTGTTAGTTGACGTCTAAAGGTGTGTTTTGCTCCGCTCACCGGTCCCTCACAGCGGGCAGAGCTGCAGCTGATCTCTCTCTCGCGTCCGGTTATACTTCACTCGTGTTTATGTCCAAGTCCATCAGATCTATAGTTCTAGCCAATGATACGGCTGCTGCCCCTCCCTACGCCGATCACGCAGACTCAAACCTCATCTTAGGCGCAAATGCGCTCTGCAGCCTCCGTTCCAGCTGAGAGGGTCTTCTCTACAGCTGATTGTGAATCGCCTCCGCACATGAAAGCTGTAGGCCTATAGCTGTCAAACTGTGATCACCAGTTCAATACATTTGACAAATTTGACTTGGTTTCTACACTTATTTGAAACATGTATTTATTTCCAAAAATTTATTGGAAAAAAATTGGGTAAAAAAAAATTCGGGAAAAAAAATAATTTACCCATTTTCTTTTATAGGATATGTACATTTCGGTTAACCGTTTTTTGGGGGGGTCGAATATTCGAATATACATTTGTTTTCAAATTCCCATCCCTACTATACAGTATTTATCATTATAGTATTACTATTTCGGCGATTAGCTAAAATATAAATTATATTTGATGCAACTTTAGTTAAATTTCCATGACTTTTCCAAAACTTTGGGAAAAATATTGTTTTCCAGGACCTGGAATTTGCATTTTGAATTTCCATGACTTTTCCAGGTTTTTAATGACCGTGAGAACCCTGGAATAAGTCAGCGTCAGTGGTGTGGATTTGATGTCTAAGCAGGCAAAGTTAGAGCTCTGCACAGTTCAGTGAAACGTTATTGAAATAGCAAAATGGAGTAGAAACACACGGCCGTAAAACATCACCTGCATAATTATACACGGCTTCTCTGCAGTGCACATCTAACACACAACGTGCACTGTTTTCTCACGCTACACACAACCACTTTGTTTTCCATTTGGTGCTAAATACAAAATATAGAAGTGTGCATGTTGTTTACTTGTTATTCTCTGAGCAGTGCAAGAATTAAGGTCTAGAAAAAGCTACGCATATGGGTACAAACTACATTTTGGGTCATTAGTCCGCCTTAATATCTCCAGTTTTGAGAGTTGTCAACCTCACGAGCTCAGCCTCTAGATAAATAATGAGTGTCTGATTCTGCAGGAACTTTTTAAAGTAGAAGGAGACGTTTCCTCACCCATGACGGTGATGCCCATGGTGGCTCTGTAGAGCAGAGTGTCGCCGACGCCGCCTTTTAAATGAACCGGTACCCCGTCGTCCTCCTGCAGAGACAAACATGAAATACACGCTGTTAGATCTGCCAAAACACCGAGTGAAATACTTCAAATACACGCTGTTAGATCTGCCAAAACACTGAGTGGAATACTTCAAATACACGCTGTTAGATCGGCCAAAACACTGAGTGAAATACTTCAAATACACGCTGTTAGATCTGCCAAAACACTGAGTGGAATACTTCAAATACACGCTGTTAGATCTGCCAAAACACCGAGTGGAATACTTCAAATACACGCTGTTAGATCTGCCAAGACACTGAGTGAAATACTTCAAATACACGCTGTTAGATCTGCCAAAACACCGAGTGGAATACTTCAAATACACGCTGTTAGATCTGCCAAAACACTGAGTGGAATACTTCAAATACACGCTGTTAGATCTGCCAAAACACAGAGTGGAATACTTCAAATACACGCGGTTAGATCGGCCAAAACACCGAGTGGAATACTTCAAATACACGCCCAAAAATTAAACATAAATGCAGAACGTTTTCACTCATTGTTCCCTTTACAGTAAAAGCTTCTCTTATTTCAGATGCTTTGAAAATCAGTTTTATGGAGAAAGTGAGCATTTAGTTAGTAATAGATACATCAGACACCAAATTGACTGGCACATCCAACAAATATTCACTTTTCATATTCATGTATATATATATATATATATATATATATATATATATATATATTAATGTAAATTAATATTCATGTTTTTCTTCAAGATTAAACATCAGAACACAGAAAGTTATTGTGTGTAAGTATGTAGAACTATGGGCAAAAGTATATCAGTATGTAGTGTCTCTACTTTAAAGAGTCCTCTCCTGCTGATGTTCAGGTGTATATCAGTATGTAGTGTCTCTACTTTAAAGAGTCCTCTCCTGCTGATGTTCAGGTGTATATCAGTATGTAGTGTCTCTACTTTAAAGAGTCCTCTCCTGCTGATGTTCAGGTGTATACAGTATGTAGTGTCTCTACTTTAAAGAGTCCTCTCCTGCTGATGCTCAGGTGTATATCAGTATGTAGTGTCTCTACTTTAAAGAGTCCTCTCCTGCTGATGTTCAGGTGTATATCAGTATGTAGTGTCTCTACTTTAAAGAGTCCTCTCCTGCTGATGTTCAGGTGTATATCAGTATGTAGTGTCTCTACTTTAAAGAGTCCTCTCCTGCTGATGTTCAGGTGTATATCGGTATGTAGTGTCTCTACTTTAAAGAGTCCTCTCCTGCTGATGCTCAGGTGTACATCAGTATGTAGTGTCTCTACTTTAAAGAGTCCTCTCCTGCTGATGTTCAGGTGTATATCAGTATGTAGTGTCTCTACTTTAAAGAGTCCTCTCCTGCTGATGTTCAGGTGTATATCAAACACAGACTGTAAAACACAAAAGCTGTTTGTGCGGGCTGTAGGTGTAATAACAATATTGAAGCATTAGAGAATAAAAACCAGCCATAAAACTAATTTGTTTAAAATACAAGACACTTTGAAAGCTGCTTAAAATCAATATTGTTTATCACACAATACTGAAGTGAAAATGATTACTAATAATCCTAATACTAGGCACTACCACACATGCAGATTTAGTGAAACGCTGTTAGATTTGAAGTCACGCAACTTATCTTTGGAGCTAAAATGATTTCAGGGCTTCAGGAGAAGAACCACTGCTTAAGAGATGAAAGAAAACCTCTAATTTCTCATTCAGGGGAGACAACAGGAAGCGTTAAAACCACTTCCCGTCTAGAAAACCGCATGAACACACAACAAGGCTTTCAATGGTCCAATGCATTGATGCAGGGTTGTTTATACTTCCTAGGTTTGATACAGGCTACAAGCAAAAGAACAATAATGCTAATCGAACTTAAGCAAAACACTTCATATCAGAAAACAACGGTTATGGCTTACTAGTTTTGACAGCAAGAACCATAACTACTAAACAAAATGAAATGTATTACAGTTAACCTTACACAGCTCATTACATCAAAACTGTAAAGCCAGTGAGTCTCCACTTCCATGAGGGGACAGAGGAAGTAGAAATACAACAGGTTCCAGGAGAAACAGGAAGACACATATACCAACACAGTAAAACATGGTCTGGTGAAGTGGTTAAATGTGTCTGGGAGAGGATTAGGGCCACATGGGAACACACATTTGACATCCGAGCAAAGGTGGTTTGAGATGTGAGGGAAAAAGTCTGAATTCTGTATTAAAGAAGTCTGAATTCTGTATTAAAGAAAAGTCTGAATTCTGCATTAAAGAAAACTCTGAATTCTGCATTAAAGAAAACTCTGAATTATGTATTAACAAAAGTCTGAATTTGAAAAGTCTGAATTCTGTATCAAGAAAAGTCTGAATTCTATATTAAAGAAAAGTCTGAATTTGAAAAGTCTGAATTCTGTATTTAAGAAAAGTCTGAATTCTGTATTAAAGAAAACTCTGAATTCTGCATTAAATAAAAGTCTGAATTCTGTATTAAATAAAAGTCTGAATTCTATATTAAAGAAAAGTCTGAATTCTGTATTTAAGAAAAGTCTGAATTCTGTATTAAGAAAAGTCTGAATTCTGTATTAAAGAAAAGTCTGAATTCTGTATTACGGAAAAATCTGAATTCTGTATTAAAGAAAACTCTGAATTCTGTATTAAAGAAAAGTCTGAATTCTGCATTAAAGAAAAGTCTGAATTCTGTATTAAAGAAGACTGAATTCTGTATGAAAGAAAAGTCTGAATTCTGTATTAAAGAAGACTGAATTCTGTATTAAAGAAAAGTCTGAATTCTGTATTTAAGAAAAGTCTGAATTCTGTATTAAAGAAGACTGAATTATGTATTAAAGTAAGTCTGAATTCTATATCAAAGAAAAGTCTGAATTTGAAAAGTCTGAATTCTGTATTAAGAAAAGTCTGAATTCTATATTAAAGAAAAGTCTGAATTCTGTATTAAGAAAAGTCTGAATTCTGAATTTGAAAAGTCTGAATTCTGAATTTGAAAAGTCTGAATTCTGTATTAAGAAAAGTCTGAATTCTATATTAAAGAAAAGTCTGAATTCTGTATTAAGAAAAGTCTGAATTCTGCATTAAGAAAAGTCTGAATTCTGTATTAAGAAAAGTCTGAATTCTGTATTAAGAAAAGTCTGAATTCTGTATTAAAGAAAAGTCTGAATTCTGTATTAAGAAAAGTCTGAATTCTGTATTAAAGAAAAGTCTGAATTCTGTATTAAAGAAGACTGAATTCTGTATTAAAGAAAGTCTGAATTCTGTATTAAAGAAAAGTCTGAATTCTGTATTAAAGAAAAGTCTGAATTCTGTATTAAAGAAAAGTCTGAATTCTGTATTAAGAAAAGTCTGAATTCTGTATTAAAGAAAAGTCTGAATTTGAAAAGTCTGAATTCTGTATTAAGAAAAGTCTGAATTCTGTATTAAAGAAAAGTCTGAATTCTGTATTAAAGAAAACTCTGAATTCTGTATTAAAGAAAACTCTGAATTCTGCATTAAAGAAAACTCTGAATTCTGTATTAAAGAAAACTCTGAATTCTGTATTAAAGAAAACTCTGAATTCTGCATTAAAGAAAACTCTGAATTCTGTATTAAAGAAAACTCTGAATTCTGCATTAAAGAAAACTCTGAATTCTGTATTAAAGAAAACTCTGAATTCTGTATTAAAGAAAACTCTGAATTCTGCATTAAAGAAAACTCTGAATTCTGCATTAAAGAAAACTCTGAATTCTGTATTAAAGAAAACTCTGAATTCTGTATTAAAGAAAAGTCTGAATTCTGTATTAAGAAAAGTCTGAATTCTGCATTAAAGAAAAGTCTGAATTCTGCATTAAAGAAAAGTCTGAATTCTGTATTTAAGAAAAGTCTGAATTCTGTATTAAAGAAAACTCTGAATTCTGTATTAAAGAAAAGTCTGAATTCTGTATTAAGAAAAGTCTGAATTCTGCATTAAAGAAAACTCTGAATTCTATATGAAGAAAAAGTCTGAATTCTGTATTAAAGAAAACTCTGAATTCTGTATTAAAGAAAACTCTGAATTCTGTATTAAAGAAAAGTCTGAATTCTGTATTAAAAAAAGTCTGAATTCTGACTTTAATCTCAGAGATTTTCCGAAGAGAAACTCCATTGATTTGTACTTTTGGTGTTATGCCAACAGATGTTTCTCATGCGGCCCTAACCCTCCTCCCTGGATGTGCCTCGATGCAGGGTGTATAGTGGTCTGTGTACCTGGAACCTCTTCTGTTTCTGGGGGACCTGGTTCTCCAGCCGGCGCCCGGAGCTGCTGAAGGTCCTCCGAGCAACGCGCTGCAGCGCCTGGAAACACCAGGAGCAGGAAGAGTCGTTACAGCCAGGAAGAGTCATTACAGCCAGGAAGAGTCGTTACAGCCAGGAAGAGTCATTACAGCCAGGAAGAGTCATTACAGCCAGGAAGAGTCGTTACAAACGGGAAGAGTCGTTACAGCCAGGAAGAGTCATTACAGCCGGGAAGAGTCGTTACAAACGGGAAGAGTCGTTACAAACGGGAAGGGTCGTTACAGCCGGGAAGAGTCATTACAGCCAGGAAAAGTCATTACAGCCAGGAAAAGTCATTACAGCCAGGGAGAGTCATTACAGCCAGGGAGAGTCATTACAGCCAGGGAGAGTCATTACAGCCAGGAAGAGTCATTACAGCCAGGAAGAGTCATTACAGCCAGGAAGAGTCATTACAGCCAGGGAGAGTCGTTACAGCCAGGGAGAGTCATTACAGCCAGGGAGAGTCATTACAGCCAGGAAGAGTCATCACAAACAGGAAGAGTCATTACAGCCAGGGAGAGTCATTACAGCCATGAAGAGTCGTTACAAACAGGAAGAGTCATTACAAACAGGAAGAGTCATTACAGCCAGGAAGAGTCATTACAAACAGGAAGAGTCATTACAGCCAGGAAGAGTCGTTACAAACAGGAAGTCATTACAGCCAGGAAGAGTCATTACAGCCAGGAAGAGTCATTACAGCCAGGAAGAGTCATTACAGCCAGGAAGAGTCATTACAAACAGGAAGAGTCGTTACAAACAGGAAGAGTCATTACAGCCATGAAAAGTCCTAACAAACAGGAAGAGTCGTTACAGCCAGGAAGAGTCGTTACAGCCAGGAAGAGTCGTTACAGCCAGGAAGTCGTTACAGCCAGGGAGAGTCGTTACAGCCAGGGAGAGTCGTTACAGCCAGGAAGAGTCATTACAGCCAGGAAGAGTCATTACAGCCAGGAAGAGTCGAAGAGTCATTACAGCCAGGGAGAGTCGTTACAGCCAGGGAGAGTCGTTACAGCCAGGAAGAGTCATTACAGCCAGGGAGTCATTACAAACAGGAAGAGTCGTTACAAACAGGAAGAGTTATTACAGCCATGAAGAGTCGTTACAAACAGGAAGAGTCGTTACAGCCAGGAAGAGTCATTACAGCCAGGGAGAGTCGTTACAGCCAGGGAGAGTCGTTACAGCCAGGGAGAGTCGTTACAGCCAGGGAGAGTAGTTACAGCCAGGGAGAGTAGTTACAGCCAGGGAGAGTCGTTACAGCCAGGGAGAGTCGTTACAGCCAGGAAGAGTCGTTACAGCCAGGAAGAGTCGTTACAGCCAGGGAGTCGTTACAGCCAGGAAGAGTCATTACAGCCAGGAAGAGTCGTTACAGCCAGGAAGAGTCGTTACAGCCAGGGAGTCGTTACAGCCAGGAAGAGTCATTACAGCCAGGAAGAGTCATTACAGCCAGGGAGAGTCATTACAGCCAGGAAGAGTCATTACAGCCAGGAATAGGCATTACAAACAGCAGGACACAGACTAACACACTGAATAGGCTTTATTAAATAATGTTAAATCCCTACCCCGTGCAGACCGGATGACCCTACCCCATGCAGACCGGATGACCCTAACCCGTGCAGACCGGATGACCCTAACCCTTCCCCGTGCAGACTGGATGACCCTAACCTACCCCGTGCAGACCGGATGACCATAACCCTACCCCGTGCAGACTGGATGACCCTAACCTACCCCGTGCAGACCGGATGACCCTAACCCTACCCCGTGCAGACTGGATGACCCTAACCTACCCCGTGCAGACTGGATGACCCTAACCTATCCCGTGCAGACCGGATGACCCTAACCTACCCCGTGCAGACTGGATGACCCTAACCCTACCCCCGTGCAGACTGGATGACCCTAACCTACCCCGTGCAGACTGGATGACCCTAACCTATCCCGTGCAGACCGGATGACCCTAACCTACCCCGTGCAGACCGGATGACCCTAACCCTACCCCGTGCAGACTGGATGACCCTAACCTACCCCGTGCAGACTGGATGACCCTAACCTATCCCGTGCAGACCGGATGACCCTAACCTACCCCGTGCAGCCCGGATGACCCTAACCCTACCCCGTGCAGCCCGGATGACCCTAACCCTACCCCGTGCAGACTGGATGACCCTACCCCGTGCAGACTGGATGACCCTACCCCGTGCAGACCGGATGACCCTAACCTACCCCGTGCAGACTGGATGACCCTACCCCGTGCAGACTGGAGTCCATTCCAGCACATTGACTACAAGGTCTTTGAAGATCTGGCAGCGTTCACTAAACACCAAACTAGTTGTTTTAGTGGCCAAATATACAGCAATGTCCAGATCAATTATTTTAAATAAAAGCTGATTGGGTTCTTGAATTAATATCCTTCTTTAAGCATCTGTTACATAGTTTATTTGAAGCTGTCTTTTCACACTAACATGGTCTCATCATCGATAATAATGGGTATAATATATATATTATGTAAAGCTACAGCGGAAGCTAAGCTAATGTAGCTTCCTAACGTTTCTTTGACCCCTAGATGAGTTGTAGTCTTCATTTAGCCGCGTCACTAACTCTCACACTGCCTTATCAATTTATATATAATCCCACAAAGCAAACAAAGACTTTAAATAGAGAACAAACTTACAAATATGTGTCTGTTCATCTTTATTCCCGTCTGCAGTGAAGGACACGCGCAAATTACTTCCGCCTTTAGATCCGCGTTCTTCTTCTACGTGGAAATTAACGGCAGGCTTTATATATGCTGCGCGCTCTGCTGCCCCCCTCAGTCTTTAAGTGGAACTACACCTTAAATACAGTAGATACAGTGGATGGGTGGTAGACAGACATACATAAATAATACACAATATAAAATAATTAGGATGTTCTATAGGAGCTATAAGAGCAAAATATCAAAAATAGTAATCACTACAATACACAATATTTAATTTGATTTCACTATATGTATTTTTACATTCTGTTTTTGGATATATTATTCTTGTATCATGTATAGACTCCTGCATTTACTTGGTCACTTACAACATCCCCTGCATTATTTTTTGTATATAGTTTACTTATGCACATTAGTCTGCAACATAATAGCTGTATATAGCTGAACTCCTCCAGCGCTACACCCCAGCCAGAGCTTTAAGGTCTGCTGACCATCTGCTGCTGGTAGTGCCCAAGACCAGGCTCAAAACCCGAGGGCACCGAGCCTTCGCAGCAGCTGGCCCCAGGCTCTGGAACACTCTGCCCCTCCATGTGAGGTCGGCCCAGACCCTAGGGGTTTTTAAATCCACACTTAAGACCCACTTCTTCTCTCAGGCCTTCTAGTTAGAGCGGAGCACGACTCCTGACTTTTCCGTGTGTTTTGTTTTTATATTTGCTGTTGCAATGACTGTCTTTTGTTTGTAAATTGTTTTTATTACTTGTACAGCACTTTGGCTCGACCAAACATCGTTTTTAAATGTGCTATATAAATAAAACTTGATTTGATTTGATTTGATTTGATAATATGCACTATTTTCATTACCATTTCTTCACTGTAGCTACTGTGCTTATGCCAATAATGTCTTTGAATCTAGAAATACTGCAGCAACAGAAACACAGACTTGTGCTACAGGAGAAGAAACATGTATGCATATGATAGTATTTAAATTACAGATGTAAAAACATATATAAATAGGATGGTACAGAGCCTATCTCTAGGGCTCTGCTCCCACCTATTGTACATTATAACCATAAGTAAAACTGAGCAGCCCGTGAGAAGCGGGCCTGGAAACCCCGTGCGTACAGTGGGAACAGCAGAGATCCCGTCGTTACGTCTTCGCCATTTTCTTTCACCGGGAGTAAAGAACCTGAAAAAGCACCGGGGATTTTATTTACCTTTTATTACCTGGAGCTCCTTCATCACGGCGGATCCGCATCGTGCAGGTTAGATCAGCGTGGTGAGCACAACCCGCAGAGGAACTATTTACACGTGAAAGATGCTGTGTTTTGTTGCTAAGTTACCTGCTAGAAAACATGGCAGTTAGCTTAGCATGGCTAGCCGGCATTTTGAAAACCAACGGGCCTGTTTTTGACCAACGGTTAAATATGTGTGTGGAAATAGGGGTCAACAAATAACAAAATGCATTGATTAATGAAGGTTTTAGATGCTTATTTTATCACCCTGATTCTGGTCCTGTAAGCCCGAGGCCTGCTGGTAACTAAGAGGCGTGCAGGATGTAATTCACTGTAACGTAAAAGGATAATTAGTGGATTATTATTGTACTATTAGTGGGAAGCTAGGGTTAAATATGGAAGCCCATTTCTGCCATTGTGCAAACAACAGTTGTTATTATGACTTTCTATCTCATTAATTCGACATACAGTAAGTCATTATTACAGTAAGTCAAAAATAATGAGATAAATAAATCCTAATATGAGATTGTATGTCGAAAAAAATGATTTACATGGTATCTTTTTTTCTTATATTTCAATTTGTATCAATGGGGAAAAAAGGGGTTGAACAAATAATCAGAATCTGTTTTATCACCAAGTAGGTTTACAAATACAAGGGATTGCTTTTCTGTAAGTGGTGAATACAAAGACACAGACATGTAGTAACACATTTTATATAAAAGCTATTTAAAAAAAACTATTTGAAGACAATATTTACACCAAATATAGTTGTGTGAGAAACTAGGTACAGTAAAATATGACATACTGTATTGTAAATGGAGGCCTGTGCTGATTTAAACAGGGGTGTGGAGCTGAAATGTGTCTTTTATAAATGGGGGGGAAAGGGTTCAAAGAACAACCAATGCATTAAATAATTCAGTCAGGCAGAGGTGGAAGAAGTAATCAGATCTTGTACTTTATTATTATTTTGTTTATCTTTCACGATCAACATTTATTTAACTTTTTAAGTTCTGTTTTGCTCTTTTTATTTTCACATTATGTGGGCTTACATGCTGCTGTGATTAAACAACATTCCCAATTTGGGATCAATAAAGTATATCTTATCAATTGGTATAAATAGATAGAACAATAGGGGTTAATTAAACAACAATTGCATGTGTGTGACATGCAATGTAGAATTTATATTGGTTTTTGGAAGTTGAGCCAACATGATTCGGGACACGGCAGTTTGGCCTACTTGTGCTCAAATCAGAGTCATTATTTAGTATTACTGGGTATATAACATGTTTGAATGGTAGAGGGGGATTAAACATGTCAACCCAAGCTTTACTAATTACCATTAGCCCTTTTTAAATAAAAAAAGATACGATATAATGTCTTTGGGACCTAAATGGCACAGAATGCTAGGAATGACCCCTACTATTTACCTGTTATCCTATTCAAATACAATTCCACTTATTTTAAGACTTCCATGTTTGAATTGCATACTTATCTTTTTTTAATGAGCGTTGCTGGCAGGAGATCTAAGCATTGCTTTGCCAACAACTGATCCTCTGTTATTGCTGTGTATATGATAATAAGAATAACTTGAAACACAGCCGCCACTCCAGTTTTTAAACGATGGCGCCAAACCGCCCACTAAATAGTTTCTGTTGTAGCCTCAGTTGTGGTGTTGTTGTTGACTCTGTCATTGTGTGTTGTGCACAGATGTCTGGAGACATGGCCACAGATCAGGTGAACGGGAACGGAAGCGTTTCTGAGGAGCCGATGGACACCACCGAGGTGACCCGCTCCGAACACTTCCCAGCTCTTCTGGAGGCTGGTTTACCTCAAAATGTAGCTGAGAAGCTGGATGAGCTTTATGTAGCAGGTAAGCACGACGCTCAAGAAGACAAATCACTTTGATTGGCCCGTTTCAGAATTAAATATATATTATAATGATGAATGTGTCATTAATCACTTTCATGTTGCAGCTGGTAAACATGAAGCTTCTTTGAGTTCATACACTGCAAAGTAACTAACTATAGCTCAAATGAATGTAGTGTAAAAAGTACAATATTTTCCTCCATCTGAAGTGAAAGCATGAAAGCAGCAAACAATGGCAATACTGTAAAGTGAAAGTACCTCAATATTTACTTAGGTACACATCCTTAAACAATAACGATGATTATATGTGTTTTTTGGCAAGAGAATTAGTCAAAGTGTTGAGAGGGAGAACGGGATGGGTTAAAACTAGGGATGCTCCGATCGCTGGAATCAGTATCGGCCGATCCGATCGAGTGGGCGGGGCCTAAATGGAAGATTTACACATCACTTTAAATCTTCCATTTAAAGTGATGTTTAAACTCCGTTAATGCTCATTCACTGGAGCTTCCTCACACAACAACCAACTTAATTATTACATTCACTTTGGATTATAACACGGGAGAGATGAGCGGAAGCGCCCTCTGTTCCTCTCTCTCTCCCCCTCTCTCCCTCTCCTGACAGCCTGTCAGCATCTCATGCAGCTCACGGATCCAGTAATGAGTGACCCGACAGTGAAGAATACATATATGTATAACTAGTTTAGCTTGTTCCAGAGGTAGATCAAATAGCTAAGTGTGTTAGGTCTAACTGTGTGTTTCGATGCGCTTACCGGACCGGCGGGCGGAGCTGCAGCATTTCTGCTTCACGTTGCATTCCGCTATTTTACTGTCTTTTTCAGACACCTTAAAATACTGCCAGACCGGCGAAGCCATGTTGGCGAGCTTGTTTTGCCGCACACAGAGAAAAGGGTCATGTATTTTACGTCATGTGATCGGCTCTCGCGATCGGCATGTTTAGAGAGCGCCGATCGATCGGTAGAGAGTGAGTATCGGTGACCGATCGATCGGTAGAGAGTGAGTATCGGTGACCGACCGATCGGAGCATCCCAAGTTAAAACTAAGAGAAAATGAAGAATATCACCAGACTTGCCTTTTTAAAATGGTTTGCTTGAACATCAGAAATGATTCTCCCGTCAGGGCCTTTACGGTGTGATTGGCTAATAACTGAATAATAACAGTGTATTAAAAAGCAGTTAGACTAATCATGTTAGCAGCAGGGTGTCAGAAGTAGCAGTGTGTTAGCAACTCATAGATAATCCTTCTGCTGCCCTTGCTTGAAAGTTCCTTTTCAAGAAACCTCAAACCTCTTAAATCAATACCAATCAATATTGACTATTCTCTCAGTATAGTCCTGCTGTTTCACATAGAAGCTGAGTGAATGGCTGTAGTTATGAAGGGGTTAGGAGGCAGCTGGTGTGACCTGTGCAGAAACAAAAGGGCAGCTGTCCTTCAGCAGCAGGTGAACTCAACTCTCTGAGCAGCAGTGAAACAGTAGTGGCTTCTTTAAAAGCGTTTACAGCATCTTGTAATCTAGTTGCATCACCTTTTTAGTTTAATGATTTATAAACACTGTCCTTTGATTGTGCCGCATGACATCTTTCTTGTCTTTATGAGAGTTATTGTGTTGAAACGTGGCACTGAAAGAGGCTGTAAACTATTATCAGATGTAGTAAGGAAACTTCTGAGGGATAGCATTTCCTTTCTCCTATATATACAGCTTTATGGTTATTACTATGTATGGCTGCTATCTCTTAGTTAGACCATTCAACTACTGTAACACTAACTGCAATATATGCTTTCACTTTCTCTACCACACTACTTTATACATGCCACATTTAAAACACTTATTGCTATCCTTCTGGATGTTTCTATCGCTAGTATTTTATGCATGCTCTTATTTAAAATGTTTGCTATTTTGCCTCTTAACTTTTGCTGTAACTGTACCCTTCCCCTTCTATTTCATAACGCGGCATGAATGCATGTTAATAAGAAGTGATCAAATGATTAAAGCAGGGAAGTGTTACCGCTTCATCCAGCCCAGAATAATCTGATTAATAATCTTTTCTCTTGAGTGGAAGATGAAATGGAAACGGGACGAAGGACACAAACAAAAGCAAACCAGACACTTTGTTTTATCTCCTTCTAAGATACATGTTCAGCGGCTTCATATTCGTCTCAGTCATCTTGACTACGTCATGCCTTCTTTCTTCTGTTTTCACACCGTGTTTTCCACATGTCTTGCTTGTGTTCCTCAGGCCTGGTAGCCCACAGTGATCTGGACGAACGGGCGATCGAAGCTTTGAAAGAGTTCAACGAGGACGGAGCCCTGCAGGTGCTCGCGCAGTTCAAAGAGAGCGACCTGTCACACGTGCAAGTACGTTCAGTCATCTGAAAGTTATTTTATTATTATTATATGTCTTTATTGTACAAGGACCATGCATACAAATACATTAAAGGGGACCTATCATGCAAAATGCACTTTGTGATGTCTTCCCTACATCAACATGTGTCCCCGGTGCGTCGGGGAACTCACGCAGCGTCAGGAAATAAACCCTCTCTCTTTTCCTCCGTACCCAAATCTCTAAAAACGGGGAACAACGGAGCTGATCCAGATGTGCGTCCGATATGACGTAACATCTGAAATGTGGACCCACGGCCAATCAGAAAGCTGCTATCAGAAACAATGCCCGACTGTTTTGGACGTAATATGGTCGGTGTTTACATTAGCATCGCTAACACTCAGAGCTAACCTGTACTGGAGAGCATGTGTGTGAAGAAGCAGGAAGTAAAAAGGAACTCACCTTGTGGTATAACCGTCAAGAGAGAAAGCCTTTGAGCTCCAGACTGTTTCAGATCCTTGATAATCCATGATATGGCGTTTCATCACGGCAGCATTTAGTTTAGACGGTAGCTGCCGGGTCCCGCATGAGCTCAGACCCCTCCTCTTTAAAGCTCATCTCCCGGGTTTCTGCAGGTAGACACAAAACAAACATTAACAGCTCATAATGCCGATCTCACTAGCAATTAAAACGGATCAAATACAGATTTATAAAATATAAATACTAGTACATTTGTCAATTTAAATATAATTTTACAGCTCATTTAAACTAGCATCTTAAATGACAATAAAATGAAATGTTGGTTGGTTACCAAATGTTGCACATTGGGGAAAATGTGGATCATCTGAAGGCAGATTCCAACGTTTGAGTCTTTGTTTAAAATTCAGTTTCGGTACACGCTGCATAATTAACATTTGATCTGTAGAGTGCATTATCGGGGGCTCAATCACTTGTTACAGTGGTAAACATAAATCGAGCCAATTGGATTATATATATTTGTATACAACAGTATGATATTGTATCTGTACCATGTTGTGTGAGACTCACTGTCAAGCTACATGTTCTAATAAATGTTACACACACAAAAAATCATGCTTTAACTTCAACAGTATTTAACCCGGTCTGTCTCCCTTCCAGAACAAAAGTGCCTTCCTGTGCGGCGTGATGAAGACGTACCGGCAGCGGGAGAAACAAGGCACTAAAGTTACAGATTCCACTAAAGGACCCGACGAGGCCAAAATCAAGGAGCTGCTGGACCGTACCAACTACACACTGGACGTCACAACGGGGCAGCGCAAGTACGGAGGACCCCCGCCGGAGTCCGTGTATTCAGGAGCCCAACCCAACGCGGGAACAGAGGTACGATTCAGAGGAAGTCCCACTGTCAGACGGAGACTTAAATGAGCGAGTGGTCACTTTAACTGGAAAAAAGTTAATTAATTTCCATCAATAATAATAATAAACT
>CADEHL010000750.1:0-28392 GCA_902827135.1 Harpagifer antarcticus
GTACCACCACCTACAGTACTCCCCATCTCCTGAATGGCCTCCCTTTCAGAAGGAAGCTCTGTGGGCGCAGCGAGTCTCTCCTGTTCTCAGACTGCAGATAATGAGAGTTTAAATCTGACCCTCGGACACAGGGTGTGTTTTTATCCGCCCTCGTCTTCACACGCCTTCGTGCAGCCGGTTGGTTTTATTGCTCTCTGAGAGAATAATAGGGGCCACGGTGTTTTAGTTTTAGTGGCCAATACATTTCACGTTTGACAAACTGCTGCAGAGATCTTTCAAAGAGGAGAGGAGTGGAACTGTAAATCCCCCGAGAGCCAAGCGGGATGATTGGCATTTCATTAAAACTCTGCGAGAGATTTCCTCCCGGCGACATCGAGTCAGCTGCGGTGGAAAGTAACTAAGTGCATTTACTCGAGTACCGTACTGTTTTTTAAAACTTTAATGCATCAATCATTATAAAACATATCATATATACTATTCTGAAATGGACCAATCTGCACAACGACTACTTTCACTGTATTTTGATGATAACACTTTTCTACTTTCACTCAAGAACAAGATCTGAGTACTTCTACTGTTACTCAAGAACAAGATCTGAGTACTTCTACTGTTACTCAAGAACAAGATCTGAGTACTTCTACTTTTACTCAAGAACAAGATCTGAGTACTTCTACTGTTACTCAAGAACAAGATCTGAGTACTTCTACTGTTACTCAAGTACAAGATCTGAGTACTTCTACTTTTACTCAAGAACAAGATCTGAGTACTTCTACTGTTACTCAAGAACAAGATCTGAGTACTTCTACTGTTACTCAAGAACAAGATCTGAGTACTTCTACTTTTACTCAAGAACAAGATCTGAGTACTTCTACTGTTACTCAAGAACAAGATCTGAGTACTTCTACTTTTACTCAAGAACAAGATCTGAGTACTTCTACTGTTACTCAAGAACAAGATCTGAGTACTTCTACTGTTACTCAAGTACAAGATCTGAGTACTTCTACTTTTACTCAAGTACAAGATCTGAGTACTTCTACTTTTACTCAAGAACAAGATCTGAGTACTTCTACTTTTACTCAAGAACAAGATCTGAGTACTTCTACTGTTACTCAAGAACAAGATCTGAGTACTTCTACTTTCACTCAAGTACAAGATCTGAGTACTTCTACTTTTACTCAAGCACAAGATCTGAGTACTTTTACTCAAGTACAAGACCTGAGTACTTCTACTTTTACTCGAGTACAAGATCTGAGTTCTTCTACTTTTACTCAAGAACAAGATCTGAGTACTTCTACTGTTACTCAAGAACAAGATCTGAGTACTTCTACTGTTACTCAAGAACAAGATCTGAGTACTTCTACTTTTACTCAAGAACAAGATCTGAGTACTTCTACTTTTACTCAAGTACAAGATCTGAGTACTTCTACTTTTACTCAAGAACAAGATCTGAGTACTTCTACTTTCACTCAAGAACAAGATCTGAGTACTTCTACTGTTACTCAAGAACAAGATCTGAGTACTTCTACTTTTACTCAAGAACAAGATCTGAGTACTTCTACTTTTACTCAAGAACAAGATCTGAGTACTTCTACTTTTACTCAAGAACAAGATCTGAGTACTTCTACTTTTACTCAAGTACAAGATCTGAGTACTTCTACTGTTACTCAAGAACAAGATCTGAGTACTTCTACTGTTACTCAAGAACAAGATCTGAGTACTTCTACTTTTACTCAAGAACAAGATCTGAGTACTTCTACTTTTACTCAAGAACAAGATCTGAGTACTTCTACTTTTACTCAAGAACAAGATCTGAGTACTTCTACTTTTACTCAAGTACAAGATCTGAGTACTTCTACTTTTACTCAAGTACAAGACCTGAGTACTTCTACTTTTACTCAAGTACAAGATCTGAGTACTTCTGCTTTCACTCAAGTACAAGATCTGAGTACTTCTACTTTCACTACAAGATCTGAGTACTTCTACTTTTACTCAAGAACAAGATCTGAGTACTTCTACTGTTACTCAAGAACAAGATCTGAGTACTTCTACTGTTACTCAAGAACAAGATCTGAGTACTTCTACTTTTACTCAAGAACAAGATCTGAGTACTTCTACTGTTACTCAAGAACAAGATCTGAGTACTTCTACTTTTACTCAAGAACAAGATCTGAGTACTTCTACTGTTACTCAAGAACAAGATCTGAGTACTTCTACTGTTACTCAAGTACAAGATCTGAGTACTTCTACTTTTACTCAAGTACAAGATCTGAGTACTTCTACTTTTACTCAAGAACAAGATCTGAGTACTTCTACTTTTACTCAAGAACAAGATCTGAGTACTTCTACTGTTACTCAAGAACAAGATCTGAGTACTTCTACTTTCACTCAAGTACAAGATCTGAGTACTTCTACTTTTACTCAAGCACAAGATCTGAGTACTTTTACTCAAGTACAAGACCTGAGTACTTCTACTTTTACTCGAGTACAAGATCTGAGTTCTTCTACTTTTACTCAAGAACAAGATCTGAGTACTTCTACTGTTACTCAAGTACAAGATCTGAGTACTTCTACTGTTACTCAAGAACAAGATCTGAGTACTTCTACTTTTACTCAAGAACAAGATCTGAGTACTTCTACTTTTACTCAAGTACAAGATCTGAGTACTTCTACTTTTACTCAAGAACAAGATCTGAGTACTTCTACTTTCACTCAAGAACAAGATCTGAGTACTTCTACTGTTACTCAAGAACAAGATCTGAGTACTTCTACTTTTACTCAAGAACAAGATCTGAGTACTTCTACTTTTACTCAAGAACAAGATCTGAGTACTTCTACTTTTACTCAAGAACAAGATCTGAGTACTTCTACTTTTACTCAAGTACAAGATCTGAGTACTTCTACTGTTACTCAAGAACAAGATCTGAGTACTTCTACTGTTACTCAAGAACAAGATCTGAGTACTTCTACTTTTACTCAAGAACAAGATCTGAGTACTTCTACTTTTACTCAAGAACAAGATCTGAGTACTTCTACTTTTACTCAAGAACAAGATCTGAGTACTTCTACTTTTACTCAAGTACAAGATCTGAGTACTTCTACTTTTACTCAAGTACAAGACCTGAGTACTTCTACTTTTACTCAAGTACAAGATCTGAGTACTTCTGCTTTCACTCAAGTACAAGATCTGAGTACTTCTACTTTCACTACAAGATCTGAGTACTTCTACTTTTACTCAAGAACAAGATCTGAGTACTTCTACTGTTACTCAAGAACAAGATCTGAGTACTTCTACTGTTACTCAAGTACAAGATCTGAGTACTTCTACTTTTACTCAAGTACAAGATCTGAGTACTTCTACTTTCACTCAAGAACAAGATCTGAGTACTTCTACTTTTACTCAAGAACAAGATCTGAGTACTTCTACTGTTACTCAAGAACAAGATCTGAGTACTTCTACTTTCACTCAAGTACAAGATCTGAGTACTTCTACTTTTACTCAAGCACAAGATCTGAGTACTTTTACTCAAGTACAAGACCTGAGTACTTCTACTTTTACTCAAGAACAAGATCTGAGTACTTCTACTTTTACTCAAGAACAAGATCTGAGTACTTCTACTGTTACTCAAGTACAAGATCTGAGTACTTCTACTGTTACTCAAGAACAAGATCTGAGTACTTCTACTTTTACTCAAGAACAAGATCTGAGTACTTCTACTTTTACTCAAGTACAAGATCTGAGTACTTCTACTTTTACTCAAGAACAAGATCTGAGTACTTCTACTTTCACTCAAGAACAAGATCTGAGTACTTCTACTGTTACTCAAGAACAAGATCTGAGTACTTCTACTGTTACTCAAGAACAAGATCTGAGTACTTCTACTTTTACTCAAGAACAAGATCTGGGTACTTCTACTTTTACTCAAGAACAAGATCTGAGTACTTCTACTGTTACTCAAGAACAAGATCTGAGTACTTCTACTTTCACTCAAGAACAAGATCTGAGTACTTCTGCTTTCACTCAAGTACAAGATCTGAGTACTTCTACTTTCACTACAATATCTGAGTACTTCTGCTTTCACTCAAGAACAAGATCTGAGTACTTCTACTTTTACTCAAGTACAAGATCTGAGTACTTCTGCTTTCACTCAAGTACAAGATCTGAGTACTTCTACTTTCACTACAATATCTGAGTACTTCTACTTTTACTCAAGTACAAGATCTGAGTACTTCTACTGTTACTCAAGTACAAGATCTGAGTACTTCTACTTTTACTCAAGTACAAGATCTGAGTACTTCTACTTTCACTCAAGAACAAGATCTGAGTACTTCTACTTTTACTCAAGTACAAGACCTGAGTACTTCTACTTGTACTCAAGTACAAGATCTGAGTACTTCTACTGTTACTCAAGAACAAGATCTGAGTACTTCTACTGTTACTCAAGTACAATATCTGAGTACTTCTACTGTTACTCAAGAACAAGATCTGAGTACTTCTACTGTTACTCAAGAACAAGATCTGAGTACTTCTACTTTTACTCAAGAACAAGATCTGAGTACTTCTACTTTTACTCAAGAACAAGATCTGAGTACTTCTACTTTTACTGAAGTACAAGATCTGAGTACTTCTACTGTTACTCAAGAACAAGATCTGAGTACTTCTACTTTGACTCAAGTACAAGATCTGAGTACTTCTACTTTCACTCAAGAACAAGATCTGAGTACTTCTACTTTTACTCAAGAACAAGATCTGAGTACTTCTACTTTTACTGAAGTACAAGATCTGAGTACTTCTACTTTTACTCAAGAACAAGATCTGAGTACTTCTACTTTTACTCAAGTACAAGATCTGAGTACTTCTACTTTTACTCAAGTACACATCTGTGCAAAGAAAGGGGGATAGAAATGAAAACATGAATTAGAAATAGATGAATGATATGAATTCTGATGCAGGTTCTGATGCAGGGTCTGATGCAGGTTCTGATGCAGGGTCTGATGCAGGGTCTGCTGCAGGGTCTGCTGCAGGGTCTGATGCAGGTTCTGATGCAGGGTCTGCTGCAGGGTCTGCTGCAGGGTCTGATGCAGGGTCTGATGGCAGGTCTGATTGCAGGTTCTGATGCAGGGTCTGATGCAGGGTCTGATGCAGGTTCTGATGCAGGGTCTGATGCAGGTTCTGATGCAGGGTCTGATGCAGGTTCTGATGCAGGGTCTGATGCAGGGTCTGATGCAGGTTCTGATGCAGGGTCTGATGCAGGGTCTGATGCAGGGTCTGATGCAGGGTCTGATGCAGGGTCTGATGCAGGGTCTGATGCAGGGTCTGATGCAGGGTCTGATGCAGGTTCTGATGCAGGTTCTGATGCAGGGTCTGATGCAGGGTCTGATGCAGGTTCTGATGCAGGGTCTGATGCAGGTTCTGATGCAGGTTCTGATGCAGGGTCTGCTGCAGGTTCTGATGCAGGGTCTGATGCAGGGTCTGATGCAGGGTCTGATGCAGGGTCTGATGCAGGGTCTGATGCAGGGTCTGATGCAGGGTCTGATGCAGGTTCTGATGCAGGGTCTGATGCACTGCCCTATATTTCACCTCTCACTCGGTTTAGTTTAACTTTTCGAAGTGGAGATGAATGGAAATGTTGTCTCTCGTAAAGAGTGTAAAGAAAAATGGCTTGACCAAATAAGCATTTAAAAACAGCTCATGTGGGTGAGCTTAGTTTACACTACACACAAGTATATTCTTAAAAAGGTAGTTTTAGTTTGAAAGTATATTTTGGAAATAATGCATGACTCTTACCTGTAACAGGGTAATCATCGAGTGTTGCATGACTGCTTTACTGAATCAACATATCTGAATACCAGATGAAGGAGGTTTCATGAGTCTTTATTTATACAAAACAGATGTTGCTTATACAGTATAGCGTACAGGCCACAACAACACGGCGCTCCATCAGCTGGTTCTCGTTGTAAAGCACTCAAACTGGATCGAGATGATTGTAAAAATGACAACAAAACACAAAATGGAAACTGAGCTGTAATTAAAAAGAGAAACAAATGCAACGGATGAAACCTTGTTTAAACCCAAATACTATTAACTAAATGTTCCACCAGTACAGTTTCACTCACCAGGAACATAAATACAGCAAGTCGTGAAATGAAAGCTATACAGGAAGTGCGTTTTTCAGAATAGACTAATATATATCAACAGCACTACGTGAGATAAGCTTCTACAGAAAATGTCTCCTCTAATAATCACTCCAGGAGAATACAGGCAGCATGCCCACTACACCTCAAAATATATATCAAGCAGCAAAGCTGGACAAAACGCAACATTCATACGTCGAAAATCAGCAAAAAGCGTTAAAGCCACTACATCCACTTTCACAAGAGTAATTACAGTCTGACGTCCACGATCTTTATAAGGGACTGCGTTACTATTAAGTTCATGCTAAGTTTGATTTGTTGTAACCGCTGTTGCTGCTGCTAGCTTAACTCAAAGCCTCAAAGTTGTATTTCAATTCCAAAGGAGATCCAGAACACTTTGGGGAAATGTGTTTATAATGTTTTGCAACAGACGTGGTTCATTTCACTTTTTGAAATAAGCTTTGGATAAAAGCGTCCCCTAAATGAATAAATGTAATTTGGTGCAGCCCTTTCTCAGAGGAAACCTGTTTACGATATTTAAAAAGACAGATTTCAGGTTCTTTTTTCATCAACAATATCGCAGGTTGACATCGTCTCGTCGTTTAATGACGTTGGTACGGTGGCCCTGAAGGTCAAAACACAACATGTACGAAGTTGTGTTTTATTAAATATTTTACTGTCATTTTAAAATGTACTTTGGAGCCACCGTACTTTGGTGCTGTCTCGTAATGGAGACAACGTTATCCTATGTTAACAAAATCGCATTTCGTATATTTCTTTAAAAATGTCGGGACAGATCTGACGCTCCTAACAAACGCAATTATAATTTAGTTGAACTATTATTAAGGCCTACACTATAATTGAATGTTAACTTGGTAGCCATAATTTACCCAACTTCCTGCCCCTGAACATTTCACTCGGTTTATCCCGGGTGCAATGAACTCTGGGTAATGAAGTCCCAAACCTTTCCCATGTGCAGCTTTAGCGTCTATCCAAGCGGTCGCTGATGCTGCTTTCAAGCGCCTCTAAACTTCCCACTATTTTGCATACAGAAACCAGTCTGACGTTTAAATCCATTATCCGTTGTTTTATCTCCTCAGCGGGCGTCTCAGAGACCAGCTGAGGCCCGCAACGACCGAATTTCACCTCCCAAATGTTTGGCAGTATGTACAACATTATATGTACATCCAGATAAAAGATCAGTACACAAACTCCAGATCAACATTCATCGTCCTCAATCAACCATTTCTTTACCTTCCAGGCGTCCAGTGCTAATCACTGGTTATAATCCCACAAATGTAGACTCCACAAATTAACCAAACAAACTTGAAACCTGATTTTCATCATTTGAAATAAAGATTCTTACATTCATGTCACGCTGTTTGAATCATATAATTCCACACCCTGACACTTTAATAAATAACCAGTTCGCGTTCGGATGAGTCCCGAAAAGCCCACTTCAAGAGTTTTCTTCCGTCTTTAATACATTCTTGCAGATAAGAGTGTCCATCATCGTGGATGTCGACCAATCGCAGACCTTCTCTCTAAATCCTCAACGTTTCGAGGTTCCCCCGATTTGCCCGCATCCTTTTCCTGTTCCTGTTCGATCTTACTTTGTGTATTCGTCCTCTGGTATCCGGGTGGCGCCTGCTTCTTCCACCGGACCTTCTCTCTTGGTTTCCATCGCAACTTCAGTGTAGGCAACTGGTTTCTCCTCCTCTGGGACTTTAGCTTCGGCCTCTGCATCTCTTTCGCCTTCGGTTTCAGCTTCGGCGCCTTCCTGCCCTTCAGCCACCGCCCTCTCCTTCTTCAGTTTGATGCGAAAGGTCTCTCTGTTCGGCGCTTTCTTGGCGATGTTGTCCTTCAGACGCTCTCCGGACTGTTTCAGGCGTTCGCCGGCCTGATGCATCTTGTCCCGGCGCTCGTGAGGCATCACCTTCTCCCCCAGGTTTTGGAACTTGGTGCCCAGGTTTCCTCTGGTTTTGCTCATGTTCTCCTTGGAGAAAGTGGCCTTCAGGGTCTCGGTGCTCTTCACCATGGATTGTTTCATGCGGGTGGCTCTGGAGGGGTCGGCCTCTTCAACGCTCAGGTACTCTTCGTCCGAGGAGAGGTCGGCGGGGACGTCGTAGATGTCGGGTTCGACCTCCACTTCGTCCAAGCCGGTTCCTTTGGGAGACTTTGTGACGGACACTGATGGGATCTCAGTCTCGCCCTGCGGAGAAGAAAGTAAACGGAATACAGTCAGGACAAAATGAATGTACAGAAACGCCATTTCTGAAAATACTCTGAGAAATCTGACCTATTATTCTTTTATTACTCTGGTAATTTCCCACGAATGACATTATATCTGCTTGTATAAAAGTCAGCCTGGGCAATGTTGCAAAGCAATGGTAAGACCTGCTTTACACATATGTTACATTTTCTATCCTACTTTTGCACCAAAACAGTACATGGCGATAAAACTAAACAAATCATACCATCAGACCCAGGTACGCAACTCCCTATCTCTCGTAGGTCAACCTGGGCAATGTTGAATAGTAATTGTCATGTTGCTTTGTGATAGTATTGTTTTTTTATGAGTTTTGCACAAAGACTGTAAAAAGAGGTGGATGTAGTCTCCATGACGTCATCCGTTGGTCTTTGCATACGTTTAAAGTACTTTTTAAGTCTCTTTGTAGTTGTTTTGACTCTGGTTGTAGTTGTGTGTGAATGTTCATGTCCCTACAGAGACTCTTTCTGGTGAATTTGAGTATTTTTCCTGGTGGATACATTTCACACGTCCCTAACGCTTTCAGCCAGGGGCGGACTGGGACTAAAAATCAGCCCGGGACTCTCGACCGCCCACTTCGGTACCGCAAGTAATTACCGCTAGTAAGTTGTCAACGGGGGGGGGGTGCTAGTGACTTATCCGACCGGCCCACATCGTCCGACCGGCCCACTTCAGTACCGGCCCATCGGGATCTGTCCCGAACGTCCCGATGGCCAGTCCGCCCCTGCTTTCAGCCAATAACCTTTAATTGCATCCCATGAAGGAATAATATATTTTATCTCCTAGGCTAAACATGTCCTAGACATTTTTCCACGCACAGAAACAGGGAGAAAGAGGATTTTAAAAAGCGCTTTAAAGTTGAGTCCTGCAGGATTTTGAATCAAGCCATAGTTACCTCTGAATATCTTAATTGTCTTGCATTGGCTCTCTAAAGAGGTAGTAGCACTGATGTGTTAATAAAATGTCACACTGCTCATGCCGACATTTAATTTTACAAGGACCCTATCCCTGAGCACGGAGATGAAATCAATACCCGTCTTCTCATCTGTCTCTTATGAATTACTTGCTAAGTTGCTGCAGGTCCAGATAGAGAACATGATATTCCTCAGAGAGAGTCCTGCAGCCTCTGAAAGCATGAGATCAAGTTTTATTCTATTTTTACAGAGGACGGGTAACTGAGACTCGTCCAGACAGGAACTCAAGATGGCAGACGACTGGTTCTGGCAGTGTGGGGGATGTTGATCTCTATCCCAACAACTAAACAACGCTGGAGGAATGAGTCCCAAAACCTGATGAGTCAGTGTTTTTGCACTTACTGCTCTCTATTCTCTAGTTAATGGGTTTTTAATGCGTTGTTGGGATTGTCAAAATAATGTTCCTGTATATTAGTTCCTCCAATAGCCTAGCCTCCTTTAGCTTAGCGGTGGTGAGGTGAAGTCATGTGACCGTGCTGTAGTTCCTTTATAGCCAAACTTTAGCCAACTTTAGCTTAGCGGTGGTGGCGTGAAGTCATGTGACCGTGCTGTAGTTCCTTTATAGCCCAACATTAGCCACCTTTAGCTTAGCGGTGGTGACGTGAAGTCATGTGACCGTGCTGTAGTTCCTTTATAGCCCAACATTAGCCGCCTTTAGCTTAGCGGTGGTGACGTGAAGTCATGTGACCGTGCTGTAGTTCCTTTATAGCCCAACATTAGCCACCTTTAGCTTAGCGGTGGTGACGTGAAGTCATGTGACCGTGCTGTAGTTCCTTTATAGCCAAACTTTAGCCAACTTTAGCTTAGCGGTGGTGGCGTGAAGTCATGTGACCGTGCTGTAGTTCCTTTATAGCCCAACATTAGCCACCTTTAGCTTAGCGGTGGTGACGTGAAGTCATGTGACCGTGCTGTAGTTCCTTTATAGCCCAACATTAGCCGCCTTTAGCTTAGCGGTGGTGACGTGAAGTCATGTGACCGTGCTGTAGTTCCTATATAGCCCAATGTTAGCCGTTCCATTGGCTTTTTGTGGACGAAACAAGGGAGATGCTGCCTTCAGGGTCTACTGCAGAAATATGACATCCCTGCACCACGTTACATACCGAGAAGGGTGGGAAGTATATCAGACAGTGGAAGAGCCGTGCAGTTTAAGTCTGTGGCGCAGTGTATAGTACATTGGTGTTCGGATCCAGGGGGTCACAGGTTCAAACCCCACTGCAGTCAGCATGTCGTTGTGTCCCTGGGACACAACGACGTGAAGTCATGTGACCGTGCTGTAGTTCCTTAATAGCCCAACATTAGCTTTGACTTCAGAAATCATAAAGTGGTGTTAATATGTGGAGATTATCCTGCTGAACTAATCGTCTCAGTATCATAAACGTTTGTTTGACACAGAGATTAATTTCTGTTAATTTCAAAATCCCATTGGCTTTTATTGGAGGGAACCAGGGAGATGCTACAGGTGACTTTGGATGTGAAACCAATTCATCCTAATTAAACTGTGATCACCTGCAAGGATCGCAGTCATTAATCAGGGAGGAGTCATTGACCACACACTGTGACTGACAGGATAATTACACCGGCAGGGATGTGGGTCAGGACGTTTATTAATAACCTCACATGGTGGAGGAAGACGAGGAGAGCAGAAAGACAGGTTGATTTAACAAACACTAACACATTCGTTATGTTCACACACCACACACACACACACACACACACACACACACACACACACACACACACACACACACACGTTTAACCTGTGTAAAATTGTAAGCTACATTTTGTAAACGTCTTGGAAGTTTAGCAGTGAGGATATTTTAACCTATTGTTGGAAGAAGTATTCTGATTCTTTACCGCAGAGAAAGCACTTATAATATACTGTGAAAATACATGTATAAGTCCTGCATTCAAAACGGTATACTTAGGGGAAAGTATTACCAGTAAAGTTGAAGTTATGAAAGTATTGATTATGCAGTTAAATTAAGTACTGAAATGCTCTCTATTAGCTGCTGACCTCTGGTTTGAGTTGTGTTCAAGGCCTGTGGGAACTTTAAACTGCACGGCTCATGCTTTGTCATTGCACCCAACAGAAATGTCTCAAACTAAAAGTCATTATGTTGTTATAAAATGACACCCCGTCACCTGATGTCCAGCGTTGAGAACAACAGCGAGGGCCCAGGGTGGAAAACACACACATTTATATTTTTCTCATTATAGCCACAGTGTTCATTATTCAGCCGCCAGGGTCAGCACGCTGCTTCCTGGTTAAATGAGCAGCTGGAGCTCTATATTAGGAGAGGAACGGACGCCTCAGAATAACCGACATCAGTCACCAGGAAACTCAACACGTCAATGCAGGACGGAGAGAAGCCGAGCTAAACCTGGAGTGCAGGAATACAAAGAGTAACTGATGCACAAAACTATATCTATTTAAACTATATCAAGTTATTTGCACGTTTCTGCACATTACATCACATGTTAGACGCTTTTATCCAAAGCGACTTACATACTCAATACTGTGGACAATCCCCACAGGAGCACTTTGGGGTGATGTGTCCCAGGGACACAACGACATGCTGACTGCAGTGGGGTTTGAACCTGTGACCCCCTGGATCCGAACACCAATGTACTATGCACTGCGCCACAGACTTAAACTGCACAGCTCTTCGTATATCGTCTGATATACTTCCCACCCTTCTCTGTATGTAAAGTGGTGCAGGGATGTCATATTTCTGCAGTAGACCCTGAACATCTCCCTTGTTTCGTCCACAAAAAGCCAATGGAACGGCTAACATTGGGCTATATAGGAACTACAGCACGGTCACATGACTTCACGTCACCACCGCTAAGCTAAAGGTGGCTAATGTTGGGCTATGAAGGAACTACAGCACGGTCACATGACTTCACGTCACCACCGCTAAGCTAAAGGCGGCTAAAGTTGGGCTATGAAGTAACTACAGCACGGTCACATGACTTCACGTCACCACCGCTAAGCTAAAGGTGGCTAATGTTGGGCTATGAAGGAACTACAGCACGGTCACATGACTTCACGTCACCACCGCTAAGCTAAAGGCGGCTAAAGTTGGGCTATGAAGGAACTACAGCACGGTCACATGACTTCACGTCACCACCGCTAAGCTAAAGGCAGCTAATGTTGGGTTATAAAGGAACTACAGCACGGTCACATGACTTCACGTCACCACCGCTAAGCTAAAGGCAGCTAATGTTGGGTTATAAAGGAACTACAGCACGGTCACATGACTTCACGTCACCACCGCTAAGCTAAAGGTGGCTAATGTTGGGCTATAAAGGAACTACAGCACGGTCACATGACTTCACGTCACCACCGCTAAGCTAAATGTGGCTAATGTTGGGCTATAAAGGAACTACAGCACGGTCACATGACTTCACGTCACCACCGCTAAGCTAAAGGTGGCTAATGTTGGGCTATGAAGGAACTACAGCACGGTCACATGACTTCACGTCACCACCGCTAAGCTAAAGGCGGCTAAAGTTGGGCTATGAAGGAACTACAGCACGGTCACATGACTTCACGTCACCACCGCTAAGCTAAAGGTGGCTAATGTGGGCTATGAAGGAACTACAGCACGGTCACATGACTTCACGTCACCACCGCTAAGCTAAAGGCGGCTAAAGTTGGGCTATGAAGGAACTACAGCACGGTCACATGACTTCACGTCACCACCGCTAAGCTAAAGGTGGCTAATGTTGGGCTATAAAGGAACTACAGCACGGTCACATGACTTCACGTCACCACCGCTAAGCTAAAGGAGGCTAATGTTGGGTTATAAAGGAACTACAGCACGGTCACATGACTTCACGTCACCACCGCTAAGCTAAAGGAGGCTAATGTTGGGTTATAAAGGAACTACAGCACGGTCACATGACTTCACGTCACCACCGCTAAGCTAAAGGCGGCTAACGTTGGGCTATAAAGGAACTACAGCACGGTCACATGACTTCACGTCTCCACCGCTAAGCTAAAGGTGGCTAATGTTGGGCGTGATGATGTTTAATCTTCTAATTTAGCCCCTTGCTAGCATCCACAGCTTTTAAATTCACCAGTGGGGTATTTACTGACGTATTTTTATTTAAATCTCTTCAGCTTGTGTTAACCACAGACCTTATTTCAGGATAACAACCAAAAACAGATTCAGAAAACCATTGACTTCTAGACAAGGGAACAGGAAGTGATAAACTGCTGACTCATTTCCTGGTTTTAGGACTCATTCCTGCACCTCTATCTTCCCCCGTTAGACTGGTTTGACAGCAGTATATTTCGTGTCTCTGCTCCCAGAATAGCTTCCTGTGTGAGGGATCCTCAGCAGCTGTTAGAGGCACATAGTGACCCGGTTACTGTTCTGAAGTTTAACATTAACGAGGATGCGTCTCCCTGACTACTGAATTAAATACAACTAATAGGATCATTTGTCCTTTTGTTTGCCTTCAAAGGATGAAATTCCTGTGTTCCCTCCCTTTGTTTACTTTCAAAACATAGTGACATCAATAGTGAACACTCGCGCTAGTATTGGCTAGCGCGATACACTAAGGGGCGGGACATCTCTAAGCGGTTGACTAATCACAAAAGAGCCGGCCAGCTAACCAATCAGAGCAGACTGGGCTCTGGTTTCAGACAGAGGGTGAAAAGAGGGAGCTTTTTGAACATTAAAGCATGGAGACATGTAGAGACACTACATACTGATATACACCTGAACATCAGCAGGAGAGGACTCTTTAAAGTAGAGACACTACATGCTGATATACACCTGAACATCAGCTGGAGAGGACTCTTTAAAGTAGAGACACTACATACTGATATACACCTGAACATCAGCAGGAGAGGACTCTTTAAAGTAGAGACACTACATACTGATATACACCTGAACATCAGCAAGAGAGAACTCTTTAAAGTAGAGACACTACATACTGATATACACCTGAACATCAGCAGGAGAGGACTCTTTAAAGTAGAGACACTACATACTGATATACACCTGAACATCAGCAGGAGAGGACTCTTTAAAGTAGAGACACTACATACTGATATACACCTGAATATCAGCAGGAGAGGACTCTTTAAAGTAGAGACACTCCATACTGATATACACCTGAACACCAGCAGGAGAGGACTCTTTAAAGTAGAGACACTACATACTGATATACACCTGAACATCACCATAGGGGACTCTTTAAAGTAGAGACACTACATACTGATATACACCTGAACATCAGCAGGAGAGGACTCTTTAAAGTAGAGACACTACATACTGATATACACCTGAACATCACCATAGGGGACTCTTTAAAGTAGAGACACTACATACTGATATACACCTGAACATCAGCAGGAAAGGACTCTTTAAAGTAGAGACACTACATACTGATATACACCTGAACATCAGCAGGAGAGGACTCTTTAAAGTAGAGACACTACATACTGATATACACCTGAACATCAGCAGGAGAGGACTCTTTAAAGTAGAGACACTACATACTGATATACACCTGATCATCAGCAGGAGAGGACTCTTTAAAGTAGAGACACTACATACTGATATACACCTGAACATCAGCAGGAGAGGACTCTTTAAAGTAGAGGCACTACATACTGATATACACCTGAACATCACCATAGGGGACTCTTTAAAGCGGTTCGCTCATTGGATAAGAGTGTGTGCTCTTTAAATAACGAGAATGCTTTTCTATAAATTGTTTTTGGAGTCGAGGGTGTTAAACTTCCTTACATCGCCCCTCTGCCGCTGAATGCATTGAGTCAGAGTTTATTTCAGTTTGGATCTCGCAGCTTGGCCCACATGTGTCCCGCCTCGAGGAGATGAACCTACTCTCATTTGTATTCTCAACTTAATTCTGCTCCAGTTCCCCATCAAAGAAAACGTGGATTTGATAACCCAGAGAGGAGCTGCCCCACAGAATCCACTGATACAAGTTTCTACAGTGTGTTTCTGTTTGTTAAATGCTCTCAATCAGCTTATTACTGTTCAGACGGTTTCCTGATATAACACACAACGTTGAAACAATATATAAGACGACAGTTAGCTCATTGGAAAAATGAAAGACTAAATGGGTCATTCCAGAATTGGAGGACAATTTAGAATTACCCCTGTTACTCTAATTATAGTAACAAGGTTGAAAATCAATGCTAATGTTAGCTTTAACCTCAGGATGCTAGATGTAGCATGTACTGCTACTTTCAAGGCAAGGACACACTTGGATATCTAACGCAAGAAAGATAACTTTGAAATGAATATGCTTTATTCTGATCAGTAACAGGGCTGAGTGCGTCAGAGTGCCACACTCTTTGAAGACTGAAAAGATTGTAAAAATATGAAAAATAAAAGAGAGGACTTAGTTGTGGTCTACCCAGGGCACGAGCACATGGCTTGCTGATGTCCTTTCTGTGTCATCTGACTTACAGTTTGTTCACTTCCTGTGCCGATCTAAAGGGTTTGGGTAACAGGGTTGAGCGCATGGTGAGGGACACACCTTCTGTGCCACATTACTGTTATCTAAAATGTGTTAACAAATTGATTTTGCCGTTACAAGAAACATCTATCAATAGAATAACACCAACAGAAGTAAATACAATCCCTATTTTAAATGTTATATTTGATGCAAGTTGGTCACCAAGAAGCGGGGACAAGAGACAAAGGCCATTTTAGGGGATGTTCGAGAGCTATTTGATCATTTAAATAATATTTTGAAACCACTTTTTCTACAACTTTATATACATTTTGTCTCAAAACAAGAATTTTTAACACAACAAGTGCGTGTTTTAGCATTTTGGGCATGGATCATTAGATTTTTTATATTCTGGAATGACCTTGGGTCCTTTGGTCTTAGATTTAGATATAAATACCGACTGCATTTTGTGATAATTATATTAACATAAGCTATTTGAATGAGTTTGGGATATCTGTTGGGTTGAGCTTTATCTTGAGTGAACGTACTACATAAGTAAAGCGTATTTTCACAACTTAATTATTTATTTGTGATGCGTTGCTCAGCTCACATTTTAGCTACATATACCTACGTCTTCTCTTATCCAACAGGTGTTTCCTTAACCGCAATGCATGATGGGATATAATGTCTGTATGCTATTGCATTTTTAACCACTATATGGAATATGTATTATAATTATAACTATATTCTACATTCATACAGCACGACAACATGGCCATCTCGTTTTATTGTGAAACAGCCTTCTGAAGTGGGTGGGGCTTAATTCGGAAATGATGATGACACATGATTCCGTTCACCAATCAGAATTCAGCATCATTTGAATCAGAATAGTAGATTGTTGCCAGGCGACATACACAAAGTCCTGATTACTTTTTGACTGTTAACTCGACACGACATTAATGGTGATTTTTGTATATTTAAATAATGTACCATATTATTTAGGGGTCCATTCAAAATGTAGTATAATTTGGCAACTCCAGCTCAAAGACACTATTTTAAACCACATTGCATGTTTAAACTTCAAAAATAATATATTTTTCTTGTCAATAGACTGGATAAAAAATAAGTCCTGTGTCTCACAGATAATTTGTGAATATCCGTTGCTTATGTTGGAAAATGTAGAATCAGAATTGTTTTTGTTTCGGTACATTTTGTGATTTCATTCAAGAAAATAAATCACTTCAAATTCATTCTTTGGTTTCATTCTTATTTTTCTATCTGGTGGATTTCTTATTGCACTTGTTAACAGGTGTTGCTGTCTGCTTTGGGTTTTTCTGTCTCATACGATGGGTAATTACGTCAATTCGCGTCATTGTGGGGAACAATTGTACAAAAGTTGGACGAAGCCAATTTATAACAGCAGGAAATCTTCACATTTGAGATGCTTAAACCCACAAATTACATTACATTACATTTAGCTGACGCTTTTATCCAAAGCGACTTACAATGACCAATTACAGGGACATTCTCCCTGGAGTAACTAAGGACTAAGTGCCTTGCTCAAGGGCACACTAGTGGTGGTGTTCCTGGCGGGATTTGAACTCACAACCTTCCGATCTTCAGCCCACCTCACTATCCATTAGACCACCACTATCCCAAATGCATTATTACTTATTGAATGACTTTGGAAGAATAGGACTCCTTTAAAGTCGTTTTGCACTTTGGATATAGAGTGTGTGCTCTTTAAATAGGGAGGATGCTTTTCTATAAATTGCTTTCAGAGTCCAGGGTGTTAAACTTACTGAAATAAACCCCAAAGGGCCTTCTTTACTTATTACATAACGTACTGTGACTGACATATCAATTGATTCATTTCTTGTTTTTGCATCAAAAGAACAACGTGGTACCTCCAGTCTCAGTTATAACTTCTGTTCCATCTTCACGATTTAAAAACACCACGACACACAAACGTATATCTTGCCATCTGTTACCACATGAATGCGCCCCTCTTCTCGTCCGCTACTTACTGAAATAAACCCATAAATGCCTTTTCACTTATTAAATGACTTACTGTGACTGACTTGTCAATTGATTGCATTATTTGTTTTGCATCAGAAGGACAATGCATGAAGTTGTTGAAAGAACTGGAGAACTTGGTACCTCCAGTTTCAGTTTTACCTTCTGTTCCAAAAACTACGACACACAAACGTATCTTGACATGTTTTACTTGACTCTGCTTACCTGATAGATGACGACCCTGAACTTGTTGCGTGTGAGCAGCTCGTCCTGCGTGGTTTCCACCTTCTTCACGCGGACGTTTTGCTTCTCGACGCGCATGCGGACTTCCTTGACGTTGGCGCTGACTTTGCGGGTCTTCTGCAGCAGTTTCTCCACCGTGCAGCTGGTGTCCGTGTGGTCTTTGGCGAGCTTCATCACGTCTCCCTGGATGCTCTTGATGTTGCCCTCCAGGTCCACCTGACGCTCCTCCATGCGCTGCTGGCAGGACTGGACGTTGTCGATGATGCCGGCAACGCGTTCCAGAAGCGACAAGATGGTCAAGGCGCTGATTGGGTTCCCGTCGGCATCTTCCACCCCGAGGATCTCCAACTTCTCCTGGACTCCCGCTGTGCGATACTTATGCTGATCCATTGTAACGTTTCGATGATAATGATTTGCCTCTTCAAATGACTTGTTGCAGATGTGTGGTTTGGCTTGGGGAATGCTTCGATGATAATGAAGGATCGGCCTCTTCGAAATTTGCTTAAAACTTAAGAGTGTGGTTTGGCGTAGGGAAAGGAACCAGGAGTTACCAACAGGAGACCGGAGAGTGGAAACACCCGACCACAGTGACCCAAACTCAGGTCTGGGGACAGGAGAGAGGCTAAACTCCACCTACCGCTTTTAAAAAAGGCCTCAGGATCCAAAGGGGAACCTCACACGAACCACCCAGGGCTAAAAATAAAACATCTCTCTGTAAGGCGACACGTTGGACATTTTGGGAAGACGCAATGCATGATTGGAAACCCCCCGCCTAGAGTCCTGCGCCGCTTTGTTAAAGCCACGTGCACTGATTCATAATTTTGCGTTATTTTTGCACACATGTTCATGCTAGCAGCTGCGCGACATCAGCAGCAGCTTAGCAGGTATTCTGCAGCCCTGCAGGGACGCATGCAAAGCGGCCACAGTTGTCTGGTGTGATGACACAGAGCTGGAATGCGTTTTGGGGGGATTAAAGCATTGCAGCGCTGCCCTTTTTACGTCCCCCTGGGCAGCAGAGTCCGGACATTGGCAGGGACTGAGATCTGAAGCTCTTTATAGAGACGAAAGGAGTGTCAAAGTGACGCCGATTTAACACTCGCTGCTCTGAACAGCCACAGTCAACACATACACGTTCATAAGATGGATTCAGTGGAGGAATAATCATTGGTCTTTAGCTCACAGTTGGAGAAAGTCATGAACGTACTTTGTCATATATTTAAAGCAAAAAGATATTTCTTTAACAACCTGATAGGAGGCTAAAGGGTTAGCGCCACAACCCTTTAACGAGCTATGGTCTGTTTGCTTTGTTTTCTAATTAGTCTTAAAACCAATTATGTGCAATATGTGCCATTAATAACTAATATATACCTTTCTGCTATATCTCTGAACTGGTAAAACTATAAATTGCGTAATTTTTCTTTTACATTTTTTTCTTTGTTAACTTTAATATTTGTGTAAGCATGCTTCTTAGGTAACATTAAGCTGTCTTTGGCTCCTTTCTTGCTGTAACAAATGCAAATGTCCCCCTCCGTGGGACACATAAAGTTATTCTGATTCAGATTTATTTGAATCCTATTGAGATGTTGACATTTATTTCCAGTCTTTTAATTGTATTGTCCAATGCCATGCCTTTTTATGCTGCTGCAACACAAACATTTCCCAACTTGGGATCAATAAAGTACCTCTAATCGTATCTTTATCACTTTACTAGATCTGACACAAAACAACAACAAAAGTAACGCAGGGCTAGAAATGTAGTTTAGGAAAGTCTTGGTTATTAGTTGGTTCTTTGCAGTAAAGTTGTACCATGATGGGTTTTTGTACATTGTGGTAGTTTGGAGATGACTGATTGCTTTCGACTGAAGCCAACAGCTGCTCCTGTCCCTGAATACCCCCCCCCCCACCCCACTCTATAACTCTATATTTACTCCAGTATAGCATGCCTGAGTCCCTGCCCCTTGTAGAAATGTACAGAGGTGGGATGTATCGGAGTACAAATACTTTGTTACTGTACTTAAGTACATGTTTCTGGTATCAGTACTTTACTCCATGACTTTTTAATTTGACTTCTTACATGTTGAACTCAAATACCTGTACTTTCTACTTCTTACATGTTGAACTCAAATACCTGTACTTTCTACTTCTCACATGTTGAACACAAATACCTGTACTTTCTACTTCTTACATGTTGAACTCAAATACCTGTACTTTCTACTTTTTACATGTTAAACACAAATACCTGTAATTTCTACTTCTCACATGTTGAACACAAATACCTGTACTTTCTACTTCTTACATGTTGAACTCAAATACCTGTACTTTCTACTTCTTACATGTTGAACTCAAATACCTGTACTTTCTACTTCTTACATGTTGAACTCAAATACCTGTACTTTCTACTTCTTACATGTTGAACCAAATACCTGTACTTTCTACTTCTTACATGTTGAACTCAAATACCTGTACTTTCTACTTCTTACATGTTGACACAAATACCTGTACTTTCTACTTCTTACATGTTGAACACAAATACCTGTACTTTCTACTTCTTACATGTTGAACACAAATACCTGTACTTTCTACTTCTTACATGTTGAACTCAAATACCTGTACTTTCTACTTCTTACATGTTGAACTCAAATACCTGTACTTTCTACTTCTTACATGTTGAACCCAAATACCTGTACTTTCTACTTCTTACATGTTGAACTCAAATACCTGTACTTTCTACTTCTTACATGTTGAACACTAATACCTGTACTTTCTACTTCTTACATGTTGAACCCAAATACCTGTACTTTCTACTTCTTACATGTTGAACTCAAATACCTGTACTTTCTACTTCTTACATGTTGAACCAAATACCTGTACTTTCTACTTCTCTCATGTTGAACCCAAATACCTGTACTTTCTACTTCTTACATGTTGAACTCAAATACCTGAACTTTCTACTTCTTACATGTTGAACCCAAATACCTGTACTTTCTACTTCTTACATGTTGAACTCAAATACCTGTACTTTCTACTTCTTACATGTTGAACCCAAATACCTGTACTTTCTACTTCTTACATGTTGAACCCAAATACCTGTACTTTCTACTTCTTACATGTTGAACTCAAATACCTGTACTTTCTACTTCTTACATGTTGAACACAAATACCTGTACTTTCTACTTCTTACATGTTGAACACAAATACCTGTACTTTCTACTTCTTACATGTTGAACACAATACCTGTACTTTCTACTTCTTACATGTTGAACACAAATACCTGTACTTTCTACTTCTTACATGTTGAACTCAAATACCTGTACTTTCTACTTCTTACATGTTGAACTCAAATACCTGTACTTTCTACTTCTTACATGTTGAACACTAATACCTGTACTTTCTACTTCTTACATGTTGAACCCAAATACCTGTACTTTCTACTTCTTACATGTTGAACTCAAATACCTGTACTTTCTACTTCTTACATGTTGAACCCAAATACCTGTACTTTCTACTTCTCTCATGTTGAACCCAAATACCTGTACTTTCTACTTCTTACATGTTGAACCCAAATACCTGTACTTTCTACTTCTTACATGTTGAACTCAAATACCTGTACTTTCTACTTCTTACATGTTGAACCCAAATACCTGTACTTTCTACTTCTTACATGTTGAACACAAATACCTGTACTTTCTACTTCTTACATGTTGAACTCAAATACCTGTACTTTCTACTTCTTACATGTTGAACACAAATACCTGTACTTTCTACTTCTTACATGTTGAACTCAAATACCTGTACTTTCTACTTCTTACATGTTGAACACAAATACCTGTACTTTCTACTTCTTACATGTTGAACTCAAATACCTGTACTTTCTACTTCTTACATGTTGAACACAAATACCTCTACTTTCTACTTCTTACATGTTGAACTCAAATACCTGTACTTTCTACTTCTTACATGGTGAACTCAAATACCTGTACTTTCTACTTCTTACATGTTGAACTCAAATACCTGTACTTTCTACTTCTCTCATTTCCCAAACAGCTGGTTCCTTTAGTCTGAATGTGTGTTTGATGCGTGATCATTATTCTTTAGAGTCATTGCGTGCCTATTGATTTGAACACGATCCGTGTATCCATCACTTCCTGGTCTTCTCTAAAGAAGAGGGACCAATGGAAACGTTGTCATGTTGCCGTTGGTCGTCATGGAAACATTCATTAGCTAACAATGACATTATTGTTCTATTGATATAAAGGGAGGTCAGGTACTCTTTAAAGCAGCTGCTAGCTATGGGTACTTTCTACTGAAGGACACTTCAAAGCCTCTTTACTTTGACTTGAGTAAAGAAGTTTAGTCAGTACTTCTACTTTCACCAGAGTATCTTTAAACACGAGTATCTGTACTTCTACTTGAGTAAAGGAAGTGTGTACTTTTGCCATCTCTGGAAATGTACCACACACACTGTGGTGTATTTTCACATGGAGGCTCGGTGGCCTCGGCTCCGCTTCTGGATCCTGAACAAATTAGCAGTTTTTAGTTAGACAGGAGCGTCAATGAAGGACCCCCGACAGGTGGGGGGAGCACAGGACATGGCTGGAGGACACATTCAACCTCATCTGTGCTCGCCACTGAGTCCCAAAGCGGCAATTAGCGAGGGTAGATATTTAGCGAAATGCATATGAATAGGAAATGTGTTTTTAGGGGGCAGTAAACCCAATATCTAATTTTCAGCTTCACATTTTCTTCCTGGTAATTCCTTGGAACTCGACTATAGTTAGAAAAATAAATGTTTTTATATGAACTCAAGATGAATTTCATCTATGAACTCTGACATGTTTATGTTAAGCAGAAAAAGATCTGTTTTGAATATTGGCTCTATTTATGAGTTGCTGCAATGTATTCTAGGTAATTAGGGGCTGGAGTGTTAGAGCCATTTTTTGTGTTGACTATAAATTAAAATGTTCCAATTAATTTAGGTCTTAAAATATTCTGAGAATAGTTTGGATTTATTGTGATCAACCAGATGATCAGCTGTTATATACAGTGTTTGACCTCACGGTACACTGATCATGTAATAATGGAAGAAGTAAATAAATCCGCCAAAGGAAGGCACAGAAATCAGCGCCTGCAGAGGTTTATTTGGACGGTTTTTAACGTGAGTCAAGAAGCGGAGCCCTGTGGCACAGTTTTCAATATCCTACAAGAATGAGCCACGACAGCAACATTGCAGCGTTAAAACCGAGAAGAAATGTAGTGTGTAAATAATGTTTCCTTCAAACTAAAGCCTTTGTTTGAGTCGTGCTGTCGTGAGTCCGTTACCTGAGTTCACTCTCGTCGTTCAAGGCTTCCCATTTTTAACGTTGATGTCTATCGAGAGGAATAAACGGTCCAATTTCTCCCCAAAAAAATATGTTTTTCTCCTGCCAGGCTTAGAGCAGTTTACACGTTACACTACATGTGCTTGGTGTCTCAGGTGGATCCTTTGTAGACTCTCAGGTGGATCCTTTGTAGACTCTGCACCAACTTTAATTAGTATGGAATTAGGACACTGTGTCTCTGTGGAGCGAAAACAAACAAGTGTTTTCTGTGTCCGTTCTCTTCTCGCGGGTCACTGTCAATAATAGGCGTTTCTGCAGTCATCACACACACACACACACACACACACACACACACACACACACCACACACACACACACACACCACACACACACACACACACACACACACACACACACACACACACACACACACACACACACACACACACACACACACACACACACACACACACACACACACACACGCACACACACACACATACACAGGAAGTGGAATATGCTGAAAAATGAGGCCGAGGAGGACAGACAGGAAAACAAACCCCGCAGGAGAAACTAAAAGTAAGTCTTTCAAAGCTTCTCTTCACTCCAATGACACGTCGGCACTCGGGGGTACATTAAAAAAACATTTCCTTTTTTATTTTGGCAGAGACCAAAAATAGCCTCTCGAAGTCTACATGCAGAATATTAACATGTCAAACACATTCTAGTCACATTTAGAGAAGTCACGGCTGCGATGGTTCGACAACACGAAGAAACACGTTGCTCAGGGGCGGCTGACCTACGACCTTTAGACTAACACCTTACACAAACTCCTGTCACAAAATAAAAGGGGTAAACACCGACAGCAGACGAGCCTCAGACTCTTCCTTCAAAAAAAGTGTATGTTTTCACAACAACATGGAGTCTGGATGAAGTGGAGAGGGACGCTGCGTCTGAATTACTCTCCTTCATCACTGCATGGCGACACCAACACTTGTGGGTCATTTCCAAAAGAAAAGATGGGGCTTTTACAGAAGAGGATCAGGGCCACGTGACATTTTCTTTTTAGATCTGACCAGAAGTAAAAAAAAAAGAAATCTGATTTTTTTTCCGATGATTTTGACGTTTTTCTCAAAAGCCTTCGATAAATTCTGAAATTAGCCGCTTTCACACCACGTACTTTGCCGTACTTAGTTCCCAGTACTTCTTCCCCGAACTCTGTAGTTCCTGGAACTGTCCTAGTAGATCGCGTTCGCACCGGAATAAGTCCCTGAGGGAGGATTAGGCAAATGAAGCCGCTGAAGTCACTTCTTCTGCTTTGGGTTTACTGGCAGGCCGCAAACCACTTCACGGCGTATACTGCCGCCCGAAGTCCCGCAGTCCCCCGGAGTTGGGGACTGGCTTCCGAAGAAGCTGCTGGGTCGCGGCTTCAGAGTAAATCGCCAGAACGCCGACAACTCCTCATCTCCACCGCTCACATGTTTTCTTTTGTGTTGCCATAAGTTAGTCTCTCTCCGTTGGTGCGCTGGGCTAATGCTAATGCTAATAATGCTAGCAAATAAAATGGCAGCTTCACAAAAGAGTTTTACGTGGGCGGGGCTTTTTGGTGTGGGCAAAATCCCAAGAACTATCGGAACTATTCCTGGGAAAAGTACTCCGGTGTGAAAGCGCCTTTCGACTTTTTCTGAAAAACTCTCGGAAAATAAAACTTGGAGAAAAATAATTTTGACATTTTTCAAAAAATTGTTGGAAAGATTTTTTCAGATTTTTTTTCTCCAATTTTTTACTTTTTTCTCAAAATTCGAAAACAAAATTATTCAAACCTTTTTTTTCTCCAAATGTTGTTTTATTTTTTATCTGAGCATTTTGCGGAAAATAAATGTGTTCCCCAGAATTTTCAGCATTTTCTCAAAAATCATAGGAAAAAAATGTCAGACTATTTTTCTCCAAATTCTGAAATTATTTTTTTTCCACTTTTATTCCTCTAAAATGTTGACATTTCTCTCCAAATTCTGACTTATTTCCTCAGAAGCAGACTTTAATCTCTGAACTAAAAAACAATGTGGCCCTGATCCTCGTCCATAGCCTTTGAAATAAACCGCACAAAACGTCATACCATCACATACAGATTAAAACAAGGAACAAAACATCGTCGCTCATCAGATGTGAAGTTCCTGTGGGTTGCTCTTGTTGACTTTCTACATACAGTATTTGTCTGTCTTCACTTTTTAATTTATCACGTAAATTAATAACAAAAGGGTCTTTAACTAATATATCGTAAAGTGATTTTCGTGTTCTATTGTTATAGGATTTTCTGTGCTTGGAATGTCTCGCTGTGGAGCAAATGCAAAACAACAAGACGCAATATTTCTCTCACATTCAAAGAAAAACCTTGATTACAGCAACCAAGACTTTCTCCAGTTACATAACATCGTTTAGGAACCATTTACAGTCTTTGAAACCTCCAAACAGGCTTCCTTTACAATCCTCTGAATTTGGGTATTTCGTACGAAGATGCAAAAACACCCCTTTAAATCAACACCAACCTGTTCCTCATGAGTGTTTTTCAGAACAACGTACTCCAGTAGGCGCATTCACACCGCAGTACTTTCCCCACAAAGGTTCATGAGAACTTAGTTCATGAGAACTCTTTAGTTCGCATGCTAATAATGCTAATAATGCTAATGCGAGGATAATAAAATGGCAGATTCACAAAACCTTTTGGGAGTTTTACGGGGCGTGGCTTGCAATCCACCCAGCCAATCAGAAATATAGCTATTTTCTCACAAGAGAGCCGCTCGAAAGCCCCTGCTCTCTAGCAGGGACTTTCGAGGGGTAAAAAGGTTCTCATGAACTCATTTTAGTTCCGGCTCTTTTTGGTGTGAACGCGATAAAAGAGTTCTCATGAACCTTTGTGGGAAAAGTACTGCGGTGTGAACGCGCCTAATGTTTCCCACTTCTACTCTTCATTTTGGTGTTTCCTGCTGGACAACAAACCCACCACATGTTTGTACCAGAAGGAAACGGGGGTTAAAGTCATATTTGTACCGACATCTTTTTATATAATAGGTTTTTTATGTGCTTGGAATGTCTCGCTGCGGAGCAAACGCAAAAACTAAAACCAACAAAAGTAGAAGAGAAAATATTTCTCCCACATTCAAAGACAAACCTTGATTACAGCCATCTCCGCAAATCAAGGTGTTCTCCCACTTACATAAAAAACAACAATTCGCAGTCTTTGAAACCTCAAAACAGGCGACACACTTCCTTTACAATCCTCTGAAGTATTTCGTACGAAGATGCAAAAACATTCATTGGAATCAACACAAACCTGTCTTTCAGAAGAACGTACTCCAATGTTTCAACCTCTGCTCTTCTTTTTGATATTTTCAGACAGTTTTTCCCAAACTTTAAACATTGCTTTCTTCAGAAACATCGTAAACCTCCCCCTCTCATTGTCCTCCGTTTATCAGTCCGAATCTTTTAGACGTCCATCTCCGAATTTCTCTGAAAACGAGGAGGCGTTGAGTTCTTTTAAAAAGGTTTGAAACAACACCACAGTACACAGTACAAGTCATGCGGATATATATACAGGAACTAGTATAAGTATTTTAAACAAAAGTAACAAAAGCTACTCTAAAGAAAAGGAATCATTAGAATAGTAATAAATGATTAGCTTGTTGGAACACAGTGACGTCTTGAGAGAATAAAGTATAAACATTTCTGTATCACTGGCCGGCCACAAACTCCTTCAATTAGAAAACAAACTGCATTTGGTGATCAGCTGCACAGCCTTAGTAAAACAGGGGCGTAGAAATAAACATTTTACAATAAATAGCACATTCAAGAGGGGCGGACGTTTCTCCAGTTACCGAAAGTACTGTGTTTTTATAAAGCATTTAGTAATTAAGACACGACGTAAAGTGACGGCGGGGGATTTGGAAGATTCTCGTCCTTGTTCTTCCGGCAAAGAAAGAAAAACGACTTCCATCCAAAAAAAAAGAAAAAAAAAAAGGAGGTAAGTAAGGCCCCTTAAATAAATATTCTCATTCTTCTTCTTTTTTTTATGGTTTCCCAGGAGGAAAAAACTAAATACCAAACATCTACCGTTTAAAAAAATGGTGTTCCCACGGCGTAAGAAAAAAGGTTTTAAAAAAAGGCCCCGGACGACTCGGCTATACCATCCGGGAGTTCGTGTCCGAGGAAAAGTGTCCCAGGTTTTGCTTTTGCCGGCGACCCCGGTTGTTCTTCGGACATTTCCTAAAGATAGAAAAAAGAGATTCATTATTTGTATTTTCAAATAACAAAAAATCATTTGTTTTCTCAAAAGTTTTTTTTCCCCCAGAATTATTATTTTTGTTCTCTAAATTATGAGATATTTTTATTAGAGCTGTCAAGTTAACGCGTTAATACATTTTTTTAACGCCACTAATTATTTTAACGTGCGATTAACGCATGTGTATTTGTCCTCGGCCCGCCCCGTAGTTTCAGAGCCCAAAGGCTTGACGTTGTTTTGTTGTTGTTGTTGTTAGTTACAATACAATACAATACAACTTTATTTATAAAGCACTTTAAACCTCCAGACCAAAGTGCTGTACAGGCAAATAGATAAAACAAAGCATAAAAAGAAGTAACACAGCTCAGCTCACACACCATAGAACAAGTACAAGTAAAAACAAAAAACAATTTAAAAGCAAAAAAGCAACACTGAAAGATGTCGAAACGCCAAATGTTAAAACGCTAAGGACGTAAACGCAAGTTGGATGGTGGGAGAGAGAGAGGGAGGCAGAGACAGAGAGCGAGAGCGAGTGAGAGAGAGAGCGAGAGAGACAGAGAGAGAGCGAGAGAGACAGAGAGAGAGCGAGCGAGATAGAGAGAGCGAGAGAGAGAGAGCGAGAGACAGAGAGAGAGAGCGTGAGAGAGCGAGAGAGAGAGAGAGAGCGAGAGAGAGAGCGAGAGAGAACATAGACAGAGAGAGGAGCAGAGAAGAGAGTACAGA
>CADEHL010000751.1:0-23507 GCA_902827135.1 Harpagifer antarcticus
AGTGTGCAGGTGAGTTCAGGTACCTGTGTGTACAGGTCTATAGACAGTGTGCAGGTGAGTTCAGGTACCTGTTTACAGGTCTTACCAGGTATCTCTGCACCTTCTTCCACAGGGTGGCGAACTCTCCGAGACCCAGCCTCCCGTTGCCGCTGTCCTGTCAGAGGTTCAGGACCTTCACCAGCTTTATACATGACGGGGCAATCAGGCCTAAACCTTAGGTACCAGTAATTCTGCAGTGACGGTATTTTACAAAGATAAAGCTACAAGTTATTAATAGTATTATTAATAATGTTAATAGTGATATGACACCGGGGGTGAGTGTCCTTATGGTTTAAAGGATACGTCCATCAGGTTCACCATGATCCTGGACGTCTCCATGCTGAAGCCGTCTGTCTTTATGTCCGTCCCTGTGGACAACAGACAGGAAGTTAGATAAGGGTGATCAGGTGACAGGAAGTTAAAGATAAGGGTGATCAGGTGACAGGAAGTTGAAGATAATGGTGATCAGGTGACAGGAAGTTGAAGATAATGGGGATCAGGTGACAGGAAGTTGAAGATAATGGGGATCAGGTGACAGGAAGTTAAAGATAATGGGGATCAGGTGACAGGAAGTTAAAGATAATGAGGATCAGGTGACAGGAAGTTGAAGATAATGGGGATCAGGTGACAGGAAGTTGAAGATAATGGGGATCAGGTGACAGGAAGTTGAAGATAATGGGGATCAGGTGACAGGAAGTTGAAGATAATGGGGATCAGGTGACAGGAAGTTGAAGATAATGGGGATCAGGTGACAGGAAGTTAAAGATAATGGGGATCAGGTGACAGGAAGTTAAAGATAATGAGGATCAGGTGACAGGAAGTTAAAGATAAGGGTGATCAGGTGACAGGAAGTTGAAGATAATGGGATCAGGTGACAGGAAGTTGAAGATAATGGTGATCAGGTGACAGGAAGTTGAAGATAATGAGGATCAGGTGACAGGAAGTTAAAGATAATGGTGATCAGGTGACAGGAAGTTGAAGATAATGAGGATCAGGTGACAGGAAGTTAAAGATAAGGGTGATCAAGTGACAGGAAGTTAAAGATAAGGGTGATCAGGTGACAGGAAGTTAAAGATAAGGGTGATCAGGTGACAGGAAGTTGAAGATAATGGTGATCAAGTGACAGGAAGTTGAAGATAAGGGTGATCAGGTGACAGGAAGTTAAAGATAAGGGGGAAAGGTGACAGGAAGTTAAAGATAAGGGTGATCAGGTGACAGGAAGTTAAAGATAAGGGTGATCAGGTGACAGGAAGTTAAAGATAAGGGTGATCAGGTGACAGGAAGTTGAAGATAATGGGGATCAGGTGACAGGAAGTTAAAGATAAGGGTGATCAGGTGACAGGAAGTTAAAGATAAGGGTGATCAGGTGACAGGAAGTTAAAGATAAGGGTGATCAGGTGACAGGAAGTTGAAGATAATGGGGATCAGGTGACAGGAAGTTAAAGATAAGGGTGATCAGGTGACAGGAAGTTAAAGATAAGGGTGATCAGGTGACAGGAAGTTAAAGATAAGGGTGATCAGGTGACAGGAAGTTGAAGATAATGGTGATCAGGTGACAGGAAGTTAAAGATAAGGGTGATCAGGTGACAGGAAGTTGAAGATAATGGTGATCAAGTGACAGGAAGTTGAAGATAATGGGGATCAGGTGACAGGAAGTTAAAGATAATGGTGATCAGGTGACAGGAAGTTGAAGATAATGGGGATCAGGTGACAGGAAGTTGAAGATAATGGGGATCAGGTGACAGGAAGTTAAAGATAAGGGTGATCAGGTGACAGGAAGTTGAAGATAAGGGTGATCAGGTGACAGGAAGTTAAAGATAATGGGGATCAGGTGACAGGAAGTTGAAGATAATGGTGATCAGGTGACAGGAAGTTAAAGATAAGGGTGATCAGGTGACAGGAAGTTAAAGATAATGGTGATCAGGTGACAGGAAGTTGAAGATAAGGGTGATCAGGTGACAGGAAGTTAAAGATAAGGGTGATCAGGTGACAGGAAGTTAAAGATAATGGTGATCAGGTGACAGGAAGTTGAAGATAAGGGTGATCAAGTGACAGGAAGTTAAAGATAAGGGTGATCAGGTGACAGGAAGTTAAAGATAAGGGTGATCAGGTGACAGGAAGTTGAAGATAATGAGGATCAGGTGACAGGAAGTTGAAGATAATGGTGATCAGGTGACAGGAAGTTGAAGATAATGGTGATCAGGTGACAGGAAGTTGAAGATAATGGTGATCAGGTGACAGGAAGTTGAAGATAAGGGTGATCAGGTGACAGGAAGTTGAAGATAAGGGTGATCAGGTGACAGGAAGTTGAAGATAATGAGGATCAGGTGACAGGAAGTTGAAGATAAGGGTGATCAGGTGACAGGAAGTTAAAGATAAGGGTGATCAGGTGACAGGAAGTTGAAGATAATGAGGATCAGGTGACAGGAAGTTGAAGATAATGAGGATCAGGTGACAGGAAGTTGAAGATAATGAGGATCAGGTGACAGGAAGTTGAAGATAAGGGTGATCAGGTGACAGGAAGTTGAAGATAAGGGTGATCAGGTGACAGGAAGTTGAAGATAATGAGGATCAGGTGACAGGAAGTTGAAGATAATGGTGATCAGGTGACAGGAAGTTGAAGATAATGGTGATCAGGTGACAGGAAGTTAAAGATAAGGGTGATCAGGTGACAGGAAGTTAAAGATAATGAGGATCAGGTGACAGGAAGTTAAAGATAATGAGGATCAGGTGACAGGAAGTTAAAGATAAGGGTGATCAGGTGACAGGAAGTTGAAGATAATGGGGATCAAGTGACAGGAAGTTAAAGATAATGAGGATCAGGTGACAGGAAGTTAAAGATAATGAGGATCAGGTGACAGGAAGTTAAAGATAATGAGGATCAGGTGACAGGAAGTTGAAGATAATGGTGATCAGGTGACAGGAAGTTAAAGATAATGAGGATCAGGTGACAGGAAGTTAAAGATAATGAGGATCAGGTGACAGGAAGTTGAAGATAATGGTGATCAGGTGACAGGAAGTTAAAGATAATGAGGATCAGGTGACAGGAAGTTAAAGATAATGAGGATCAGGTGACAGGAAGTTGAAGATAATGAGGATCAGGTGACAGGAAGTTGAAGATAATGGGGATCAAGTGACAGGAAGTTAAAGATAATGAGGATCAGGTGACAGGAAGTTGAAGATAATGGGGATCAGGTGACAGGAAGTTAAAGATAATGGTGATCAGGTGACAGGAAGTTAAAGATAATGAGGATCAGGTGACAGGAAGTTAAAGATAATGAGGATCAGGTGACAGGAAGTTGAAGATAATGGTGATCAGGTGACAGGAAGTTGAAGATAATGAGGATCAGGTGACAGGAAGTTGAAGATAATGAGGATCAGGTGACAGGAAGTTGAAGATAATGGGGATCAAGTGACAGGAAGTTAAAGATAATGAGGATCAGGTGACAGGAAGTTGAAGATAATGGGGATCAGGTGACAGGAAGTTAAAGATAATGGTGATCAGGTGACAGGAAGTTAAAGATAATGAGGATCAGGTGACAGGAAGTTAAAGATAATGAGGATCAGGTGACAGGAAGTTAAAGATAATGGTGATCAGGTGACAGGAAGTTAAAGATAAGGGTGATCAGGTGACAGGAAGTTGAAGATAATGGGGATCAGGTGACAGGAAGTTAAAGATAATGGTGATCAGGTGACAGGAAGTTAAAGATAATGGGGATCAGGTGACAGGAAGTTAAAGATAATGGTGATCAGGTGACAGGAAGTTAAAGATAATGAGGATCAGGTGACAGGAAGTTAAAGATAATGAGGATCAGGTGACAGGAAGTTAAAGATAATGGTGATCAGGTGACAGGAAGTTAAAGATAAGGGTGATCAGGTGACAGGAAGTTGAAGATAATGGGGATCAGGTGACAGGAAGTTAAAGATAATGGTGATCAGGTGACAGGAAGTTAAAGATAATGAGGATCAGGTGACAGGAAGTTGAAGATAATGGTGATCAGGTGACAGGAAGTTGAAGATAATGGGGATCAGGTGACAGGAAGTTAAAGATAAGGGTGATCAGGTGACAGGAAGTTGAAGATAATGGTGATCAGGTGACAGGAAGTTGAAGATAAGGGTGATCAGGTGACAGGAAGTTAAAGATAATGGTGATCAGGTGACAGGAAGTTGAAGATAAGGGTGATCAGGTGACAGGAAGTTGAAGATAAGGGTGATCAGGTGACAGGAAGTTAAAGATAATGGGGATCAGGTGACAGGAAGTTGAAGATAAGGGTGATCAGGTGACAGGAAGTTGACGCTCACGCTTGCAGACGATCTTGTTCATGATGGCCCTCAGTTCCACCGCAGAGATCTCCATGTCCTGGAAGAGGTTTTATTTCATTGGAGAAATCAAGCATGCTGTTAGCTGTTAGCATGTAGCATATGTCCATGTTCCCACCACACAGGAAGTGATGTCATACTTACGTCACCAGCGAGTTTGGTGAAGAGGCCTCTGAATCCTGAATCCACTTCCTCATCCGACACCGTCTCCTGCACACAATCCCCACGGCAACAATAAACATTATTTATACAGTACTAGAAATACAAACTTTATGAACTCAGTAATATACAATTATATATTCTGTGTCTCCTCCAAAGGTTCCTCAGTCCTGGTCCTGGGTTCCTTCAGAGGTGTTTCCTGTTTATCTTGGAGTCTCCACCCCCTCTGTCGTATCTGTGTGTACTTCCTCACGATGTGTTTCCCACTCCTGATGGATCACCTGATTGTGTTCACCTGATGCCTTTCCTCAGCTATGTGTTGGGATTGGTCCTGCATGTATTTCAGTTCTGGTTTCCTCTTTCCTTGTCCGTCATGTGTGGAACGGAAGTGTTCATTGTCCTATTGAGAGTTTAGTTTTGCCCTGCTCTGCTGATTTCCTGCCATTCAGGGCTTTTACATCCTGGATTTGGGTTCATCCTGCTCTGCTCCTAATCTTGACAGCAGTCCCTCTGATATAGATTTGTTATAAAGTTAGGCTTTCTAGACCCTAACTTATACAAATAACAAAAGATCTGCAGCAATAACCAATCACCACATTCAAGTCCCTCCTCAGAACCCCCCTGTTCAGATCAGCTGACTCACTGTAGTGCTACATGTTCCCTGTTACGGTCCTTTTGTACTGTCTTAAACTTTTCGTAAGGTGTCCTTGGGTGCTTTGAAAGACGCCTCTGAATAGAATGAAGACCCTGAAATCAAATATTTTATATAAAAAACTGAGATAAGACACAAAACTGTAGACTCACATCTTCGAGTTCAGCGCTCACCGGGTCGTCACAGGGTCTGCAGACAGAAGACAGGATTAGGGGTTATGGTAACAGGCACCATGGGGGTCTCTAACGGACACAATGGGAGTCTCTAACAGGCACCATGGGGGTCTCTAACGGACACAATGGGAGTCTCTAACAGGCACCATGGGGGTCTCTAACGGACACAATGGGAGTCTCTAACAGGCACCATGGGGGTCTCTAACGGACACAATGGGGGTCTCTAACAGGCACCATGGGGGTCTCTAACGGACACAATGGGGGTCTCTAACAGGCACCATGGGGGTCTCTAACGGACACCATGGGGGTCTCTAACGGACATGGATGTGGGTCTCTAACAGACACCATGGGGGTCTCTAACGGACACAATGGGGGTCTCTAACGGACACAATGGGGGTCTCTAACAGGCACCATGGGGGTCTCTAACGGACACCATGGGGGTCTCTAACGGACATGGATGTGGGTCTCTAACAGACACCATGGGGGTCTCTAACGGACACAATGGGGGTCTCTAACAGGCACCATGGGGGTCTCTAACGGACACCATGGGGTCTCTAACGGACATGGATGTGGGTCTCTAACAGACACCATGGGGGTCTCTAACGGACACAATGGGGGTCTCTAACAGGCACCATGGGGGTCTCTAACGGACACCATGGGGGTCTCTAACGGACATGGATGTGGGTCTCTAACAGACACCATGGGGAGTCTGGGGTCTTACAGGGTCTCAGCCTGCTTCTCGGAAAACACCCGGACGCAGAAGTCTCCGTTGAGGTGCGGTTCGAAGGTGGACGGGACGATCAGGTACTCCCCTGGCGGCAGCTTGAAGCGGGTGCTGACCTCCCGCTGGTTGGTGAAAGTCTCGGACTTGGCGGTCTGGGCGTGGGTCAGGAAGAAGTTCTTGTCCAGGTGTACCTCCCTCTGTCCGTAGAACTGGGGGGGGGGGGCAGGTGGAACAGCCAATGAGCATCGTCTTTAAAACCTTTCATCACCTCTAATTTCATATATCAGGTCCTAACCGACACTTCCTGCTCATCATCTCTCTAGTCCTTCATCAGGTTTTAAAGATGTCTCACACAGCTCTAGTCTGTTATTGTCTAACAGAAGACCTCTTAAATGTTACCCACATAAAAACCTGCTGGAACAATTGATCCACAGATGTATTTCCTCTTTATGGCATTAATCCTGCCTGCAGCACAGCAGTCAGTAATCTGGACTGTCAAGGACTGTCTTTTCTACGTAACACTACAAACATCTCAACACTTTGTGGTGGTAGTCTCTTCTAGTCTGGACTCTTGTAACTTCGTATTCTCAGGCGGTCCCAATAAAACTGCAGATGATCCAGAATGCGGCTCCCGACCGTGAGATTCTTTCTTTCACATTAAACCAGAGGAGATGTTTGGTTCCAGAGCTCACCTGTTTGGGAAGCTGGAGCAAAACAGAAAACAAGGCAAGGGTACGTTAGGACCGGGATCTGTAGGTAAATCTCTGAATCCTTTAGATGCTTATTTCTTGATCTGATCATGAAGTGATCAGTTCTCACATCATAGATGGCAAACCCGACGGTGTGCATGTCCTCTCCTTGTTTCCGGAGCTTCCTGCGGTTCTTCTGGATCAGACCGACGACAAAACTGCAGCCCCACTTCTCCATCATCCGGGTCGTCGTCCTCCTCCTCCAACTTGATCACTATCTGAGGATTCATCCAGAACGAGTCTGCATAGGAGAAACCACAGTGAGAACTCTTTAAACCTCCTACTTCCACAGAAATACCCACATCTGATCGAGAGGTGTCAAACCCAGTGTTTACAGTGAGGAGGACCACGTCCTGTTACAGTGAGGGGTTAGTCCTGCACTCACAGGGGTTACAGTGAAGGGCACCAATTCCATCCTGGAGTTCAAAGACCAAACTAAGGTGATACGCAGGGTTGGCAGCATGTCCTTTACCCCCGCTCCTCAACGACGCCCACCAAACAACTTCAGTTTTATGAGTCAGGAAAGAATGCATAAGAAAGGGGGTGGAGTTGCTATTCTGTTCAATGATTCCCTTCAATGCAGGAAGACATCTTATGGGAACTTTGCTTCTTTTGAATATGTGGCCCTTCAGCTGAAATGCTCCTCTCGAGCTCTGTTCCTAAATATCTATAGACCACCCAAATACTGTGCAAGCTTTTATGATGACTTTACTGAACTGCTGTCTATAGTGTGTATTGACTTTGACCGTTTAGTCATTGTTGGTGATTTTAACATCTATGTTGACAACCCCCAGGACAGAGGGGCTAAAGAACGGTTTTGTGTTCTTGATAGCCATGGACTGACTCAGCATGTGACGGAGCCCACGCACAATAAGGGGCACACTCTGGACTTAATGATCTCAAAGGGTCTGAATATCTCTAAGGTTGTGGTGACTGATGTTGCGCTCTCTGATCATTCCTGTGTTTTCTTTGAGAGCTCTATTTCTGTTCACAAAAAGAGGTAACCACAAAGCGATATTTAACTGAAAACACTAGGGAAATGTTTACTCAGAATCTTTCTTCCACACTTGCCCCTGCTAACATCTCAGTAAATGAGCTAGTAGATCATTTTAATTCAAAAATGTAAAATGTTATAGATGCCATTGCTCCAACTAAGGTAAAGGAAGTGACTGGGAAGAAAATATCTCCATGGAGAAAGGCCATGACCGTGAGAGCAGAAAAAAGAGAGTGTCGAAAAGCTGAACGTAGGTGGCGAAAAACAAATCTCCAGGTTCACTTTGAAATCTATAAAGAGAGACTTGGCCTTTATAATTTGGAATTGAAAAACGCACGACAATCGTTCTTCTCTGACATCATTACCAAAAACAAAAACAACGCACGTGCCTTGTTTGCTACCGTCGACAGACTAACTAACCCCCCAGTGTCAGTAGCCTCTGAATTTCTATCCACCAGGGCGAGCAATGATTTTGCCTTCTTCACTGACAACATTCAGAACATCAGACAAGCAGTCAGTGCCTCTGCATCAGGAACAGCAAATGTGTTGTCTCTGTGTCCACTTAACATAAATTCAGACACCATGACACAATTCCATCAGATTAATGATAAAAACCTAGAGGACATTATTCAACTTCTGAAATCCTCCTCCTGCTGCCTTGATATTATTCCAACGGGATTTTTCAAAGATGTTTTTCGTTGCATGGCCTCAGATCTACTTCATATAGTAAACAAGTCTCTTCACTCAGGTGTTTTTCCACAGGCCCTGAAAACTGCAGTCATTAAACCGCTCTTAAAAAAGAATAATCTAGATGCTTCAGTAATGAACAATTACAGGCCCATATCAAACCTGCCATTTCTAGGTAAAAACATTGAACAAGTTGTTTTTCAACAGTTGAGTAACTTCTTGCATTTAAATAGTTGTTTGGATGTGTTCCAGTCAGGCTTTCGTCCAAACCACAGCACTGAGACTGCTCTTGTAAAGGTCTTTAATGACATCCACTTAAACACAGACAGTGGCAGAACTTCAGTGTTAGTATTATTAGATCTCAGTGCTGCGTTTGACACTGTTGACCACAGCATATTACTAGACCGACTGGAAAACTGGGTGGGACTTTCGGAAACAGTTCTAACTTGGTTTGAATCCTACTTAAAGGACAGAAGCAACTTTGTTTCTATTGGTAAATACACATCTGAGTTGACAAATATGACATGTGGGGTTCCTCAAGGCTCCATCTTGGGGCCTCTTCTCTTTAACGTCTACATGCTACCACTGGCTCAGATAATGAAGAACAACAACATAAGTTACCATAGCTATGCGGATGACACACAAATGTACGCAACAATTTCATTTTTAAATATTAGGGCTGTCAGTCGATTAAAATAGTTAATCGCGATTAATCACAAATGAATCACACATTTTTGATCTGTTCTAAATGCACCTTAGAGGAATATTTTTCAAGTTTTTAATACTCTTATCAACAGATGAGTGGACAAATATGCTTTATGCTAATGTTTATTATCATTTGAACAATGACAAATATTCTCATGAATATTAAACACAACAACCTGGAACCTCTCTCATTCAATAATACAATACAAAGTGTGTGTGTGTGTGTGTGTGTGTGTGCGCGCATATGTGTGCGCGTGTATGTGTTCGTTGGAGCTATGTGCAACTCAAGGCATATGCTCGAACAGGAGCTGCCTGGACGCTGCAATCATGTTGCACTATCCGAGCTGAGTGTGCTGACTTCTCGTGCAATGTCCCGCTGTCTGGCTTCCTGCATCAAGTCAAGAGCTCGGCGCAGTTGTGGCGAAATGTCGCTCCTCTGTTTTCATTTAAACAGCTCCTTATATCCGTTAGCGCAGCTAGCTAGCACCAGATGCTAACAACAACAATGCACGTAAGGTCTCTCTCTCGCTCGGGCCACATACACACACCCTCCCGGTCCTCCCGATGGCCAGTCGGTGCCTGCCGGTGAGCGTGGAAGTGTGGTCTGTCACAAGCAGGTAGCAGGAGCGGGGCTGTCAGCATCAGCTTGTAGACGGTATTTTAAACTGGATGCGCTCTGAAACTACGGGGCGGCCGAGGGAAAAAAAATACACATGCTTTAATCGCGTTAAAATAATTAGTGGCGTTAATTTTTTTTTGCTTTAACGCGTTATTAACGCGTTAAATTGACTGCCCTAGTAAATACACATCTGAGTTGACAAATATGACATGTGGGGTTCCTCAAGGCTCCATCTTGGGGCCTCTTCTCTTTAACATCTACATGCTACCACTGGCTCAGATAATGAAAAACAACAACATAAGTTACCATAGCTATGCAGATGACACACAAATTTACGTAACAGTTTCACCAGGAGACTATGCTCCAATTCAAACACTGAGTAAGTGCATTGAACAAATCAATGACTGGATGGGTCAGAACTTTCTCCAATTAAACAAAGATAAAACTGAGGTAATGGTTTTTGGAGCCAAGGCAGAACGTATAGAAGTTAGCGCTGAGCTTCAGTCTGCAATGTTCAAAACAACAGAGCCAGAAATCTAGGTGTAGTCATGGACTCTGACCTGAGTTTCAACAGCCACATTAAAGCAGTTACTAAATCAGCCTACTATCACCTAAAGAACATATCTAGGATTAAAAGACTAATGTCGCAGCAGGATTTGGAAAAACTTGTCCATGATTTTATCTTCAGTAGACTGGACTACTGTAATGGTGTCTTCACAGGTCTCACTAAAACATCTATTAGGAAGCTGCAGCTGATTCAGAACGCTGCTGCTCGAGTCCTCACTGACACTAAGAAAGTGGATCACATCACTCCTGTTCTGAAGTCTTTACACTGGTTCCTCACTAACACTAAGAAAGTGGATCACTCCTGTTCTGAAGTCTTTACACTAGTTCCTCACTGACACTAAGAAAGTGGATCACTCCTGTTCTGAAGTCTTTACACTGGTTCCTCACTAACACTAAGAAAGTGGATCACTCCTGTTCTGAAGTCTTTACACTGGTTCCTCACTAACACTAAGAAAGAGGATCACTCCTGTTCTGAAGTCTTTACACTGGTTCCTCACTAACACTAAGAAAGTGGATCACTCCTGTTCTGAAGTCTTTACACTGGTTCCTCACTAACACTAAGAAAGAGGATCACTCCTGTTCTGAAGTCTTTACACTGGTTCCTCACTAACACTAAGAAAGAGGATCACTCCTGTTCTGAAGTCTCCATGTATTTAGTCTTTTAATGTTTATTTTATTAGCTTTTCTTTTTAATGACTGATTTTAAATGCCTTTTTCTGAATGTCTTTCCTTGTTTGTAAAGCACTTTGAATTGCCTTGTGTTGAAAGGTGCTATGTATATAAACTTGCCTTGAAGGGTTAGCCCTGTACTCACAGGGGTTACAGTGGGTCTGGGGGGTTACAGAGGGTATGGGGGGGTCACAGAGGGTTAAGGTTCTGTACTCACAGGGGTTACAGAGGGTTAGGGTTCTGTACTCACAGGGGTCACAGATGGCCTGGGGGGGTCACAGAGGGTTAGGGTTCTGTACTCACAGGGGTCACAGAGGGTTAGGGTTCTGTACTCACAGGGGTCACAGATGGCCTGGGGGGTCACAGAGGGTTAGGGTTCTGCACTCACAGGGGTTACAGAGGGTCTGGGGGGTCACAGAGGGTTAGGGTTCTGCACTCACAGGGGTCACAGAGGGTTAGGGTTCTGTACTCACAGGGGTCACAGATGGCCTGGGGGGTCACAGAGGGTTAGGGTTCTGTACTCACAGGGGTCACAGATGGCCTGGGGGATCACAGAGGGTTAGGGTTCTGTACTCACAGGGGTCACAGATGGCCTGGGGGGGTCACAGAGGGTTAGGGTTCTGTACTCACAGGGGTCACAGAGGGTTAGGGTTCTGTACTCACAGGGGTTACAGAGGGTCTGGGGGGTCACAGAGGGTTAGGGTTCTGTACTCACAGGGGTCACAGATGGCCTGGGGGGTCACAGAGGGTTAGGGTTCTGCACTCACAGGGGTTACAGAGGGTCTGGGGGGTCACAGAGGGTTAGGGTTCTGCACTCACAGGGGTCACAGAGGGTTAGGGTTCTGTACTCACAGGGGTCACAGATGGCCTGGGGGGTCACAGAGGGTTAGGGTTCTGTACTCACAGGGGTCACAGATGGCCTGGGGGGTCACAGAGGGTTAGGGTTCTGCACTCACAAGGGGTCACAGAGGGTTAGGGTTCTGCACTCACAGGGGTCACAGAGGGTTAGGGTTCTGTACTCACAGGGGTTACAGAGGGTCTGGGGGGTCACAGAGGGTTAGGGTTCTGTACTCACAGGGGTCACAGATGGCCTGGGGGGTCACAGAGGGTTAGGGTTCTGCACTCACAGGGGTCACAGAGGGTTAGGGTTCTGTACTCACAGGGGTGGTTCCTGCAGCCTCCGGCGGTGGACCCTTTCCTCCAGCTGCCGTCTAACTTGGTGACACTCCAGTGTTTGACGGAGTCGTCGTCGATGGTGTCAGGGGTCAGAGTGCAAACCTCCACCCGAGAGTAGTGACGCAGGAAGTCGGTGTAGGACATCCTGCAGAGAGAGGACAGGGAAGAGCTCTGTATAAATATACCGGTACCACTTTACATAAGACTACCCTTATAAAGGATTCATAAAGGGTCTACAATTAGGTCATTAATTAGGTTGTAAACACTTTATATATCATTAAGAACCATTTATAAACCAGTTCTTGATAACGCAGAGTGAAGCAGGTAGGACCCAAACGCAGATAACACTTGATAATACCTTTATTGCAAGGGCTCTTATCTAACATATAACTTTAACAAACAAAACACTCTACGGTGAACCAGGTCACAAACAAAAGAAGCACCAACACTGAACACAGGACGAGACAAGACTAAATACAGGGAGGGATAATTACAAGACAAGAAACAGCCGGGCAGGGGAGGAGAAACACAAGGGCCACAGGTGAACACAATCAGCTAACGAGACACAGGTGAGGAAACTAACGACAGGAGGAAAAACACAGGGAAAAGGACCAGACAATAACCCAGGAGGAAAACATGGTATAGAAAACAGTGAAAACACCCAAACCTAGACATAGACCCGTGACCTGACATGACAACCGTGACAGAACCCCCCCCTCAAGGGACGGATTCCAGACGTCCCTAAACCCCAAAAACAAAAATCCAACACAGTCCAGTAGGGTGGGTGGAGGGGGTCCGGAGGAGGGACGTATCCCTAGGCCACCAGGGTGGGTGGAGGGGGTCCGGAGGACGGGACTAAGCTGACCGCCCCGGAGCCCAGTAGGGGACCAGGAAGGGATCTCGGGCGGACGGCCCGGGGGCACGACAGAAGCCGAGAAGGGGAACTCGGGCGGACGGCCCGGGGGCAAGGCAGAGTCTAAGGTGGGGAACTCGGGCGGACGGCCCGGGGGCAAGGCAGAGTCCAAGGTGGGGGTCTCGGGCGGACGGCCCGGGGGCAAGGCAGAGTCCAAGGTGGGGGTCTCGGGCGGACGGCCCGGGGGCAAGGCAGAGTCCAAGGTGGGGGTCTCGGGCGGACGGCCCGGGGGCAAGGCAGAGTCCATGGTGGGGCGAAGGCCACAGCGGGCGAACTCAGGGGGCCGAGCATGAGGGCGAAGACCAGACAGCTCCGGAGGCCGGGCAGGACCCGGTGTCGGCCGGACAGGCACCGGAGCCGGCGGGACAGGCTTCGGCAGGATCCCCCACGGAAGAGGACCAGGAGTTGGCAGGACCCCCAGCAGGAGGGTGGACGACGGGACCTCCAACGAGACAGGACAAAGGGTTGGCAGGACCCCCGGCAGGAGAGTAGACGACGGGACCTCCAACGAGACAGGACAAAGGGTTGGCAGGACCCCCGGCAGGAGAGTAGTCGGCGGGGCCTCCAACGGGACAGGACACAGGGTTGGCAGGACCCCCGGCAGGAGAGTAGTCGGCGGGGCCTCCAACAGCACAGGACATAGGATTGGCAGGACCCCCGGCAGGAGAGTAGACGGCGGGACCTCCAACGGCACAGGACATAGGGTTGGCAGGACCCCCGGCAGGAGAGTAGACGGCGGGACCTCCAACGGCACAGGACATAGGGTTGGCAGGACCCCCGGCAGGAGAGTAGACGGCGGGACCTCCAACGGCACAGGACATAGGGTTGGCAGGACCCCCGGCAGGAGCGTAGTCGGCGGGACCTCCAACGGGACAGGACATGGGGTTGGCAGGACCCCCGGCAGGAGAGTAGTCGGCGGGGCCTCCAACGGGACAGGACAAAGGGTTGGCAGGACCCCCGGCAGGAGACTAGTCTGCGGGACCTCCAACTGGACAAGACATGGGGTTGGCAGGACCCCCGGCAGAGGGCTAGTCTGCGGGACCTCCAACTGGACAGGACATGGGGTTGGCAGGACCCCCAGCGGAACCTCCAACGGTACAGGACATGGGGTTGGCAGGACCCCCGGCAGAAGACTAGTCTGCGGGACCTCCAACTGGACAGGACATGAGGTTGGCAGGACCCCCAGCGGAACCTCCAACGGTACAGGACATGGGGTTGGCAGGACCCCCGGCAGAAGACTAGTCTGCGGGACCTCCAACTGGACAAGACATGGGGTTGGCAGGACCCCCGGCAGAAGACTAGTCTGCGGGACCTCCAACTGGACAGGACATGGGGTTGGCAGGACCCCCGGCAGAAGACTAGTCTGCGGGACCTCCAACGGCACATGAGTAGGGGCTTGAGTGGGGACTCGAGAGAGGGCTTGAGAGGGAACTCGAGAGGAAACTGGAGAGTGGACTCCGGTAGGAACTTGAGAGGGGACTTGAGAAGTGTCTGGAGGGGAAACTTGAGAGAGTTGGTTCGCCAACAGAACACGGGGTGCTGGAGTCGGCCGGTACGCCGACAGGACACGAGGAGCTGGTGTTGGCTGGGGAGCCAACAAGAGGCGAGGTGCTGGAGTCGGCCGGTACGCCGACAGGACACGGGGTGCTGGCGTCGGCCGGTATGCCGACAGGACACGGGGAGCTGGCGTTGGCCGGTAAGCCAGTCCTGGAGCCGAAACTGGAGTCGGGACCAGGGGTACTGGAGCCGGTACTGGAGCCAGAACCATGGCTGCTGGGGCCGGAACTGGGGCTGGAGCCATGGCTCTTGGGGCTCGGGCTGCTAGCTTGGCCTTGCGACTCCTTTTAGCAGCCGCCTGAATACTCCGTGGACCTCCATAAGCCAGACGAGTACCCGAGAACGGATCCTGGACAGGAGCAGGAAATGGGGAAGAAGCCGGGGCTGACTCCAGACGGAACCCACCAAGGAGTATGGTGCCAGGTTGGGAATCGGGAGGCAGGGAGCTAGCATGCCTGGGGCTAGCAGGCCGGGAATCACACACCGGGAGGATCTTTGAAACCCAGCCAGGTAAGAACTTCACCAAACCTGGTTTCTCTCTAGCCATTTGGCGCGCCTCCGACAACACAGCCTCTCGCTGCTGAACTCCGGGTGCTCTCTTCCATCGATCCGAGCAGTTAGCCAAAAAAAAGGAAAAATTCAATAATTCCAGCTCGAACGGATCTGCTGGGCCCATTTGTTGGTTGGTGCTTTCTGTTACGCAGAGTGAAGCAGGTAGGACCCAAACGCAGATAACACTTGATAATACCTTTATTGCAAGGGCTCTTATCTAATACATAAACTTCAACAAACAAAACACTCTACGGTGAACGAGGTCACAAACAAAAGAAGCACCAACACTGAACACAGCACGAGACAAGACTAAATACAGGGAGGGATAATTACAAGACAAGACACAGCCGGGCAGGGGAGGAGAAACACAAGGGCCACAGGTGAACACAATCAGCTAACGAGACACAGGTGAGGAAACTAACGACAGGAGGAAAAACACAGGGAAAAGGACCAGACAATAACCCAGGAGGAAAACATGGCATAGAGAACAGCGAAAACACCCAAACCTAGACATAGACCCGTGACCTGACATGACAACCGTGACAGTTCTAACATAGTTGCCATACATCAACACAGGCTCACTATTTGGCAAGATGACTAAGCCTTATATTGGCTACCTAGCTTACTTCGTCTTTTCCATCAGCCAGCATCCTTGGTATCTTTCGTTCACTGAGTGGATCCTCCCTCCTTCCATCTCTTTATGACAATGTATTCATGAGTTACTCATGAATAATGCATGCGCTTTGACAGTAAGTGTGAGTACTTTATTTATGTGCTTATGTTGTTAATCAGCTAACATTAATGAATGTTAAGGATTGGGTTAGCATGTAAGCGAGTTGTAGATACATCTGTGCTAACGATGCTAATCGTAGCCTCCAAGTTAAAACATAACAGAGAAGCGTTAAGTGGGATAATACTGTAGAACAAACGGCTTCTGTTTGAGGTTATAAAATAAGGTCATCCTTGTAACTTAGAGAGATAGTTTATTAGGAAGGTAACTTTGTGCATCGCTAAGGTTCATTTCAATTCGCTATGCTCGATTATGTAGACGTCAAAGTAGTGTTGAAGAGCGGCGTAGTGTATGTGAAATCAACCTCACAATAAGATGTGTGTAAATAATAATGTCATATTTCAAGATGATTACTTGGATATTACAATATGGTTGGCTGAAATTCATTATTGAGCTTACACGACAGTCATATCTGAAGAACTCAAACCTCGTTCTTTGTATTAATCGTATAACCAAATTGGTATCCAATAAATAGTAATACCAACGCTGATAAAGTAAAACTATTTGATTTGAGTATTTGTGTCTGGAAGAAGGTACTGTACCCAGTTCCTATGTTCAGCAGTTATAGACTGGTGATGATCAGGAGAGAGGTGGGGGGTATTGATGATCAGGAGAGAGGTGAGGGGTATTGATGATCAGGAGAGAGGTGAGGGGTATTGATGATCAGGAGAGAGGTGGGGGGTATGATGATCAGGAGAGAGGTGGGGGGTATTGATGATCAGGAGAGAGGTGAGGGGTATTGATGATCAGTAGAGAGGTGGGGGGTATGATGATCAGGAGAGAGGTGAGGGGTATTGATGATCAGTAGAGAGGTGGGGGGTTTGATGATCAGGAGAGAGGTGAGGGGTTTGATGATCAGGAGAGAGGTGAGGGGTATTGATGATCAGGAGAGAGGTGAGGGGTCAGCTAAGAACCACACGGAGGAACTTGTTAATGATCTCAAGGCAGCTGGGACCACAGTCACCAAGAAAGCTATTGGTAGCACACGACACCATAATGGATCAAATCCTGCAGTGCCTGAAGACGCCCTGCTCAAGAAGAACATGAAGAGCCACCTAAAGTATGTCTATGAACATTGAATGATTCAGAGGATGCTTGGGAGGAGGTGACATGTAGATCTTTGGCATCAATTCGACACGACGTGTTTGGAGGAAGAGATGCTGACTATAACTCCAGAACACCATCCGTCAGGCATGGAGGGGGACACCATGCTCTGGGCTGTGTCTCTGCTCAGGGGACAGGAGGACTCCCTGCATCGAGGAGAGGATGGAGGGGGACACCATGCTCTGGGCTGTGTCTCTGCTCAGGGGACAGGAGGACTCCCTGCATCGAAGAGAGGATGGAGGGGGACACCATGCTCTGGGCTGTGTCTCTGCTCAGGGGACAGGAGGACTCCCTGCATCGAGGAGAGGATGGAGGGGGACACCATGGCTGTGTCTCTGCTCAGGGGACAGGAGGACTCCCTGCATCGAGGAGAGGATGGAGGGGGACACCATGGCTGTGTCTCTGCTCAGGGGACAGGAGGACTCCCTGCATCGAGGAGAGGATGGAGGGGGACACCATGCTCTGGGCTGTGTCTCTGCTCAGGGGACAGGAGGACTCCCTGCATCGAAGAGAGGATGGAGGGGGACACCATGCTCTGGGCTGTGTCTCTGCTCAGGGGACAGGAGGACTCCCTGCATCGAGGAGAGGATGGAGGGGGACACCATGGCTGTGTCTCTGCTCAGGGGACAGGAGGACTCCCTGCATCGAGGAGAGGATGGAGGGGGACACCATGCTCTGGGCTGTGTCTCTGCTCAGGGGACAGGAGGACTCCCTGCATCGAGGAGAGGATGGAGGGGGACATGTACCGTAACATCTTGGCCGATAGCCTCCTTCCCTCAGCCAGTACTCTGTAATGGGTCATGGAGGGGTCTTCCAGCAGGACAATGACCCTAACATACGGCCAAGGCAACACAGGAGGGGCTAAAGAAGAAGCCCATTAGGAGGGGCCTAGCCGAGCATCAGCCTCAGAACTATAACGATTTGGAGAGGGTCTTCAGAGAGGAGTGGACCACAATCCTTCCTGAGATGTGCACAGACCTGGAGACCAACTACAAGACATATTTTGCAAAGGGATCAAATACTTATTTCCCACAGTTAAATACAAATCAATGTTTACCTTTTATATAACTGTTAAAATAAACCTACCATTACAATTATAGACCGTTCATTTCTTTGTAAGTGAGCACACTTACAAAATCTCCAAGGAATCCACTCCACTGGACATAAATACTAACATATGTGTGTGTTCATGTCCTCACCAGAACTCGCCGTCCTCTGCGTTGGCATGGGGACAATCTCCCTGCACGTTGTTCCACTCCATCGATCTGTGCGAGGACAAAGACTTTAATGACACTGTAGAGTTTGTCTCAGAACATGAACCCAAGCTTAACGTGGAAATGAAAGGACATAAAGGAGTTCTGTGAGGCTTCCTGCTCCAAGAAGACCAACAGAAAGTCTTCACTGTCCGAGCCACCGCTCTCCATCTCATTTGCTCATCTTCTTTACCGTCAACGGACCTCTTCTGTAACGTTAACTCATTCACTGGAACATACTGGAGCATACCCTTTCTCAGGGAACATACATGTGTGGTGTGTTTGGGTCATGCTGTGTGTTCTGGTGTGTTTGGGTCATGCTGTGTGGTTGTGGTGTGTTTGGGTCATGCTGTGTGTTCTGGTGTGTTTGGGTCATGCTGTGTGGTGTGGTGTGTTTGGGTCATGCTGTGTGTTGTGGTGTGTTTGGGTCATGATGTGTGGTGTGGTGTGTTTGGGTCATGCTGTGTGGTGTGTTTGGGTCATGCTGTGTGGTGTGTTTGGGTCATGCTGTGTGTTGTGGTGTGTTTGGGTCATGATGTGTGGTGTGGTGTGTTTGGGTCATGCTGTGTGGTGTGGTGTGTTTGGGTCATGCTGTGTGGTGTGGTGTGTTTGGGTCATGCTGTGTGGTGTGGTGTGTTGGGTCATGCTGTGTGGTGTGGTGTGTTTGGGTCATGCTGTGTGGTGTGTTTGGGTCAGGCTGTGTGTTGTGGTGTGTTTGGGTCATGCTGTGTGTGTGTTTGGGTCATGCTGTGTGTTGTGGTGTGTTTGGGTCATGCTGTGTGGTGTGGTGTGTTTGGGTCATGCTGTGTGGTGTGGTGTGTTTGGGTCATGCTGTGTGGTGTGTTTGGGTCATGCTGTGTGGTGTGGTGTGTTTGGGTCATGCTGTGTGGTGTGTTTGGGTCATGCTGTGTGGTGTGGTGTGTTTGGGTCATGCTGTGTGTTCTGGTGTGTTTGGGTCATGCTGTGTGTTCTGGTGTGTTTGGGTCATGAACAGTGTTCTGGTGTGTTTGGGTCATGCTCTGTGGTGTGGTGTGTTTGGGTCATGCTGTGTGGTGTGGTGTGTTTGGGTCATGCTGTGTGTTGTGGTGTGTTTGGGTCATGCTGTGTGGTGTGTTTGGGTCATGCTGTGTGGTATGTTTGGGTCATGCTGTGTGTTGTGGTGTGTTTGGGTCATGCACAGTGTTCTGGTGTGTTTGGGTCATGCTCTGTGGTGTGGTGTGTTTGGGTCATGCTGTGTGGTGTGGTGTGTTTGGGGTCATGCTGTGTGTTCTGGTGTGTTTGGGTCATGAACAGTGTTCTGGTGTGTTTTGGGTCATGCTCTGTGGTGTGGTGTGTTTGGGTCATGCTGTGTGGTGTGTTTGGGTCATGCTGTGTGGTGTGGTGTGTTTGGGTCATGCTGTGTGGTGTGGTGTGTTTGGGTCATGCTCTGTGGTGTGGTGTGTTTGGGTCATGCTGTGTGGTCTGGTGTGTTTGGGTCATGCTCTGTGGTGTGGTGTGTTTGGGTCATGCTGTGTGTTGTGGTGTGTTTGGTTACCCGTCGCTCCAGGCCCCGGTCCACTCCACCTGACCCCAGGGGTTTTCTGACCCTCACCAGTTTCTCCTGGCGCCCCCGGTAGTTCACCTGAAGGAAACACATTGTTTAGTTTCATCTCCTCGCATCACTCCTCTTCGGGTCGGGTTAGGTGTCAGTGACCTCACCTCCACGGCACCGGTCAGAGAGTAGGCGTGTCCTTTCACAAGTTTCTGACGAGTGACAGCCTCTGAGTCTGAGGCGCTGGTGATCTGCAACCCACAACAACAGGGACGCTTAGTGAAAATCACAACCTTGATCTATAACTCTAACCGTTAGCTCATCTAAATATTTCAGTTTTATTATTTGATATAAGATATCACCATTCCTGGAAGAAGAAACACCATCAGAACCACTTCAATGACAATGACTTGAGAATAAAGGAGATAACTCACGTCGATGGAGCAGCCCAGCAGGGCTCCGGCCTCCAGCGCCTTCTTCATGATCTGGAACAGGTTTGAAGGGGGGCGCTGCAGGTCGAAGTTCTCAGCGATGCCTCCGGTGAAATCCTCAAAGCCCTCCATGGTGGATCCGCCAGACAGAGCTTCATAGCAGCCGCACACCCTGTGACAGAAACCAGCAGATACTACAGAGGGACTGATGGAACAATACGGTGTACTTCTACTCACTACAGTTCAGAGGTACATGGTGTACTTCTACTCCACTACATGTATTAATACCTTTAGTTTCTTCACAGATCTGGATGAATGATGGTAAATCTAATCAAGTGTTGAATCAGACTTTAGTTCCACCTGGAGTAATCCCACAGCTACCCCTGCAGTCTACAAAGCCATTCAGACTAGCTGCTCCTTCACCAGCTACCCTGCAGTCGTACACAAAGCCATTCAGACTAGCTGCTCCTTCACCAGCTACCCTGCAGTCTACAAAGCCATTCAGACTAGCTGCCTCCTTCACCAGCTACCCTGCAGTCTACAAAGCCATTCAGAACTAGCTGCACCTTCACCAGCTACCCTGCAGTCTACAAAGCCATTCAGACTAGCTGCACCTTCACCAGCTACCCTGCAGTCTACAAAGCCATTCAGACTAGCTGCACCTTCACCAGCTACCCTGCAGTCTACAAAGCCATTCAGACTAGCTGCACCTCACCAGCTACCCTGCAGTCTACAAAGCCATTCAGACTAGCTGCACATTCACCAGCTACCCTGCAGTCTACAAAGCCATTCAGACTAGCTGCACCTTCACCAGCTACCCTGCAGTCTACAAAGCCATTCAGACTAGCTGCACCTCACCAGCTACCCTGCAGTCTACAAAGCCATTCAGACTAGCTGCACCTTCACCAGCTACCCTGCAGTCTACAAAGCCATTCAGACTAGCTGCACCTTCACCAGCTACCCTGCAGTCTACAAAGCCATTCAGACTAGCTGTTCCTTCACCAGCTACCCTGCAGTCTACAAAGCCATTCAGACTAGCTGCACCTTCACCAGCTACCCTGCAGTCTACAAAGCCATTCAGACTAGCTGCACCTTCACCAGCTACCCTGCAGTCTACAAAGCCATTCAGACTAGCTGCTCCTTCACCAGCTACCCTGCAGTCTACAAGCCATTCAGACTAGCTGCACCTTCACCAGCTACCCTGCAGTCTACAAAGCCATTCAGACTAGCTGCACCACCAGCTACCCTGCAGTCTACAAAGCCATTCAGACTAGCTGCACCTCCACCAGCTACCCTGCAGTCTACAAAGCCATTCAGACTAGCTGCTCCTTCACCAGCTACCCTGCAGTCTACAAAGCCATTCAGACTAGCTGCTCCTTCACCAGCTACCCTGCAGTCTACAAAGCCATTCAGACTAGCTGCTCCTTCACCAGCTACCCTGCAGTCTACAAAGCCATTCAGACTAGCTGCACCTTCACCAGCTACCCTGCAGTCTACAAAGCCATTCAGACTAGCTGCTCCTTCACCAGCTACCCTGCAGTCTACAAAGCCATTCAGACTAGCTGCTCCTTCACCAGCTACCCTGCAGTCTACAAAGCCATTCAGACTAGCTGCACCTTCACCAGCTACCCTGCAGTCTACAAAGCCATTCAGACTAGCTGCTCCTTCACCAGCTACCCTGCAGTCTACAAAGCCATTCAGACTAGCTGCTCCTTCACCAGCTACCCTGCAGTCTACAAAGCCATTCAGACTAGCTGCTCCTTCACCAGCTACCCTGCAGTCTACAAAGCCATTCAGACTAGCTGCTCCTTCACCAGCTACCCTGCAGTCTACAAAGCCATTCAGACTAGCTGCACCTTCACCAGCTACCCTGCAGTCTACAAAGCCATTCAGACTAGCTGCACCTTCACCAGCTACCCTGCAGTCTACAAAGCCATTCAGACTAGCTGCTCCTTCACCAGCTACCCTGCAGTCTACAAAGCCATTCAGACTAGCTGCCTTCACCACCTACCCTGCAGTCTACAAAGCCATTCAAACTAGCTGCACCTTCACCAGCTACCCTGCAGTCACAAAGCCATTCAGACTAGCTGCTCCTTCACCAGCTACCCTGCAGTCTACAAAGCCATTCAGACTAGCTGCTCCTTCACCAGCTACCCTGCAGTCTACAAAGCCATTCAGACTAGCTGCACCTTCACCAGCTACCCTGCAGTCTACAAAGCCATTCAGACTAGCTGCACCTTCACCAGCTACCCTGCAGTCTACAAAGCCATTCAGACTAGCTGCACCTTCACCAGCTACCCTGCAGTCTACAAAGCCATTCAGACTAGCTGACTCACCAGCTACCCTGCAGTCTACAAAGCCATTCAGACTAGCTGCAATTCACCAGCTACCCTGCAGTCTACAAAGCCATTCAGACTAGCTGCACCTTCACCAGCTACCCTGCAGTCTACAAAGCCATTCAGACTAGCTGCACCTTCACCATCCCTGCAGTCTACAAAGCCATTCAGACTAGCTGCACCTTCACCAGCTACCCTGCAGTCTACAAAGCCATTCAGACTAGCTGCTCCTTCACCAGCTACCCTGCAGTCTACAAAGCCATTCAGACTAGCTGCTCCTTCACCAGCTACCCTGCAGTCTACAAAGCCATTCAGACTAGCTGCACCTTCACCAGCTACCCTGCAGTCTACAAAGCCATTCAGACTAGCTCCTTCCCCAGCTACCCTGCAGTCTACAAAGCCATTCAGACTAGCTGCACCTTCACCAGCTACCCTGCAGTCTACAAAGCCATTCAGACTAGCTGCTCCTTCACCAGCTACCTGCAGTCTACAAAGCCATTCAGACTAGCTGCCCTTCACCAGCTACCCTGCAGTCTACAAAGCCATTCAGACTAGCTGCTCCTTCACCAGCTACCCTGCAGTCTACAAAGCCATTCAGACTAGCTGCTCCTTCACCAGCTACCCTGCAGTCTACAAAGCCATTCAGACTAGCTGCCTTCACCAGCTACCCTGCAGTCTACAAAGCCATTCAGACTAGCTGCTCCTTCACCAGCTACCCTGCAGTCTACAAAGCCATTCAGACTAGCTGCTCCTTCACCAGCTACCCTGCAGTCTACAAAGCCATTCAGACTAGCTGCTCCTTCACCA
>CADEHL010000752.1:0-23617 GCA_902827135.1 Harpagifer antarcticus
TACTCAAGTACAAGATCTGAGTACTTCTACTTTTACTCAAGTACAAGATCTGAGTACTTCTACTTTTACTCAAGTACAAGATCTGAGTACTTCTCCCTTTACTCGAGTATAAGATCTGAGTACTTCTACTTTTACTCAAGAACAAGATCTGAGTACTTCTACTTTTACTCAAGAACAAGATCTGAGTACTTCTACTTTTACTCAAGTATAATATCTGAGTACTTCTACTTTTACTCAAGTACACGATCTGAGTACTTCTACTTTTACTCAAGTATAATATCTGAGTACTTCTACCTTTACTCGAGTATAAGATCTGAGTACTTCTACTTTTACTCAAGTATAATATCTGAGTACTTCTACTTTTACTCAAGTATAATATCTGAGTACTTCTACTTTTACTCAAGTATAATATCTGAGTACTTCTACTTTTACTCAAGTATAATATCTGAGTACTTCTACTTTTACTCAAGTACACGATCTGAGTACTTCTACTTTTACTCAAGTATAATATCTGAGTACTTCTACTTTTACTCAAGTATAATATCTGAGTACTTCTACCTTTACTCGAGTATAAGATCTGAGTACTTCTACTTTTACTCAAGTACAAGACCTGAGTACTTCTACTTTACTCAAGTATAAGATCTGAGTACTTCTCCTTTACTCGAGTATAAGATCTGAGTACTTCTACTTTTACTCAGTATAATCTCTGAGTACTTCTACTTTTACTCAAGTACAAGATCTGAGTACTTCTACTTTTACTCAAGTAAGATCTGAGTACATTCTACTTTTACTCAAGTATAATATCTGAGTATTCTACTTTTACTCAAGTATAATATCTGAGTACTTCTACTTTTACTCAAGTACAAGATCTGAGTACTTCTACTTTTACTCAAGTATAAGATCTGAGTACTTTCTAACTTTATTACTCTGTATAAGATCTGAGTACTTCTACTTTTACTCAAGTATAATATCTGAGTACTTCTACTTTTACTCAAGTATAATATCTGAGTACTTCTACTTTTACTCAAGTACAAGATCTGAGTACTTCTACTTTTACTCAAGTACAAGATCTGAGTACTTCTACTTTTACTCAAGTACTCATATCATGAGTACTTCTTCTACTTTTACTCAAGTACCTAATATTCTGAGTACATGTCTCCCTTTTACTCGAAGTATAATATCTAGAAGTACTCTTTCCTTTTACTCAAGTACTACTACTCTGATTACTTACTTACCTTTACTCGAAGTACTAATATCTGAGTACTCTCTACCTTTTACTCAAGTATAATATCTGAGTACTTCTACCTTTACTCGAGTATTCAAGATGCTGAGTAGCTTCTTTACCTTTTTAACTACGAAGTTATAACGATCTGAGTAGTACTTTCTTACTTTTACTCCAGTATAAGAATCTGAGTACCTTCTACTTTTACTAGCCAGATGAGTAATTTACTTTATCACGTTTATTCTGATTACTTGCATACTTTTACTTCACAGTATCAGATCTGAGTACTTTCTACTTTTACTGCATAGTCACAAGATCTGCGTAACTTTCTCCCTTATACTTCAAGTATAACGATCTGAGTACCTTCCTCCCTTTTACTCAAGTACTAAGATCTGCAGTACTTCTTACTTTTACTCGAAGTACACGATTCTGAGTACTTCTACTTTTACTCAGTACAAGATCTGAGTACTTCTCTTTACTCAAGTACAAGACTGAGTACTTCTACTTTTACTCAAGTAATATCTGAGTACTTCTCTTTTACTACTCAAGTATAAGATCTGTACTTCTCCCTTTACTCGAGTATAAGATCTGAGTACTTCTACTTTTACTCAAGTATAATATCTGAGTACTTCTCCCTTTACTCGAGTACAAGATCTGAGTACTTCTACCTTTACTCAAGTATAATATCTGAGTACTTCTACCTTTACTCGAGTACAAGATCTGAGTACTTCTACCTTTACTCGAGTATAAGATCTGAGTACTTCTACTTTTACTCAAGTATAAGATCTGAGTACTTCTACTTTACGAGTATAAGATAGATCTGAGTACTTCTCCCTTTACTCGAGTATAAGATCTGAGTACTTCTCCCTTTACTCGAAGTATAATATCTGAGTACTTCTACCTTTACTGGAGTATAATATCTGAGTACTTCTCCCTTTACTCAAGTATAATATCTGAGTACTTCTCCCTTTACTCAAGTATAAGATCTGAGTACTTCTCCCTTTACTCAAGTATAATATCTGAGTACTTCTACCTTTACTCGAGTATAATATCTGAGTACTTCTCCCTTTACTCAAGTATAATATCTGAGTACTTCTCCCTTTACTCAAGTATAATATCTGAGTACTTCTACCTTTACTCGAGTATAATATCTGAGTACTTCTCCCTTTACTCAAGTATAATATCTGAGTACTTCTCCCTTTACTCAAGTATAAGATCTGAGTACTTCTCCCTTTACTCAAGTATAATATCTGAGTACTTCTACCTTTTACTCAAGTATAAGATCTGAGTACTTCTCCCTGTACTGGAGTATAATATCTGAGTACTTCTCCCTCCTCTGTGTACCCATGTATTTGCATGTGGACAGATACAGAGACAGATGTAAACAGTATCTTGAGAGCAGCTGGATGCTTTAGGAGGCGACCTTCTGGCCTCTGATCGAATGTTTAACAAGGCAGCATGAAGGCTTTTCAACGGGGCTTAATGTAGTGAAACGAGTGGGGGGGCTCCCCACGGGGGAACAAGGGTCAGGGTGACACGGCACGAGGCCCCTAAAAGCCCCCGAGGCGTCCCTGTCATCTGCCTGTTTGGCTCGGAGCAGGTGTCCGAGGGGAAAGTCAGCATTTCAATGTGGAAGCAAAGGGAAAGACGGACCGATCGGCTGCAGAAAGGTTTCAATGTGGAGCCCTTCCTCTTGTTTGTGACTTATCCGGCCAGTAAAGACATTTTGGGGAAGGGTCCTCTCCCAAACTGACTGGGTTTAGGGACAGTGTTGTGGTTGTGTAGTTTAAAAAACGCCTGCAGGCTGCAGATGGTAAGTGGCGCCTCAGTGGAAATATCAATATATTGACAGAATGCATCATAGTGTGGACAGACTGTTGGATCTAAACACGATTAGGACACACACACACACACACACACACACACACATCTCTGTACAGTTCAAACTGGGTGTGTGTCACATGTTCAGGTAACGTTTGTTTGTGGTAAATACAAGAAAGAGAAGTATAGCAACATGTAAGATGGCTGTTGCCCACTTAGAGCTTTCAAACCTTTTGTTCCAGAACCTGAAATACATGTGTCTCAGCTTGTCCTCGTGTTGAAGGGGCCCAAATAGGCCTGTTGGGGTTTTCCCTTTCCCCGTAGTTTGTTGGGAAACGCCTCCATTGGACTCATGTGCTTACTTCTGGAACATAGTGACATCACAATGGAACAGTTGCGATTCTATTGGCTTGTTCTGAAACACAGAGGCTTTATAGGCTATGGGGCAGGCCTCTTTATCCGCAAAATAGTGCAAGTCAATAAAAGAAATAAGTACACAATTGAATTAACTCAAGAATTAAGAAAATGTTGCCGTCAGTAGAACTTTTTCTCATTTTAAATGTGTGTCTACAGTGCATGCATTCTTCTATAACACATTCCAGCTTTAAGGCAGGGAGTGCAGTCAGAGCATCATCTGACCAGTCACCACACTGTGTTTGAATGTAAACAGCCAGCTTTGTTTCTCACACACACACACACACGCACACACACACACACACACACACACACGCGCTCTCTTTCTGTCAGGCCCTACAAGTGGCTCGCACAAATTAGCCTCAGCAGGAGACACATCACCAAGACAACCACAGCCCTCCCTCTCCTCACAGAAAGGGGGAGTGGAGTTCTGGATTTGAATGCCTTTGTTCGAGTCCGCTGTGGCAGTGTGTGTGTGTGTGAGAGAGTGTATATGTGTGTGTAAGCCGGTCAGTGTGTTTGAGGAGCGACACAGACAGCAGCTCTGGGAACTTCTCTGTGATTTTCCGTTAGTCTCTGATCCTAAAAGGAGGCGACGCTCGCAGCGACGATGCACGGTGAGACCTGATGCATGTGGCTTCATTCGTATGTTTTAGATAGGCAGCGGTGCATTCAAGTGCACGCTTGTTGCACGGGTTTAAATGTCCAGCGGAGGGTTTTGGTGCTCTGGAATGAGGTGAGATGCAGCGGTTGCATTCGGGGCTTTGTGCAACCTCTCTGAAAGATCAAGATGCAACAGCTTGTTTCCTAATGAATCAACTGTGAGGGATATTCCCATCAGTACTGTGTGTCTGTATGAAGCCGCGGACACACAGACGACCCTCAGAAGCTTCGGTTTGTCGTCTCCTTAATTGGACTCGAAGGCTTTCAGAATCAAATTGATCCGCATTGAATTTCAAGAAGGGATCAAAAGCTGGACCCGCGGGTCTCTGTGCTTTGTGAGTGTATCACTGCTACAGTTCCTTTGATGAGTGTGCAAGAAAACCTTAGTTCTGTTTCACTAGTGATCCTTCAACCTATCCGAACGCAGATGAAATCATGTGTGCTGTTTTAAGGTGCTAGAGTTTAAGATGTGTTGTTAAGTCCTGTCTCTTGTGTTAAAGTCACTTTACGCTGATGACAGCTTCTAACTTGGATAATGTGCACCTTGTCTTAGATTGTGTGACAGTTGTTGGGACGAAACAGGCTGTGATCGCTATCTCTGAATGCTTTTAGACATGTGACAATTGACAGATCACTTGATAAGAGGTTAGTTGCATCCTTAGGCCATCGCTGCTCTCTCAAGACGTTTCTCCTTTTAGGAAATCAAGAGCACTCAACACAGACATACGTCGTGCATTCACTCATTTACTTTGGTTACGACTGGATTTGAAGACATTTTGTTCAAGAACTTGCACAAAGAAGCTGGAAGACGTTTCCTAGGCTACTAATGGAGACTTAATCGTCCACCATATCTGTCTTTCTTGTTGTGTTTCCTGTCTCTGCAGGTGTCCTCTGTGTCATTGATGTGTTTTGAGGAATGTAACCCTCGAGAATCCTCCTGCAAACTGGGTTTAGATGTAACACCCAGCAGGGTCAGGGATTTAAGGTCGGATGGATGTTCTTCTTTGATCGGAGAACTCTGTTCCAGGGATTCCCCAAATCTCAGTAGCAGGCGAGCAGAGAGTGCCTGGAGGCAAAGCTGTGAAGAAACACAGAGGCCTCTGGTTTCAGATGCTCTCAATCCAGTTTAAAGCAAGCATGTTGATCCGTGCAGAGAGCGGAGGTCCTCCAATGCTTTCAAGCTTTCCAGGAGAACAATGTAGAAACATTTATCAGGTCGAATGATAAGTATTCTCTGGTTACAGCTTCTTAAGTATGAGGCTTTGCTGCTTTTCTATGATTGTTAATTGAGCACCATCGGGGTCTTTGGCTGTTGATTGGACTAAAAGGAAGGTGTCATCTTTGATTCGATGGTGTATATTTTAAATGGAAGGATTATCCTGTATTCATGAATATATAAACCGAATGTTGCAGACGATCTCCCAGAAGTGTGCTTTATATTATCTGTGGAGGTCTAGTGTGATCGGTCATGAAGAATCTTCAGAAAGTCTCAAAGGATTCCAGTCAGACTATCCAGGATCTTAATCTCTGTGTACCTTCTTATGACGGACAGCTTATCCTAAATTCAGTTGCTCTCCGTGTCTTCCCCCGTCGGTTCCCAACCCCCTCGGGAGCGGACCACCACGCCCCCTTTTGTCCTGTTGAATGCCCGGAGCCCTGTGTCTTTTAGCAGGGGAAGTCGGGCTGAGAAAGACACCACGACCCCTCGGGGTATTGTTGTCCTGAGATGGTCTGTCCGCCTCTGGATGCTGACGTTGGACCGTTAACATGCAGTCCCAAAACATTCTTAAATGAAAGCATAACTTCCAAACAATCCTACCACGTTTAAATACCTTTGACACTACACTGAACGGTCCAACAACTGGCCATTGTATTCCTTTATGGGAATTAATCCAAACCATTAATTGAATATACCCTTGAAGGATTAATAAAGTAAGTCTTGCCTCTTTAAGCTAGTCATTTTGGTTTGAATTGTAATATTTCTAACCCTCTGTAATTTAGTTTGTCGGTAGTTCATTGACTCGATATCTTCTTTTTCTTCTTCTTCTTAGCGTTAGGTTTAGGGCTAGGTTTGTTCCTTGGGTTTAGGTTTGTTGTCTTCTGTTTAAAGATCTGTTTTTCGTTGGCTCCAAAGATAGAAAAGACGTGATGATGAATATTGCATATGGCAGTTTTACCAAGATGTGAAATCAAATGCCGGTACTGAATAACCTTGGCACTCATTTCTAAGGTACAGAAGATGCATTCATGTCAGTTTGAGCTGTTCATTCTCACTCTATAGGCAGACGAAGGTTATTCGTCATTGGAAATACTGAATAAGGACAAAATGGACCGTTCCCTTATAGACAATGTCACAGTCTCTCGCCTGAAGACCTTTTTGTCGTCCGTCAAACTGACAGATAAAAAAGCATGACCCAGCATGGAACTTTCTCCAGATTGTGTTCCAGGAGAAGAAAGAAAGGGAGAATTTAATTGACCGTGTTTTGGTCTGGAAACTGTTTAAGCCCGCCAGAACGAAGCGGCCAGTATCTGAGCAATATGAGGAAGCAATAGAGATAGAAAACAAGACGCAAAGAAAGGCTTCCTGACACCGCTCGGCTTTGTACGGCGCCGTATGCAAATGTACGTTATGCTAATGAGGTCGTCCCTGTTAAAGGGCGCCATTCAATCACTCAGTCAAGATCTGCTGGTGAATTGGCCTCTCTTCATCTCTGAGGCTCAAATGAACCGTCAACGGGCGATCAGGGGCTCTGAATAAAAGAGGCATTACGAGGCGGTATGAAAGCCCCCTCTCATTCTACGCCCACTGAGGTTACAGGGTGGCAGGGGTCCCCGGGGAACTGGCTTTCACTCAAAGCACTTCTGTAATAACGGTATCCCAACGCCAAGTGTGTTTTGTGGAGGGTTTTGATTTGGTGCTGTCGTACGCACGTCTCTCTCTTGAGTTCAAAGTTGGGAATGAGTGGTATGCATGTGCGTTTAAAGGGAAGGCAGTGACGTGTTAAGCTGCAGACGATAGACAAAGTTTGACTGGTTCAGCATTTAAAGGAATTTAAAGAGCGGTAAAAATGTCCGATAGCCTCTTTAAGCTCGTCGTTTTGGTTTCAGAGGTCTCCTGTTATGAGACTCACAAAGTGTCAGAAAATACAACCCTCTCTCTTTTCCTCCTAACCCACATCTCAGAAAATGTGCTACGTGTTTTGGAAGTATTATGGTCTGTGTTTACATTAGCAAGCATCGCTAACACTCCGAGCTAACCTGTACTGGAGAGAGTATGTGTAAAGAAGCAGGAAATAAACATTATACCTAGAAGTTCCTGACGCTTACGTCGACCCTAACACTCAGCTGCTCTCACATCACTTCTATAACAGTATTGATCTGGAACATCATGCGATCCTATCAGCCATCTCTTCACAGCGGTGGTGATTGATTTTGCATTCTGACTAGATCCCTCTCTGGGTTGAGAGCATTGAATTATTTACCTTACTCTGAGAGAAGGGTACGATGTGAGCTAGCCTATATATTGTTCCTCTAACATCCATGTACCGCCAAGGCATTGTCCTCTAGACGCCAAATGCTCCTCGTACTAGGATGGGTCGAATGCAGAATCCTCTAAAAACTCTTACTTTTTTGGCCTTTTATTGTTTTTATTGTACAATATTCTCAAAATGCAAAGTCTCTCGTCCTGAATCTGTTGGACTGAAAGGTGCTCTTCCATTTCAAATGTGATTTTGACTTTCTCTTTGCCTCATATGTCTCCTAAATGAATATATTATCTGTGTCTGCTTCCAGATGCCTGACCAGTTCGACCAGACGTTGGTTCTGAACCAGCTCAGGTACTCCGGCATGTTGGAGACGGTGAAGATCCGACGCACCGGCTTCCCGATCCGGAGACCGTTCGAGGACTTCTGCTCCAGGTCTGTAACATTACTCTCACATAAACACATGCACAATACTCACTGTGGTTCTACTGGATTCATCTGCACTTTAGCAACTCAAGAAAAACACTAATAACCAGCCGGTGTTTGTTTAATTCCTAGATATACTAAATCAGGAACTATCTTATGTGCACAAAAGATAGATAGATGGATAGATGGATAGATAGGTATATAGATAGGTATATAGATAGATAGGTATATAGATAGATAGGTATATAGATAGATAGATAGATAGATAGATAGGTATATAGATAGATGGATAGATAGGTATATAGATAGATAGATGGATAGATGATCGATAGATAGATAGATATGTAGAAGATAGGTATATAGATAGATAGGTATATAGATAGATAGGTATATATATATAGATAGATAGATAGGTATATAGATAGATAGGTATATAGATAGATAGGTATATAGATAGATAGGTATATAGATAGATAGGTATATAGATAGATGGATAGATAGGTATATAGATAGATAGATGGATAGATGGATAGATAGATAGATAGATAGGTAGATAGATAGGTATATAGATAGATAGGTATATAGATAGATAGGTATATATATATATAGATAGATAGATAGGTATATAGATAGATAGGTATATAGATAGATAGGTATATAGATAGATAGATAGATAGATAGGTATATAGATAGATAGGTATATAGATAGATAGGTATATAGATAGATAGGTATATAGATAGATAGGTATATATATATAGATAGATAGATAGATAGATAGGTATATAGATAGATAGATAGATAGATAGATAGATAGATAGATAGATGGATGGATAGATAGATAGATAGATAGGTATATAGATAGATAGGTATATAGATAGATAGGTATATAGATAGATAGGTATATAGATAGATAGGTATATATATATAGATAGATAGATAGATAGGTATATAGATAGATAGATAGATAGATAGATAGATAGATAGATATATAGGTATATAGATAGATGGATAGATAGGTATATAGATAGGTAGATAGATAGATGGATGGATGGATGGATAGATGGATAGATAGATAGGTAGATGGATGGATGGATGGATAGATGGATAGATGGATGGATAGATAGATAGATAGATAGGTATATAGATAGATGGATGGATAGATAGATGGATAGATAGATGGATAGATAGGTAGATAGATAGGTAGATAGATAGATGGATGGATGGATGGATAGATGGATAGATAGATAGATAGGTATATAGATAGATGGATGGATAGATAGATGGATGGATGGATAGATAGATGGATAGATAGGTATATAGATAGGTAGATAGATAGATGGATGGATGGATGGATAGATGGATAGATAGATAGATAGATAGGTATATAGATAGATGGATGGATAGATAGATAGATAGATGGATAGATATTTCATTATTTCATCATTATCCTCCCTTTCATGGAAAATGGGTAAACTGTTAACCTCAACTGTGCTGGACTCTTACCATTGTCCTCTCCTCACCTGTGCTGCAGGTATAAGGTGTTGATGCGGGGGGTGGCGGTGCAGGAAGACCCTCGGGGGGGCTGCGTTAAGCTTCTGCAGATCTACGACAGCAGCTCTGCAGAGTGGCAGCTGGGGAAAACCAAGGTGAGGAACACATTCAAGATGCAAGGCTTTTTATTGTCATGTGTACATAGCTACAGTGTAGTAATGACAATGAACATCTTAGGTCACAGGCTCCTCCAACAGTGCAATACAACGGATAACATAGAATATATTAGAAATTATATTAGAAATCCCTTTAAGCCCCACCTCCTGTCGCTAAGCCCCGCCCCCGATCTCCTGCTCTCGGCTCGGTAGAATGAATGGAGAGAGAAAATAAATCTGGATTCAGCTTCTAAAACATTTGACAACTTTAATGACCGAATGATTCGGGTTATACAAGAGTTCATACTGGGTCGTTCTTTCAGTTTGTATTACAGACGTCTCTTTCCCAATGTAAGTCAATGGGAAAAAGTCTTTCTGGGCCTATTGACGTCACGGACTGATACGGAAGTTGTAGTACCATCGGTTTTTTTCCGAATCACTTCCTGGGGGCTTGGTCGACGCACTTAAATAATTCTCCTCAGAATCCATTCCACCCACAGATACTTCCCCTCTGGCTCTGACACCAGCCGATAACATGAATATCTCTAGACTCACTCTGTCCGTCAACGTCCGCCGCACTCTGATCGCCTCGAGGTTTAATTTGGTTTCCTACGTCTGTCAAATCAAGCTCAGATACGTGTGTGTGTGTGTGTGTGTGTGTGTGTGTGTGTGTGTGTGTGTGTGTGTGTGTGTGTGTGTGTGTGTGTGTGTGTGTGTGTGGTGTGTGTGTGTGTGTGTGTGTGTGGTGTGTGTGTGTGTGTGTGTGTGTGTGTGTGTGTGTGTGTGTGGTGTGTGTGTGTGTGTGTGTGTGTGTGTGTGTGTGTGTGTGTGTGTGTGTGTGTGTGTGTGTGTGTGTGTGTGTGTGTGTGTGTGTGTGTGTGTGTGTGTGTGTGTGTGTGTGTGTGTGTGTGTGTGTGTGTGTGTGTGTGTGTGTGTGTGTGTGTGTGTGGATATCAGGCATATTTTGAGCCCAGAGCACCTGAAGCGTGGAATCCAACAGTTATTGGATGTAGTGTTGATCCTCTCGGCCTACTGCTCCCCGCCTCCATTACATCGGGGCGGGGGGGGGTGTGTGTGTGTGTGTGTCTTGCTGTGGGGAAATGACAGATGGGGGACACAGATCTCCAATCACAGCGTGACTGTGACAGCAGCGAGGCAGTGCATGTATGTGTGGGTAGACGGATGAATGGTCATTTGGGTGTGTGTGTGTGTTGCACCTGTCACAAGGCAACAATGAAATGCCACCATTTACCAGATTTACAGGCGAATGTTCACTTTCTTTTGAATAAACTCGCTTTTTAAACAAAAGTTCACATTGATTTGCATTCTATAAACGAACAGAGGGACCAGGGAGTGTGTCTCAGCGCCTGAAAGCCCTTCAAAGAGCTTCTCTCTAAAGCATTAAATCACTTCTATCTCCTTCAGAAAGTATCGGTGCATTGGTTTGAGTTGTATGCCTCTGTTTATTCAGGAGGGCGTGACTGTGTTGCACCTGTTAGAAACAAGGCAGTAAACAGCCACCATTTAGCAGAGTTACAGACGAGACTCTGGGAGGGTCTTTCAACAGAACAACACATTGGTTTGCATTTTAATTGGCCGGCTTGACGTTGGCTGCCAGTGTGTGTGTGTGTGTGTGTCACCACCTGAAAGCCCTTTCTTCCCTTTCTCTAAAGCGTTAAATCGATGATGTCTCCCTCAGAGAGGTTATTCAGGAGGACCCTGAGTGTGTTGCACCTGTTAGAAACAAGGCAAGAAGAAATGCCACCATTTAGCAGATTTACTGACATTAATTAAATGTCGTTAAAACTCCTGAGAATATTCACATTTGAACCAGAAACGTTGCATTTGAACCCGTGTGTTTTACCGCCTGGACGCCCCTCATAGAGCCTCCCTCGTGGGCCATTGGTTTGTGTCTTGATGCCTCTGTAGATTCACTTGGACATTCATGAGTCTTAAGGCCCGGACACACCGAGCGTCGATGAGCGTCCTGTCGCCCTACTCAGATTGGTGTGTCCCGTGCCGACACCTTCCGCTCCCAATTGTGGGAGCTGTCGGCAAAATAAATCCCTCTGATTGGCTGTTGCATGAGAAGTGAAACGGAAGTGAAGAAGACGCACACAGACGGCTATTATTTTTCTTTTTCAGTACCGCACTAAACATGTTTGTGACTGACGGGGCCCAAACTATTTAAAATGTTTAAGTAACCAATGTGATGTATTTTCATGGGGCCCAAAATCCCTGGCGCCGCCCCTGATCACGCAGTCTGTCTTCCGGTTGCCTCTTTTGAATGACGAATACACACTACCGCCCCCTGCTGGTAAGGAGAGTTATTGCCGCTCAAGCATGCGCAGTTCGTACGTGGCTGTCGGCTGAAGTCTTTGCGGTGTGTTCCAGTGCGACTGTTGGCCAAGACGCAGAGACGTGAGGCGACACAGCAGTCGGTCCGTCGGGACGTCAGCTTGGTGCCAGCTTGGTGCCAGCTTGGTGCCAGCTTGGTGTCAGCTTGGTGTCAGCTTGGTGTCAGCTTGGTGTCAGCTTGGTGTCAGCTTGGTGTCAGCTTGGTGTCAGCTTGGTGTCAGCTTGGTGTAAGCTTGGTGTGTCCGGGCCTGTACACAAGTCTCGTTAAAAACACCTGAGAATATTCAGATTTCAAACAGAAGGTTAGCATTTTACCATCCGTTAGAACAGACATGGGTTTTCCCCGGCACCTAAAAGCCCATCCTCCGTCATCCCTGAACCACAAATCTGTCCCCGTTTCGTAAACCTTTAAATCTTTTCTGTCCCCCTCGGAGGGATTGCTCCACTTTGTGCCGCTGCCTCTCTTCAGGAGATTTACATCGAGCCGTCCTCATCTCCTTTCTCTCGGCTCATGTCCTCACTATTGTCCGGGAGTCGTTTCATGCTCCTCTTTTACAACCTCTAACTTAATGTCCTGGAAGAGAGGCGGCTGCTCTCGGCGGGCCTGACCCGTCTCGGCGGGCCTGACCCGTCTCGGCGGGCCTGACCCGTCTCGGCGGGAATCCAAAGTGAACCGAGGCTTAACGCGGCTTTTGTTGCGCTAATTAGCATAGCAATGATTAAAGGGGATTAGCTGTTCGATCCGTTGGGATGCAAATGTGTGCATGAGGACACACTTTCAGAGCATGTGTGATTCATGTTTACTTAGAAAGTGTGTGTGTGTGTGTGTGTGTGTGTGTGTGTGTGTGTGTGTGTGTGTCAGTGTGTGTGTGCAGGGCCATGAACTGCATGTTTCCTTTTTTAATCAACCTGCTCGTTAGTGACGTCCAAATCACCCTGACGAGTTTACATTTCCTCTGCTCTAATCTCATTAGTGCTTCACCACTGAGGAAGTCACTCTGCCAACATCACACACACACACACACACACACACACACACACACACATATGATTCAACAGGAGAACCGTGACATTTCCCCACTGTCTCCCTCGTCCCATATCCCCCCCCCACCCCCCGATTGGATTAACGTGGGTTTCTCTCTATGGACGGCAGCTTGGCTCTGTAACGGGCAGCTGCACTAAATGTCGGTAAAGAAGTCGCCCAAATCACGGCTGCAGTAATCTGCGGTGGGGCACAAAAGAAGAGGAGGGTCTGAATTTGATTTACGTCGCCGGCTTTATTCACGCCGATTGTTCCTCAGTCTGTTAAAATGGGGATGTTATAGAAAAAGGAGGGACCGTCTCTTTTTATTCTGTTCACTTGCAAAGTCATAATGTGTGTGTAATACAGCTATGGCTTTGTCAAGAAGAGAACGGGCTTTTAACGCCATTCAGCAGGCTACATGTTTTATTCTGCCTGTATGAAAAGACTAAAGGGCTGCCGCTGAATAGCGTATTTTTAATAAACAATTTTAGTTACATACATAGTGGAGTGGTGCAGGAATGAGTCCTAAAACACGGAAATTAGTCAGCATTTTAGCACTTCCTGTCCCCTCCGCAATGGTTTTCTGAATGTTTTGTCGGTTGTTAGCCTGAAATAAGGTCTGTGGTTAACACAAGCTGAACAGATTTCAATTATACGACATCAAATATGTCAGTCACTGGTGGATTTAAAAACTGCCGTTGCTAACAAGTGTCTAAATGAGACGACTAGACATCATCACGCCCAACGTTAGCCGCCTTTAGCTTAGCGGTGGTGACGTGAAGTCATGTGACCGTGCTGTAGTTACTTTATAGCCCAACATTAGCCACCTTTAGCTTAGCGGTGGTGACGTGAAGTCATGTGACCGTGCTGTAGTTACTTTATAGCCCAACATTAGCCTCCTTTAGCTTAGCGGTGGTGACGTGAAGTCATGTGACCGTGCTGTAGTTCCTTTATAGCCCAACATTAGCCTCCTTTAGCTTAGCGGTGGTGACGTGAAGTCATGTGACCGTGCTGTAGTTCCTTTATAGCCCAACATTAGCCACCTTTAGCTTAGCGATGGTGACGTGAAGTCATGTGACCGTGCTGTAGTTCCTTTATAGCCCAACATTAGCCACCTTTAGCTTAGCGATGGTGACGTGAAGTCATGTGACCGTGCTGTAGTTCCTTTATAGCCCAACATTAGCCACCTTTAGCTTAGCGATGGTGACGTGAAGTCATGTGACCGTGCTGTAGTTCCTTTATAGCCCAACATTAGCCACCTTTAGCTTAGCGATGGTGACGTGAAGTCATGTGACCGTGCTGTAGTTCCTTTATAGCCCAACATTAGCCACCTTTAGCTTAGCGGTGGTGACGTGAAGTCATGTGACCGTGCTGTAGTTCCTTTATAGTCCAACATTAGCCGCCTTTAGCTTAGCGATGGTGACGTGAAGTCATGTGACCGTGCTGTAGTTCCTTTATAGCCCAACATTAACCACCTTTAGCTTAGCGGTGGTGACGTGAAGTCATGTGACCGTGCTGTAGTTCCTTTATAGCCCAACATTAACCACCTTTAGCTTAGCGGTGGTGACGTGAAGTCATGTGACCGTGCTGTAGTTCCTTTATAGCCCAACATTAACCACCTTTAGCTTAGCGGTGGAGACGCGTATTTCCTCTTTCCCCCATCCTCCCCCTTCCAATCCTCTCCTCTCGTTTCCTCTACTCTTGCTTCCTCTAATGATGTACCTTCCTCTCTCTCAGGTGTTTCTCCGGGAGTCTCTTGAGCACCGTCTGGAGAAGCAGAGAGAGATGGAGGTGCTGAGAGCCGCCATGATCATCCAGGCTCACGTCACAGGATTCATCGCCAGGTCAATATTCAACTCTACATTAATTAAACATTATTATTACTATACAGCCTTAAAAAACTAAATTCTAAGTTGCTAATGAACTGCATTGATGTCCTGTTTCTCTCCCCGACACACAGGAAGCAGTACAGGAAGCTGCTGCAGTGCATTGTGGTCATTCAGAAGAACTACCGGGCGTTTTACTGGAGGAGGAAGTTCCTTCTGCTTCGCTGGGCCGCGCTCACCTTCCAGAAACGAGTCCGAGGGCAAAGAGCCCGCCGGGCCTTCAGCCAGCTGCTGGAGGAGAGGAAGAGGAAGGCGGAGGAGGAAGAGGAGAGGAAGAGGAGGGAGGAGGAGAAAGAGCAATGCAGGAGGAGGGAGGAGGAGATGGAGAGGTAGGAGACAAGAGGAGGAGGAGTGTTTGTGATTACTGGGCATCACAAACACTTTTACTTAAAATGTAAGACAGCTTTTCAACTGTGAGGAAACACTTTCTGTCTTTTTGAGCATTAAAGCTTGGAAACATGTTACAGTAGAGACACACAAATATGAACCTCAAAAGCAGCATAATATATCATACATTTTCATTTCAATGTTTTCCCCACACAGAAAACTACTGCCTACATGTCTCTTTACACCATTTGATTGTTTCTCCGCTATTGTTGTCCGTCTGTTTAAAAAAAAGCCCACCTTCCCATATGTGTGTGTCCTAGATACTGTGTGAAAAGTGACTCTGACAGAGGCTTAAAAGGTCGACACGTCAGCGAGAGCAGTGCTTGTTCGGTGTGCACTTCCTAAAATCCCCAATTCCCAGAAAGATATCCAGGACGTCACGTGACCTCTGCTTCCTAAACGCTATCCGCAGCCCCGAGGGAGGCGGACTCAAATTAGTGTGGCAAAATGAAACCAAGATGATTCAAGCTCCCAGTAGACACCCTGATTATCATTTACCAGCATGCATTTATGTACACGTACTTGATAGCGTTACTACAAAGTAAAAAGTGGGTTTTATATGAATGACGTACACTTCCTGTCTGACCTTAACAATCTTTATTATAGATGGGTTTTACGGGATTTAAATGCAACGAGGGACGGGAAATGTAATTACTTTTTGTTTTTGGTAAATCTTGTCTTCAGTTTCAGTCTGCTAATGTGTGTGTGTGTGTGTGTGTGTGTTTTTGTGTGTGTGTGTGTGTGTGTGTTTTTGTGTGTGTGTGTGTGTGTGTGCGTGTGCAGGGAGAGGCAGAGGATGGAGGCTGAGAGACTCGCCGCAGAGGTACGATGAAACTGATTATTAACGAGTTAATTTGTTTGGAAAAAGGGAATTAGTTTTCCATTTTAGTCTGATGAAAAAAGATGCTAGGGACGAGAAATGTTCTGCAGTGAAATCAGATGACACTTGGAAATGTTATAACTTTTACACTTTCAACATGTAAGAAGTAGAAAGTACAGGTATTTGGGTTCAACATGTAAGAAGTAGAAAGTACAGGTATTTGAGTTCAACATGTAAGAAGTAGAAAGTACAGGTATTTGAGTTCAACATGTAAGAAGTAGAAAGTACAGGTATTTGGGTTCAACATGTAAGAAGTAGAAAGTACAGGTATTTGAGTTCAACATGTAAGAAGTAGAAAGTACAGGTATTTGAGTTCAACATGTAAGAAGTAGAAAGTACAGGTATTTGTGTTCAACTTGTAAGAAGTAGAAAGTACAGGTATTTGTGTTCAACTTGTAAGAAGTAGAAAGTACAGGTATTTGGGTTCAACATGTAAGAAGTAGAAAGTACAGGTATTTGAGTTCAACATGTAAGAAGTAGAAAGTACAGGTATTTGGGTTCAACATGTAAGAAGTAGAAAGTACAGGTATTTGTGATCAACTTGTAAGAAGTAGAAAGTACAGGTATTTGGGTTCAACATGTAAGAAGTAGAAAGTACAGGTATTTGTGTTCAACTTGTAAGAAGTAGAAAGTACAGGTATTTGGGTTCAACATGTAAGAAGTAGAAAGTACAGGTATTTGGGTTCAACATGTAAGAAGTAGAAAGTACAGGTATTTGAGTTCAACATGTAAGAAGTAGAAAGTACAGGTATTTGAGTTCAACATGTAAGAAGTAGAAAGTACAGGTATTTGAGTTCAACATGTAAGAAGTAGAAAGTACAGGTATTTGTGTTCAACATGTAAGAAGTAGAAAGTACAGGTATTTGGGTTCAACATGTAAGAAGTAGAAAGTACAGGTATTTGGGTTCAACATGTAAGAAGTAGAAAGTACAGGTATTTGGGTTCAACATGTAAGAAGTAGAAAGTACAGGTATTTGGGTTCAACATGTAAGAAGTAGAAAGTACAGGTATTTGGGTTCAACATGTAAGAAGTAGAAAGTACAGGTATTTGAGTTCAACATGTAAGAAGTAGAAAGTACAGGTATTTGTGTTCAACTTGTAAGAAGTAGAAAGTACAGGTATTTGTGTTCAACTTGTAAGAAGTAGAAAGTACAGGTATTTGGGTTCAACATGTAAGAAGTAGAAAGTACAGGTATTTGAGTTCAACATGTAAGAAGTAGAAAGTACAGGTATTTGGGTTCAACATGTAAGAAGTAGAAAGTACAGGTATTTGTGATCAACTTGTAAGAAGTAGAAAGTACAGGTATTTGGGTTCAACATGTAAGAAGTAGAAAGTACAGGTATTTGTGTTCAACTTGTAAGAAGTAGAAAGTACAGGTATTTGGGTTCAACATGTAAGAAGTAGAAAGTACAGGTATTTGGGTTCAACATGTAAGAAGTAGAAAGTACAGGTATTTGAGTTCAACATGTAAGAAGTAGAAAGTACAGGTATTTGAGTTCAACATGTAAGAAGTAGAAAGTACAGGTATTTGGGTTCAACATGTAAGAAGTAGAAAGTACAGGTATTTGAGTTCAACATGTAAGAAGTAGAAAGTACAGGTATTTGAGTTCAACATGTAAGAAGTAGAAAGTACAGGTATTTGGGTTCAACATGTAAGAAGTAGAAAGTACAGGTATTTGAGTTCAACATGTAAGAAGTAGAAAGTACAGGTATTTGAGTTCAACATGTAAGAAGTAGAAAGTACAGGTATTTGTGTTCAACTTGTAAGAAGTAGAAAGTACAGGTATTTGTGTTCAACTTGTAAGAAGTAGAAAGTACAGGTATTTGGGTTCAACATGTAAGAAGTAGAAAGTACAGGTATTTGAGTTCAACATGTAAGAAGTAGAAAGTACAGGTATTTGGGTTCAACATGTAAGAAGTAGAAAGTACAGGTATTTGTGATCAACTTGTAAGAAGTAGAAAGTACAGGTATTTGGGTTCAACATGTAAGAAGTAGAAAGTACAGGTATTTGTGTTCAACTTGTAAGAAGTAGAAAGTACAGGTATTTGGGTTCAACATGTAAGAAGTAGAAAGTACAGGTATTTGGGTTCAACATGTAAGAAGTAGAAAGTACAGGTATTTGAGTTCAACATGTAAGAAGTAGAAAGTACAGGTATTTGAGTTCAACATGTAAGAAGTAGAAAGTACAGGTATTTGAGTTCAACATGTAAGAAGTAGAAAGTACAGGTATTTGTGTTCAACATGTAAGAAGTAGAAAGTACAGGTATTTGGGTTCAACATGTAAGAAGTAGAAAGTACAGGTATTTGGGTTCAACATGTAAGAAGTAGAAAGTACAGGTATTTGGGTCAACATGTAAGAAGTAGAAAGTACAGGTATTTGGGTTCAACATGTAAGAAGTAGAAGTACAGGTAATTGGGTTCAACATGTAAGAAGTAGAAAGTACAGGTATTTGAGTTCAACATGTAAGAAGTAGAAAGTACAGGTATTTGTGTTCAACTTGTAAGAAGTAGAAAGTACAGGTATTTGTGTTCAACTTGTAAGAAGTAGAAAGTACAGGTATTTGGGTTCAACATGTAAGAAGTAGAAAGTACAGGTATTTGGGTTCAACATGTAAGAAGTAGAAAGTACAGGTATTTGGGTTCAACATGTAAGAAGTAGAAAGTACAGGTATTTGTGATCAACTTGTAAGAAGTAGAAAGTACAGGTATTTGGGTTCAACATGTAAGAAGTAGAAAGTACAGGTATTTGTGTTCAACTTGTAAGAAGTAGAAAGTACAGGTATTTGGGTTCAACATGTAAGAAGTAGAAGTACAGGTATTTGGGTTCAACATGTAAGAAGTAGAAAGTACAGGTATTTGAGTTCAACATGTAAGAAGTAGAAAGTACAGGTATTTGAGTTCAACATGTAAGAAGTAGAAAGTACAGGTATTTGGGTTCAACATGTAAGAAGTAGAAAGTACAGGTATTTGAGTTCAACATGTAAGAAGTAGAAAGTACAGGTATTTGAGTTCAACATGTAAGAAGTAGAAAGTACAGGTATTTGGGTTCAACATGTAAAAAGTAGAAAGTACAGGTATTTGAGTTCAACATGTAAGAAGTAGAAAGTACAGGTATTTGAGTTCAACATGTAAGAAGTAGAAAGTACAGGTATTTGAGTTCAACATGTGAGAAGTAGAAAGTACAGGTATTTGGGTTCAACATGTAAGAAGTAGAAAGTACAGGTATTTGAGTTCAACATGTAAGAAGTAGAAAGTACAGGTATTTGAGTTCAACATGTAAGAAGTAGAAAGTACAGGTATTTGAGTTCAACATGTAAGAAGTAGAAAGTACAGGTATTTGAGTTCAACATGTAAGAAGTAGAAAGTACAGGTATTTGAGTTCAACATGTGAGAAGTAGAAAGTACAGGTATTTGAGTTCAACATGTAAGAAGTAGAAAGTACAGGTATTTGAGATCAACATGTAAGAAGTAGAAAGTACAGGTATTTGGGTTCAACATGTAAAAAGTAGAAAGTACAGGTATTTGAGTTCAACATGTAAGAAGTAGAAAGTACAGGTATTTGAGTTCAACATGTAAGAAGTAGAAAGTACAGGTATTTGGGTTCAACATGTAAAAAGTAGAAAGTACAGGTATTTGAGTTCAACATGTAAGAAGTAGAAAGTACAGGTATTTGGGTTCAACATGTAAGAAGTAGAAAGTACAGGTATTTGTGTTCAACTTGTAAGAAGTAGAAAGTACAGGTATTTGGGTTCAACATGTAAGAAGTCAAAGTAAAAAGTCGTGTAAGTAATAAGTAGTCGAGTAAAGTACTGATACCAGAAACATGTACTTAAGTACAGTAACGAAGTATTTGTACTCCATACTTCCCACCTCTGCCACTAACTCTAACCCACTTCTATGAAAGAGTTTTTAAATGTGTTTATTTCTCCGTCTTCAGGCTGAGGAGATCAGACGACTTCAGGAGCTTCAGCTGGAGGAGAAGTTGGCCTCTTTGGCTCTTCTTCAGTCTGCAATAGCAGCCGAAACACCACCCAGAACGGAGGGTGAGATGGAGTCAGGAGAAACTGGAGAGGATGCATCCAATCAGGAGGAGGCGATCCGTCCTCACGAGGCCAATCAGGTGGAGGAGATCCTGCGACTAGAGCGGGAAATCCAGTCCCTCCAGAGGCAGAAGGAGCGTCAGGAACTCTCTCTGACCGAAGCTTCGTTAAGCCGCCTTCAGCTTCTCCGGGATCAGGAGCTCCGGCGCCTGGAGGACGAAGCGTGCAAGGCGGCGCAGCAGTTCCTCGACTCGCTGAACTTCGACGAGATCGACGAATGCGTGAGGAACATCGAGAGCTCTTTGGGAGTGGAGGAAGAAGAGGAGAAGCAGGGTGGACGAAGGAGGAGAGGCGACGAGGAAGAGGTGGACGAAGGGTTTGGAGCGGACGATGACGCGTTCAAAGACTCGCCGAACCCAAGTGAACACGGCCATTCGGACGGACAGCGGACAAGCGGGATTCGAACCAGCGACGACTCGTCTGAAGAAGATCCGTACGCCAATGATGGAGTAACCCCGCCTCTTCCACCAACCCCTCTGCTTCACCCAGCGCTACCTCTACTTCCAGTGCCTCCCAGTGCTTCATCCAGCGGGGATTCAGCCTTCTGCCACCCCAAAGGTCTGCAACTCTTATTACTTTGAAATCCAGAATGAAGACTTTTCATATATATAAATATAAATAAACTTGCCTTGCCTTTCCCAAAGCTTCGTCCGAGGCGCAGTCAGAAGATCTGGTGGAGCTCATTCCTCCGGACGAGGACTCGGACTACGACCAGGACGACTACGATGAAGGCGCCATCGTCTCCAGTGGCAGCGTGGCCTTCTCAAACCCTCGCAGTGGGCAGTGGTCTCCGGACTACCGAGGGTCTGTCGGCACCTACAACAGCTCAGGGGCGTATCGCTTCAGCTCGGACGGGGCTCAGTCCTCGGTGAGTTGATGAACAAATGATATTTTGTTCAATGAAGTGTTCATCAAAGGTATCTCACTTATTACAGTCCTTTAAACAGTTAAAGCCAAACTGGTCAATGTTCTCAACTAGGCTTCATTTAGATCTAACACTTTTCACTAAGTCGGACAAAACGGTAAATGGACTGCTGTTATATCGAACTTGTCCAGTCTTTGCGACCCCTCAAAGTCAGCATCAACCCATCATACAGAGTCTAGTTTACAAAACAAGGCAGAACACACATTTACATACTGTTTGCCATTGGGAGCAACTTGGAATTGAGCAGAATCCTGCCGAGTAAAAACGATTGGACCTTTTTAAAATGTGCTCGTTATGTCTTAAATGTCTAATTTCTGTTTGTTTTTATTCCAGTTTGAAGACAGCGAAGACGACTTCGACAGGTTCGACACCGATGACGAGCTTTCGTATCGACGGGACTCCGTCTACAGCTGCGTCACGCTGCCGTACTTCCACAGCTTCCTCTTCATCAAAGGTACAGTCTCTCCCTTATTACACTCCTACCTCAGACGTGTACAGTCCAAGAGGAAAGGCAAGGGGTTACATTATATGTTTTGATTATAATGATTGATCTTTAAAGTGTTCTCAAAGGTGCAGCTAGTTTGAATGGCTTTGTATACTGCAGGGTAGCTTATGTTGGAACCGTTAGAGAGAGTGGCACACTTGTTAGCCTGTTCCATTCTTCTTCGTTTTCCGAAGCCGTGGCTTGGAAGCATACTGGCTTCGTTTCTGAAGGAAGTGACTTGGAAGTACGCGACTACCGAGCCAGCATCCTCGCGATTGAGAAACGGCCACTGTCGCCAACTTCTCCCTCCGTGGCTTTGGGAACAAAAGACCGGCCATCACAATTCCCGTTGCCGTGTTACCGGAAGCGGCATTAATATGTTTTAACAACAGCTCGCTTCTCATTTAGAAAAGGAGACGAAGACCCCCTTGGTAATGAACAATACTATCACAATAATAACCTTAACGAAAATACATACAAATTATTATTTATACGTCAGATGTTAGTGTATTCTGATCCCTGAAGGCAGGAGAGACAGAAAAGAGTCACGGGAAGCTTATAAAAGTTAACAGCATTTAGTTACACAACAGATGCGGTGGTGTACTAAATGAAATGTGCGACTGGAAACGCTCTCCTCATGCCAGTCAGTCCAGGTCAGGGGGTGAAGAGATCAATTCTTGGCTTGCCCTTCCTGTTGTCATCTGAGGTCTTCTCCTATTGGCCGGTGACGTCGGGGGCGGGTCCAATGCAATTCCCGCCTTTTTCTGTTCATCATTCTGGTGTCTGTGGTTATTTAAACATTCCCTAATAAACGTTATTCAGCGGCAATAACTGAGTGCTAATCCCAGTGTGTTTAGTGTACGACATCACGTGTCATTTCACCTTCAATTCACGGTTTGAAAACGTAGCATTTCACCACATGCTAATGCTAACCGGAAATGAAGAATTTTCAGAATAAAAGTGTTATAGTGTGAACTTCCGGTTTCTTCAGAATAAAACTGATTTAAATTAAATAGTGTATTTAATTCAAATTACGCCATATCAACATTGATTTTAATTTCTAACACGTCTCGACAATGATATACAATGGCTTTTAAATGTTACGTTTTAGGGATCTGAAGATGGCGAACTGTCTTTGAATAATGTCATTTCTCCGTCTGCAGGCGGCCTGATCAACACGTGGAAGCGGCGCTGGTGTGTTTTGAAGGACGAGACGTTCCTCTGGTTCAGGGCGAAGCAGGAGGCTCTGAAGCAGGGCTGGCTTCACAAGAAGGGCGGCGGCTCGTCCACGCTGTCCCGGAGGAACTGGAAGAAGCGCTGGTTCGTTCTGAGACAGAGCAAACTCATGTACTTCGAGAACGACGGAGAGGAGAAGATGAAGGGCGTGCTGGACATGCGCGACGCCAAGTAAGTTATTATTTTACTGTGTTTGTTCGCTGTACAGCACTTTGGTCAACTGAGGTGGTTTTAAATGTGCTGTATGAATAAATACAGATTGAGATTGAAGTAAGGAGTAATATATACTGTAACTGAGAAAAACAGAAAAAGCTAGCTTTAAAACTTGTATGACAAACTAAAATGTGACTTTCTTATTATTTATTTTGACTATGACTTGCCATGACTAATGTATGACTTTTATGACTTTCTATTCCATGACTTATTTAGGACTTTTATGACTCGCTATGCATTGATTTGATATGTCCATTTTTGCCGAACTATACTATCGCTTTGTATCAGTTATCGATGGCCTTGTATGACTTACTACACTTTGACTTTTTGATGATTAGTATTCAATATTATAGTACAAGTTATGACTTACTAGGACTAGGACTTTTTATGACCTATTTATGACTTTTATGACATTTTAGTTTGTTACGATGTATTATGATACACCAG
>CADEHL010000753.1:0-27705 GCA_902827135.1 Harpagifer antarcticus
CACTCCGCCCCCTGGTATACCCCCGAACTCCGCCCAAATGTCTCTTCATACACTCGCCCCCTGTCTACCCCCCGAACTCCCCCTGGTATACCCCCGAACTCCGCCAAATGTCTCTTTCATACACTCCGCCCCCTGGTATACCCCCGAACTCCGCCAAATGTCTCTTTCATACACTTCCGCCCCCTGGTATACCCCCCGAACTCCGCAAATGTCTCTTTCATACACTCCGCCCCCTGGTATACCCCCGAACTCCGCCAAATGTCTCTTTCATACACTCCGCCCCCTGGTATACCCCCGAACTCCGCCAAATGTCTCTTTCATACACTCCGCCCCCTGGTATACCCCCGAACTCCGCCAAATGTCTCTTTCATACACTCCGCCCCCTGGTATACCCCGAAACTCCGCCAAATGTCTCTTTTCATACACTCCGCCCCCTGGTATACCCCCGAACTCCGCCAAATGTCTCTTTCATAGACTCCGCCCCCTGGTATACCCCCGAACTCCGCCAAATGTCTCTTTCATACACTCCGCCCCCTGGTATACCCCCGAACTCCGCCCAAATGTCTCTTTCATACACTCCGCCCCCTGGTATACCCCCGAACTCCGCCAATGTCTCTTTCATACACTCCGCCCCCTGGTATACCCCCGAACTCCGCCAAATGTCTCTTTCATAGACTCCGCCCCCTGGTATACCCCGAACTCCGCCAAATGTCTCTTTCATACACTCCGCCCCCTGGTATACCCCCGAACTCCGCCAAATGTCTCTTTCATACACTCCGCCCCCTGGTATACTCCCGAACTCCGCCAAATGTCTCTTTCATACACTCCGCCACCTGGAATACCCCCGAACTCCGCCAAATGTCTCTTTCATAAACTCTGCCCCCTGGTATACCCCCGAACTCCGCCAAATGTCTCTTTCATACACTCCGCCCCCTGGTATACCCCGAACTCCGCCAAATGTCTCTTTCATACACTCCGCCCCCCTGGTATACCCCGAACTCCGCCAAATGTCTCTTTCATACACTCCGCCCCCTGGTATACCCCCCGAACTCCGCCAAATGTCTCTTTCATACACTCCGCCCCCTGGTATACCCCCGAACTCCGCCAAATGTCTCTTTCATACACTCTGCCCCCTGCTATACCCCCGAACTCCGCCCAAATGTCTCTTTCATACACTCCGCCCCCTGGTATACCCCGAACTCCGCCAAATGTCTCTTTCATACACCTCCCCCCCCCTGGTATACCCCCGAACTCCGCCCAAATGTCTCTTTCATACACTCCGCCCCCTGGTATACCCCCGAACTCCGCCAAATGTCTCTTTCATACACTCCGCCCCCTGGTATACCCCCGAACTCCGCCAAATGTCTCTTTCATACACTCCGCCCCCTGGTATACCCCGAACTCCGCCAAATGAAATCAAGGAAACGTCAACTTGAACGCCAACACAAGAAAACCACACTAACAGTCCATCTTCAAATCTACAAAGACTATCTCCAGCAGGACAGTAACGCACTCAAAGCAGCCCGGTCTAATTACTACTCACAACTCATTCAGTCTGGCTCCAGCAACCCAAGCGTCTGTTCTCCACCATCAGCAAACTTCTCAAACCCTGTGACAACGCCACCTCATCCTTCACCACCGAACAGTGCAACTCCTTCCTCTCGTCTTTCCAAACCAAAATCAGCAACATTTACAGCAATCTGACACCCTCATCAGCACCCCCAACCTTCCCTCCTGGCTCCCCCCCCCTTCACCTCACAGCCCCTGTCCCACTTCTCCCCTGTAACCCAGATGCAACTGTCCGACTTCATGACTGGAATTAACTCCACCTGCACACTTGACTCAATCCCTCCAAATTTGTTAAAGAGAGCCTCCCTGCCATCTCCCAACTCATCGCCACCATCATGAACTCCTCCCTCAGATCTGGATCAGTTCCCCCCTCTCTCAAACTGGCTGCTGTCACACCCACTCTCAAAAGACCTGGACTCACACCTGACATCATGGTCACAGCCATCATCTACCGTCCCCCGAAGCCAAACCCCTCCTTTCTCTCCTACCTCTCTGACATCCTCACTCAGCTTTCTGCCATATCCCCATCTGTTCTCCTCTTAGGTGATTTTAACATTCATGTTGACGACCCGACCTGCAAATATGCCTCTGAATTTAAGGAAACCCTTCACTGCTGCAACTTCTCTCAACACATCGACTTCCCAACACACAGCCGTGGTCACATCCTGGACTTGGTCTGCTCCACTGGTCTCACCATCCACCATCTGTCCAGCCTCAATCTCCACATCTCTGATCACCTGGCCATCATCATGGACATCAACATCCCCATCCCCGCCCAAAAGCAACAACGCACAATAACCTACAGAAACCTCACATCCATCTCACCTTCAGCAATCACTGCCTGCATTACCTGCAAGATGTCTGTCTCCCCCCCCCCCACTTTCTGAAAACCCATCTGAACTTGTGGACCATTATAACAGCACCCTCTCCTTCTGTCTCAATGAACTGGCCCCCACAAAAACAAAAAATGTCTCTTTCATACACTCCGCCCCCTGGTATACCCCCGAACTCCGCCAAATGTCTCTTCATACACTCCGCCCCCTGGTATACCCGAACTCCGCTAAATGTCTCTTTCATACACTCCGCCCCCTGGTATACCCCGAACTCCGCCAAATGTCTCTTTCATACACTCCGCCCCCTGGTATACCCCCCGAACTCCGCCAAATGTCTCTTTCATAGACTCCGCCCCCTGGTATACCCCGAACTCCGCCAAATGTCTCTTTCATACACTCCGCCCCCTGGTATACCCCCGAACTCCGCCAAATGTCTCTTTCATACACTCCGCCCCCTGGTATACCCCCGAACTCCGCCAAATGTCTCTTTCATACACTCCGCCCCCTGGTATACCCCCGAACTCCGCCAAATGTCTCTTTCATACACTCCGCCCCCTGGTATACCCCCGAACTCCGCCAAATGTCTCTTTCATACACTCCGCCCCCTGGTATACCCCCGAACTCCGCCAAATGTCTCTTTCATACACTCCGCCCCCTGGTATACCCCGAACTCCGCCAAATGTCTCTTTCATACACTCCGCCCCCTGGTATACCCCGAACTCCGCTAAATGTCTCTTTCATACACTCCGCCCCCTGGTATACCCCGAACTCCGCCAAATGTCTCTTTCATACACTCCGCCCCCTGGTATACCCCCGAACTCCGCCAAATGTCTCTTTCATACACTCCGCCCCCTGGTATACCCCTGAACTCCGCCAAATGAAATCAAGGAAACGTCAACTTGAACGCCAACACAAGAAAACCACACTAACAGTCCATCTTCAAATCTACAAAGACTATCTCCAGCAGTACAGTAACGCACTCAAAGCAGCCCAGTCTAATTACTACTCACAACTCATTCAGTCTGGCTCCAGCAACCCCAAGTGTCTGTTCTCCACCATCAGCAAACTTCTCAAACCCTGTGACAACGCCACCTCATCCTTCAGCACCGAACAGTGCAACTCCTTCCTCTCGTCTTTCCAAACCAAAATCAGCAACATTTACAGCAATCTGACACCCTCATCAGCACCCCCCACCTTCCCTCCTGGCTCCCCCCCCCCTTCACCGCACACCCCCTGTCCCACTTCTCCCCTGTAACCCAGATGCAACTGTCCGACTTCATGACTGGAATTAACTCCACCTGCACACTTGACCCAATGCCCTCCAAATGTGTTAAAGAGAGCCTCCCTGCCATCTCCCAACTCATCGCCACCATCATTAACTCCTCCCTCAGATCTGGATCAGTTCCCCCCTCTCTCAAACTGGCTGCTGTCACACCCATTCTCAAAAGACCTGGACTCACACCTGACATCATGTCCAACTTCCGGCCCATCTCAAATCTCCCCTTTCTGTCAAAAATACTTGAACGTGTCGTTGCCTCACAACTTAAATCCCACCTCAGCTCCAATGATCTCTTTGAGCCATTTCAATCCGGTTTCCGATCAAAACACAGCACCGAAACAGCTCTTCTCAAAATCACAAACGACCTCCTCCTCTCCTCTGACTCCGGCAACCTGAACATCCTCATCCTCCTCGACCTCACCGCAGCATTCGACACCATCAACCACGCCATCTGCTGTCCCTCCTCGAATCATCACTGAACATCACAGACACTGCACTCTCCTGGCTGAACTCCTACCTCACCGACAGACATCAGTTTATCAACATCAACAACTGCACCTCCTCCACTGCTCCTCTGTCCCAAGGTGTCCCCCAGGGTTCGGTGCTTGGCCCCCTCCTCTTCATCCTCTACATGCTCCCCCTTGGCAAAATAATTCGTCGCCACAACCTTCAATTTCACTGCTACGCCGATGACATCCAACTTTATATCTCAACAAAAACCATCCCCCCCACAACACACTCCACTCTCACCAACTGGCTCTCAGAAATAAAAGCATGGATGCAAACAAACTATCTCCAACTGAACAGAACACATCAGACATCATCATCATCGGCCCCCCGTCCCGTATCAAAGACATCCAGAACTTCAACTTCACCATTGACGGCCACACTCTATCTCCCCCCCCCCTCACATCGACAGTCAGCTCAAATTCAACCACCACATAAATCACATCACCAGGACCGCCATTTTCCACCTCAAAAGCATCGCCCGTCTCCGCCCATCACTCTCCTCCTGCTGAAGCCCTGATTCATGCTTTCATCACTTCACGACTCGACTACTGCAACAGCATCCTCTACGGCATACCATCCAACCTAAGCATCCTCTACGGCATACCATCCAACCTAAGCATCCTCTACGGCATACCATCCAACCTAAGCATCCTCTACGGCATACCATCCAACCTAAGCATCCTCTACGGCATACCATCCAACCTAATCAATAAACTCCAACATATCCAGAACTCTGCTGCCCGCCTCCTCAACCACACCCGCTCCCGAGACCACATCACTCCCGTCCTCCAGAACCTCCACTGGCTCCCCGTCCGTCAAAGAATCAACTTCAAAGTCCTCCTCATTACCCACAAAGCCCTCAACAATCAGCCCCCCCCTACCTCACAGACCTGCTGCACCACCACACCCCTTCCCCCCCACCTCACAGACCTGCTACACCACCACACACCTTCCCCCCCACCTCACCGACCTGCTACACCACCACACCCCTTCCCCCCACCTCACAGACCTGCTGCACCACCACACCCCTTCCCCCCACCTCACAGCCCTGCTGCACCACCACACCCCCTTCCCCCTACCTCACAGACCTGCTGCACCACCACACCCCCTTCCCCCTACCTCACAGACTTGCTGCACCACCACACCCCTTCCCCCTACCTCACAGACCTGCTGCACCACCACGCCCCTTCCCCCTACCTCACAGACCCTGCTGCACCACCACACCCCTTCCCCCTACCCCCACCAGACCTGCTGCACCACCACACCCCTTCCCCCTACCCCACAGACCTGCTCCACCACACCCCTTCCCCCTACACAGACCTGCTGCACCACCACACCCCTTCCCCCCTACCTCACAGACCTGCTGCACCACCACCACCCCCTTCCCCCTACCTCACAGACCTGCTCCACCACACCCCTTCCCCCTACCACAGACCTGCTGCACCACCACACCCCTTCCCCCCTACCTCACCAGACCTGCTGCACCACCACGCCCCTTCCCCCTACCTCACAGACCTGCTGCACCACCACACCCCCCTACCTCACAGACCTGCTGCACCACCACGCCCCCCTTCCCGCTGCCTCACAGACCTGCTGCACCACCACACCCCCCCTACCTCACAGACCTGCTGCACCACCACACCCCTTCCCGCTGCCTCCGCTCATCAGAAGCCAACCTCCTATCCATCCCCACTCGCACCAATCACCGGACCTGGGGGGACAGAGCCTTCTCCGTCGCTGCCCTCTCCCTCTGGAACTCACTCCCCCAACCCATCAGAGACTGTACTGACCTCACCACCTTCAAAGCACTCACCTCTTCAATCTGGCTTTCAATGTGTGATTGCTTTTGTATTATTTGACTTTAACTTTAACTATATATTTATTTGTTGTTCCTTCCTTTTATTTCCCCTTCACTATATCTGTGAAGCGTCTTTGAGCAGCTGGAAAAGCGCTAACAAATTAAATCTATTATTATTATTATATATCTGTAATACATCAATACATATATCTGTAATACATCAATACATATATCTGTAATACATGAATACATATATCTGTATACATCAATACATATATCTGTAATACATCAATACATATATCTGTAATACATGAATACATATATCTGTGATACATGAATACATATATCTGTAATACATGAATACATATATCTGTATACATGAATACATATATCTGTGATACATGGATACATATATCTGTAATACATGAATACATATATCTGTATACATGAATACATATATCTGTAATACATGAATACATATATCTGTATACATGAATACATATATCTGTAATACATGAATATATATATCTGTAATACATGAATACATATATCTGTATACATGAATACATATATCTGTAATACATGAATACATATATCTGTGATACATGGATACATATATCTGTAATACATGAATACATATATCTGTGATACATGGATACATATATCTGTATACATGAATACATATATCTGTAATACATGAATACATATATCTGTATACATGAATACATATATCTGTATACATGAATACATATATCTGTAATACATAAATACATATATCTGTAATACATGAATACATATATCTGTATACATGAATACATATATCTGTAATACATGGATACATATATCTGTATACATGAATACATATATCTGTATACATGAATACATATATCTGTAATACATGGATACATATATCTGTAATACATGAATACATATATCTGTATACATGAATACATATATCTGTAATACATGGATACATATATCTGTATACATGAATACATATATCTGTAATACATGAATACATATATCTGTATACATGAATACATATATCTGTATACATGAATACATATATCTGTGATACATGAATACATATATCTGTATAGATGAATACATATATCTGTAATACATGAATACATATATCTGTATACATCAATACATATATCTGTATACATGAATACATATATCTGTAATACATGAATACATATATCTGTATACATGAATACATATATCTGTAATACATGAATACATATATCTGTAATACATGAATATATATATATCTGTAATACATGAATACATATATCTGTATACATGAATACATATATCTGTGATACATGGATACATATATCTGTAATACATGAATACATATATCTGTATACATGAATACATATATCTGTAATACATGAATACATATATCTGTATACATGAATACATATATCTGTAATACATGAATATATATATATCTGTAATACATGAATACATATATCTGTATACATCAATACATATATCTGTAATACATGAATACATATATCTGTGATACATGGATACATATATCTGTAATACATGAATACATATATCTGTGATACATGGATACATATATCTGTAATACATGAATACATATATCTGTATACATGAATACATATATCTGTGATACATGAATACATATATCTGTATACATGAATACATATATCTGTGATACATGGATACATATATCTGTAATATATGAATACATATATCTGTATACATGAATACATATATCTGTAATACATGAATACATATATCTGTATACATGAATACATATATCTGTATACATGAATACATATATCTGTAATACATAAATACATATATCTGTAATACATGAATACATATATCTGTATACATGAATACATATATCTGTAATACATGGATACATATATCTGTAAACATGAATACATATATCTGTAATACATGAATACATATATCTGTATACATGAATACATATATCTGTATTGTTACGGTGTGTGTGGGAAGTAGGACCCAAATGCAGATTATAGTGACAAAATGACTCCTTTATTTCAAGGCTACATAATCACAACGACAGAACAGAACACTCACCGCAGACCAGGTCATGACACAAGTGAGGAGGGAGGAGAAAACACAGGAACACCAGGTGAACACAATCGGGTAAATTAGACACACCAGGGAAACTGACAGGGAATCACAGACAGATTACAACAGGCAGGAAACGGGGGGGTGAACACTTTACAAAATAAAACAGGAAACTAAAGACAGAAACAGACAGACAAAACATAACACGGACAGATCGTGACAGAACCCCCCCCTCAAGGGGCGGATCCCAGACGTCCCTAAACCCCAAAAACAAAAATCCCATACAGTCCAGCAGGGTGGGTGGAGGGGGTCCGGAGGAGGGACGTATCCCTAGGCCACCAGGGTGGGTGGAGGGGGTCCGGAGGACGGGACTAAGCTGACCACCCAGGAGCCCAGTAGGGGACCAGGAAGGGATCTCGGGCGGACGGCCCGGGGGCAAGGCAGAGTCTAAAGTGGGGAACTCGGGCGGACGACCCGGGGGCAAGGCAGAGTCCAAGGTGGGGGTCTCGGGCGGACGGCCCGGGGGCAAGGCAGAGTCCATGGTGGGGAACTCGGGCGGACGGCCCGGGGGCAAGGCAGAGTCCAAGGTGAGGAACTCGGGCGGACGACCCGGGGGCAAGGCAGAGTCCATGGTGGGGAACTCGGGCGGACGACCCGGGGGCAAGGCAGAGTCCAAGGTGGGGGTCTCGGGCGGACGGCCCGGGGGCAAGGCAGAGTCCATAGTGGGGCGAAGGCCACAGCGGGCGAACTCAGGGGGCCGAGCATGAGGGCGAAGACCAGACAACTCCGGAGGCCGGGCAGGACCCGGTGTCGGCCGGACAGGAACCGGAGCCGGCGGGACAGGCTTCGGCAGGATCCCCCACGGAAGAGGACCAGGAGTTGGCAGGACCCCCAGCAGGAGAGTGGACGACGGGACCTCCAACGAGACAGGACAAAGGGTTGGCAGGACCCCCGGCAGGAGAGTAGTCGGCGGGGCCTCCAACGGGACAGGACACAGGGTTGGCAGGACCCCCGGCAGGAGAGTAGTCGGCGGGGCCTCCAACGGGACAGGACAAAGGGTTGGCAGGACCCCCGGCAGGAGACTAGTCTGCGGGACCTCCAACTGGACAAGACATGGGGTTGGCAGGACCCCCGGCAGAGGGCTAGTCTGCGGGACCTCCAACTGGACAAGACCTGGGGTTGGCAGGACCCCCGGCAGAGGGCTAGTCTGCGGGACCTCCAACTGGACAGGACATGGGGTTGGCAGGACCCCCGGCAGGAGACTAGTCTGCGGGACCTCCAACTGGACAAGACATGGGGTTGGCAGGACCCCCGGCAGAGGGCTAGTCTGCGGGACCTCCAACTGGACAAGACATGGGGTTGGCAGGACCCCCGGCAGAGGGCTAGTCTGCGGGACCTCCAACTGGACAAGACATGGGGCTTGAGTGGGGACTCGAGAGAGGGCTTGAGAGGGAACTTGAGAGGAAACTGGAGAGTGGACTCGAGAAGGAACTCGAGAGGTGACTCGAGAGGTAACTCGAGAGGGGACCTGAGAGGGGACTTGAGAGGGAACTCGAGAGGAGACCTGAGGGGAAACTTGAGAGGTGACTCGAGAGGACACTGGAGAGTTGACTTGGGAGGTGACTCGAGAGGACACTGGAGAGTTGACTTGAGAGGTGACTCGAGAGGACACTGGAGAGTTGACTTGAGAAGGAACTCGAGAGGTGACTCGAGAGGTAACTCGAGAGGGGACCTGAGAGGGGACTTGAGAGGGAACTCGAGAGGAGACCTGAGGGGAAACTTGAGAGGTGACTCGAGAGGACACTGGAGAGTTGACTTGAGAGGTGACTCGAGAGGACACTGGAGAGTTGACTTGAGAAGGAACTCGAGAGGTGACTCGAGAGGGAACTCGAGAGGAGACTAGAGAGGGAATTCGAGAGGAGACTAGAGAGGGAATTCGAGAGGGGACCTGAGAGGGGACTTGAGAGGAGACTGGAGAGGAGACTGGAGAGGGAACTCGAGAGGAGACTGGAGAGGGAACTCGAGAGGAGACTAGAGAGGGAATTCGAGAGGAGACTAGAGAGGGAATTCGAGAGGGGACCTGAGAGGGGACTTGAGAGGGAACTCGAGAGGAGACTCGAGAGAGGGCTTGAGAGGGAACTCGAGAGGAGACTAGAGAGGGAATTCGAGAGGGGACTAGAGAGGGAATTCGAGGGGGGGACTTGAGAGGAATTTCGAGAGGAGACTCGAGAGAGGGCTTGAGAGGGAACTCGAGAGGAGACTAGAGAGGGAGTTCGAGAGGGGACTTGAGAGGAATTTCGAGAGGAGACTCGAGAGGTGACTTGAGAGGGAACTCGAGAGGAGACTCGAGAGGGGACTTGAGAAGTGTCTTGAAAGGGGACTCGAGAGGTAGCTCGAGAGGGGGCTCGAGAGGAGACTAGAGAGGAAACTAGAGAGGGGACTCCGGTAGGAACTTGAGAGGGGACTTGAGAGGGGACTGGAGAGGGGACTGGGGAAGGAACCAGAGGAGGGACTAGAGAGGTGACTTGAGAAGTGTCTTGAAAGGGGACTCGAGAGGGGACTCGAGAGGTAGCTCGAGAGGAGACTTGAGAGGGAACTGGAGAGGGGGCTTGAGAGGAGACTAGAGAGGAAACTAGAGAGGGGACTCCGGTAGGAACTTGAGAGGGGACTTGAGAGGGGACTCCGGTAGGAACTTGAGAGGGGACTTGAGAAGTGTCTGGAGGGGAGACTTGAGAGAGTTGGTTCGCCAACAGAACACGGGGTGCTGGAGTCGGCCGGTATGCTGACAGGACTCGAGGAGCTGGCGTCGGCTGGAGAGCCAGCAGCAGACGAGGTGCTGGAGTCGGCCGGTACGCCGACAGGACACGGGGAGCTGGTGTTGGCTGGGGAGCCAACAAGAGACGAGGTGCTGGAGTCGGCCGGTACGCCGACAGGACACGGGGTGCTGGCGTCGGCTGGGGAGCCAGCAGGAGACGAGGTGCTGGAGTCGGCCGGTATGCCGACAGGACACGGGGTGCTGGCGTCGGCTGGGGAGCCAGCAGGAGACGAGGTGCTGGAGTCGGCCGGTATGCCGACAGGACTCGGGGAGCTGGCGTCGGCCGATGAGTCAGCAGGTGACGAGGAGCTGGAGTCGGGACCATGACTGATGGGGCCGGTACTTGAGCCGGAACCATGGCTGTATGGGCGAGCTCTGGTGCAGGGACCATGGCTGCATGGGCAGGTTCTGGAGCCGGAAACATGGCTGTAAGATCCAGTTCTGGAGCCGGAAACATGGCTGTAAGGTCCGGAGCTGAAGCCTGGATCATGGCTGTGTGGGCCGGTTTTGGAGCCGGAAACATGGCTCTAAGGTCCGGTTGTGGAGCAGGGACCATGGCTGCTGGGGCCGGCACTGGAGCCGGAACCATGGCTGTTGGGCAAGGAACCGGAACACGGATCCATGGCTGTGTGGGATGGTACTGGAGCACGGTACCATGGCTATGTGGGATGGTACTGGGGCACGGAACCATGGCTGCTGGGTCCGGCACTGGAGCCGGAACCATGGCTGTTGGGGGCGGAGCGGAAGCCTGGACCCTGGCTGTGTAAGCCAGGTAATTGAGTATGGAAGCAAAGCTGCGTGGGCCGGTACTGGAGCATGGAGCCATGGCTGCAGGGGCCAGAACTGGGGCCGGAACCATCACTGCTGGGTCCAGAACTGGGGCCGGAACCATGGCTGTGTGGGCCGGTTCTGTAGCCGGAACCATGGCTGCTGGGGCTCGGGCTAACCTGGCCTTGCGACGACTCCTCTTAGCAGCCGCCTGAATACTCCGTGGACCTCCAGAAGCCAGACGAGTTCCGGAATACAACTCCTGGACCGGAGCAGGAACTGGGGCAGAAGCACGGGTTGACTTCAGGCGGAACCCACCAAGGCGTATGGTGCCAGGTTGGGAATTGGGAGACATGGAGTTAGCATGCCTGGGGCTAGCAGGCCGGGAATCACATGTTTCAAGGAAGTCCAAAATCCAGTCAGGTAAGAACTCCACAAAACATAGTCTCTCTGCTGCCAACCGGTGCGCCTCTACCAGAGCGGCCCTCTTCTGCCGAACACTGGACGCTCCCATCCATCGATGAGCGCAGACAGACAAAGAAAAGGTAAAATCCAAAAGTTCCTGCTCAAACGGATCTGCTGGGCCCATATTTGGTCGGTTCGTAATGTTACGGTGTGTGTGGGAAGTAGGACCCAAATGCAGATTATAGTGACAAAATGACTCCTTTATTTCAAGGCTACATAATCACAACGACAGAACAGAACACTCACCGCAGACCAGGTCATGACACAAGTGAGGAGGGAGGAGAAAACACAGGAACACCAGGTGAACACAATCGGGTAAATTAGACACACCAGGGAAACTGACAGGGAATCACAGACAGATTACAACAGGCAGGAAACGGGGGGTGAACACTTTACAAAATAAAACAGGAAACTAAAGACAGAAACAGACAGACAAAACATAACACGGACAGATCGTGACATGTATACATGAATACATATATCTGTATAGATGAATACATATATCTGTAATACATGAATACATATATCTGTATACATGAATACATATATCTGTATACATGAATACATATATCTGTATACATGAATACATATATTTGTATACATGAATACATATATCTGTATACATGAATACATATATCTGTAATACATGAATACATATATTTGTATACATGAATACATATATCTGTATACATGAATACATATATCTGTATACATGAATACATATATCTGTAATACATGAATACATATATTTGTATACATGAATACATATATCTGTATACATGAATACATATATCTGTATACATGAATACATATATTTGTAATACATGAATACATATATCTGTATACATGAATACATATATCTGTAATACATGAGTATTTTGTTGAGGAAGCAGAGGATTTATCTCAGGTTATAAAGGAGAAGTTTGGCCACCTCTTACTAAAACTAGAGAGCACTTTCAATGTTCCAAACAAGTGTATTGACACAATTGTAGATGAGCTACAGTTCATATCCTGCTCTGCATCTGGTCCAGTTTTAAGAGATGTGATTGAGTCCACTTTAAAAAGCCATAACTGTGATTTGGATGAAGCTTTAATCTCAGATTTGGTGAAAAATCTCTGTGAGTCACACCCTATAAGTTCAGTTTTGGGAACAGATGGACCTTTTACTACTTCGTACAAGAGAAGAGAATTTATGAAGAAACATTTTTCCGTTGTTGAACCAAAAGAGTACATACTGGATAAGAGAGAGGGTAAAACATTCCAGTATGTACCTATATTGCAGTCCTTGTTGCAGTTATTAAACAATAAGAATATCCAAAAAAAGGCACTAGGTAGTGAAAGAAACTCTGAAAGTACTTCACAATATCTGTCCTTTCATGATGGATCTCACTATCAGAAAAATGATTTTTTCTCTGCAGAGGAGGACAGAATTAGTATCATTCTGTACATTGATGACTTTGAGGTATGTAATCCTCTTGGGACTTCCCGAAAAAAGCACAAAGTCACGGCTGTGTATTGGGTGCTGGGAGACATTCCAGCACAGTCACGATCAACATTGGACTCTATTTATTTAGCTATTCTGTGTAAGGCACAGGACACTAAGCAGTTTGGATTCCAGAGAGTTTTAGAGGCCACTTTTAACCCGATCTGAAAAGCTTGGAGAAAGATGGTCTTTTTGTTACAGCTTTGGGAAAAGTCATCAGAGGGACTGTGGTGAGTGTGGGTGGCAGATAATTGGGTGCCCATTCTGTAGCAGGATTGTCGAAAGCTTTATGTCTTCTCATGTCTGTCGGTTTTGTCTCGGGGGAGCGGTCCGACTTTCAGTCTAAAGAAGTAAGAATCTGGCTTTTTCCAACAAAGAACTAAAGAGCAACATGAGCTGAATGTTCATACAGCTTTGTCTAGTCTGAATCACACTCATTGCAATGGTGTGAAAAAAAGGTGTGCACTATCTGAAACACTTGACCATTTCCATGTAACATCTGGTTACCCTCCAGATGTTTTACATGATCTTCTTGAGGGCATTGTTCCAGTGGAGTTGGCATTGTCATTTGAAATCTTGATCAAGAAGAAATATTTTTCTCTCATGGAACTCAATGACTCCATTCGACAGTTCCCATTTAAGTGGAGCGATAAAACAAATCGCCCTCATCTTGTCCCTGGTAACTTGGCCAAACGAAGATCAGTGGGAGGCAATGCCCCATGAAAACTGGTGTTTGCTGCGTTTGCTTCCTCTGATAATAGGTTTAAAAGTACCGGAACATGAGCCAGTGTGGCAGATGCTGATGATCTTGAAAGACATAGTGGACCTTGTGATGTCCCTAGTCCATACAGAGGAAAGCATTTGTTATCTTGGACAGTTTGATCTCTGAGCACCGATGGAGATTCCTTGAAGCGTTTCCCCAACAAAAGCTCCGTCTAAGCACCACTTCCTTGAGCACTATCCTCAGCTCATTCGGGAATTTGGCCCCGTGGTTGCCCTGTGGACAATGAGATTTGAGGCTAAACACAGCTTCTTTAAGAGAATTGTCAGACAAACGGGCTGTTTTAGGAATATCTTGCTGTCCCTTGCAAATAAGCACCAGCTCATGATTGCACACCATCTCCATGATTCAAATGCAGTCAGACCATCACTGTCAGTCACAAAAACAACAGAGGTCTCTTTAGATGTGCTTAAGGATGACATAAGAGACATGGTGAAGTGTAGATATCCAACTGTCACAACAGTACATGTTGCAAGTAATGTGTGCTTTTTAGGCACCAACTATGCTACTGGGATGATGGTGTGTTATGGTTCTACCGCAGGATTGCCTGACTTTGCCGAGGTGTTACAGATGATGTTGATTCGTGACAAACTGGCCTTTGTTGTCAGACTACAAAACACATGGTACAATGAGCACCTTAGGAGCTACGAGTTAGAGAACACTAGTAATGTACAATTACTTGAGCAAAAAGAGATGGCTGATTTTTGCCCTTTGGCAGCATACACTCTAGCAGGAAGACGACTGACTACTTTGAAGCACTACATTTGCCTCTCCTATTAGTTGTGAAAATGTGGAGTACAAGTTGTTGCCATCCTTTATCAGTGGGATTGATTTCAAGTTGATTCATTCTTTATTTCTCTGTTTCTGATGCAGCTTCCTCTGTCGAAATGGATACAACACCGGCAAAGCTCCGTATCATTTTTTAACATAATGATATTCGCAAACTGGTTCTGCCCTCGGGAATCCCAAGAACACTTGAGGAACTTATTTGTGAACTTCAAGAGGCATTTCATATTCCAGGGGAGTTTACTGTGATGTATCAAGACATGGATTTTAATGGCCAGTTTTGCACTTTGAGCTGCATTGAAGATGTAGAAGACAAGGGAACACTAAAGGTTTTTCAAACTGAACCAATTGTCCTAATCTCAGTCCTGTGGAAGTATTGGATATTGACTCCTCAATAGCAGAACAATCTTCTGACAACTCCTCTCGCCACTCATTCTGGACCTCTGGACACCATCCTGCTCTCTTCCTCTGGAAAATCTTACCGGTCCGAACTGTGGCCAGCTAAGTTTCAAGTACCTACTTTCTCTTACGAGGTAGACGTTTCGCTGGAGGCAGGCAACCAGGCTTACCAAAAGGATGGCACCCTATTGAGCAATCCAAGACTGAGAAGTAGCGTACTTGAGAAATTAGCTGATGAAATATTTCGCTATACAGCATACCCAACCGGTGTACAGTTCTAGCTGTGCTAGAAGCCTTGTTAGAAAAGTACCCATGCCTCAAAGAGCCAGGGTCTTTTAATGGCATGTATGGTTGGCAGCAGAGGATCAGATATAAATGGGCAATTACCGGCAAAATTAAGATGCCGTAAATTTGCCTGCCCTGAGTTGGAGGTGAACTCGCGTATAAAGTCAGGCGTCAAATGAAAGGGGGCCCCAAAGGCATCAAAAGCCTAAGAAAGCTGAAGTGAACTAACCTGCCACCACTGCCATTTGGGGAGACAGGTGACACTTTAGAGAGGGAGAGAATAGACTTACTGAACGAAATAAAGAAGAAAAACAATGACAAGATCATTGGTGAAAAAATGGAGAGGTCTTTCTCCTACCGAAGACTAGAAGTTGTCCAGCATTGCCCTGCAGTCCACGACATCATGGAGAGATGGCCCGCAATGTTCTCCGAACTTCAGGTAAATCCAGCTCTTCGTGTGTTTCTCTACCTGATGCTGAGATTGCTGTGATTGACTGCATTTTTCTTTTAGCTAGGTGTACCTTATTAATTGGGTAATCATTATTGTTGCAACACAGCACATGACATGTGTTTTTATATCACCTTGTTGTTTCAGATCAAAGAGGAGTTCCGAAGGATTACAACAATTCATCTCGAGCGAACCTTTTTGACCAAACTGGGACTTTTACACCCCAAAACTGCAGGAGATATTTTGGGACAAAAGGCGGAGTTGCAGGCACAAAAATAAGACCCCTGCTGGATTCACTCAGTCAGGTAAAGTGTAAAATGCATAAAATTTCAACCAATCAACGTATGTTGGGCTCTTATTCACTGAGCAAAGACCATAATAATAATGTAATGATCTGGCCGGCCTGACCAAGACCCAAAGCCAGCAGGGCATCTACCCAACTGACCCTGGGTTTCTTTTGGCACATCATAGGATGCTTTAAGTTAAATGTGTATCAACTCATTTGTATGCACAGCTTGATCCTGCTTTGCATCCTTGCACCTAGTTGGTGCCTTATTTTGTAGCAGGTTCAATTGACCATTACGCAACATCTTTTGCTTTCTCTCTACAATAATGTACTTGTCTGTTTTAACAGCTACATGTAGAAGATAGACGAGATGCCATCATCCGCTGCTTGATGGAGTTCCTTGGAGAGTCTACAGAGGAACTCATCAAAGACTACCAGGTAAATGTTCTGATGATTGTTGTACATGGATATCTCTACAAGTTAGTGACTCATGCCAGTATGTGGAAAAGACATGTCCTTTTAATTAAGTTTAACATTTAGATGAAATAAATTGGTATTTAATATATTTAAAATAAAAGCAAACATTTTACTTTATTCCATTCATTCTTTTTTTCATTCTTTCTCTAATGATCTTTTTTTACATTCTGATTCATAATTTGGTTTTCAGTAGAATTGAAGATTTGAGCCTTTAAACCCCCGATCCCACCTCATTTTCGCTAAACTGAATCCAGTACTATACCAGCTTTTACTTCCTGTTTGGAACAGAGCAGCTTTTTAAAACCAAGAAATAAAAGTGACTACAAATTCCCTACATAACTCACCCCGTCTTTATCTACAAAAGGAAAGGAACTATAAAATCAATAGTTAGTTAAATACTAAGGCTGAACGATTAAACCATTTTTTATTTGCAATTATTTTAACTGATATTGCAATTGCGATATCAGGAAATGATCATCATTATTCTCATTTTCATTGAAACATTTTTAAATGATCATGGTGTGATTTTTGCGAGGATTTGTAGCAAACAAAAATGTTTTCTTACATTTTTCCTTTTACAAATATCGCACCTACTGCGATTTGAAAATTGTTGTAGGCAATATTGCAGTTTCGATAACATTGTGATTGGTAGTTCAGCCCTATTAAATGGCCACTTTAACCTAATGAATCACCTTTTGCATATTCAGTCACTTCAAAGAAAACATGTACAGTATAGTGTATCTCATCACCGATTCACATGTTTTGACAGGATGTGAGCAAAGAATTCGTCAGAGAGGACTCTGCTGAGCACGTCATGAAAATAGTTGTCCTCCGTGGAAGTGCAGCACACGAAGGCCCTGCCGATGTGTCCATCATCATCGAGGGAAGTGAGGTTCTTGATGACTGCAGATGTGTGTCAAAGGCTTGCCTTCTGCTCACGGGCTTCATATATGCAATGAACTTAAGTTATCCACCGAAGATGAAATACACTTTTGAAGTATTTCAGAAGCTCTTTCTTGAGCTAAATGTCCTGAAGATGTCTCCAAAAGTCCATGCATTGTACAACAAACTTGTAGCCTAAGTGTATACAAAGGTGTTTCTTCAAATTGCAGTTCAGAGGAAATACTTGGTAGTTATGGTGTCTGGAAACTGACCTTTTTCATATGTTTTGCCTGAGCCCACTTTGTACAACTGCATGTTTTGTATATTGTTAAGATAATGTTTCAAAACCTTGTTGAGGGGGTTCTTGACACAGCACTTTTTCGTTTCATTTGTTGTGCTTTGAGTATTTGCAGCTCAATGCTGCACATGTCAAATTGGTGAACATTTTTTCTTCATTTGATTGTGTTTTGTATGTTTTCTGGAGTGCGTTGAATTCTCAGGGCGACTGTACAACTACATATTGTGTAATTATTGTGTATAACACTAAAAGCAAGTGATGTCAGGGATGAGTGATTGCACTTAGTTTTCTTGCAAAGTCATGTGCTGAATATGATAAGGGATGTGATTTATTTTTTTAAGTCAGAATTCTACCAGTGTTTCAAAACATAAAGCTGCTGTTTTAAAGAGTACATTGTTTCATGTTTTGTATGCCCATATTTAACAGGGTAGTGCTGTTAAAGGTAGAATACATATTATGTAAATATTACTTATATTTAAGTAAAAAATACTATATAATAGTGAGTACACTTAAATAGAAGAAGAAATATTATGTAAATATTACTTGTACATTTAAGTAAAAAATACTATATAATAGTGAGTACACTTAAATAGAAGAAGAAATATTATGTAAATATTACTTGTACATTTAAGTAAAAAATACTATGTAATAGTGAGTACACTTAAATAGAAGAATAACTATTATGTAACTATTACTTATATATTTAAGTAAAAAATACTACGCAACAGTGAGTACACTTAAATAAGAAAAACAGAAAGCACAGTAAAGTGTACTTGTGTACCTGTTGTTAGAAACACTTCTGAATTGTAAGTAGAATTTACTTGAAATGTAGGTTGTTAAATTTACTTAGAATTTCTGCGTGGAATATTGTTACCGAGGTTTTTCTAAGTAAATGTCACTCCACTTTTTTTTCAGTGTACAACATTTACCACCATGTAAGACTATCGCACTTTAAAGTCACACAGCCCATAAACACATGAAGCACTTCTTATTTTCCAACGTGAAGAATCAAAAGACTCACGTGCAGATGTGCAGTGTGGGCCCACTATTCCCAGGAGAAGCAGAAACAGCAACATCTGTAACTTCATCGAGGCTTTCTGTGTGAAAGGTTCTTTATCCACAGAAACACAGCCGTCCTTTCTGCAGAGCGGGATGTCAATGAGAGAGACACACAGAGAGAGGTAACACCAGCTGCTCTGAGCCAATGAGAATTCAGTCTGAGCGGCGCGTCACTTGTTGCTGGGTGAACCTGGCTCACTCAGGTTGTGAATCGAGAGTGCAAAATGATCTTCGGGAATTCCGGTGTTGTGTCACATTATGCCTCCCCGTCATGAAATGCCCCCCTTGTCACGGGAACGCGCATTTCTAAATGACACGTTTACACCTCTAAATGACACGTTTACACCTCTAAATGACACGTTTACACCTCTAAATGACACGTTTACACCATAGGTTTACACCTTAAAACGATGTTTAAAACGAAAAGTAAACGTTCAGGGTTTTTATTAATGGTAATAATAAAGTTGTTTAGTGGTATAGTCTTTATTCTTCTGGTTTAACTTTTCGCTCCGTAGGTGTCGAAATTCATTCCTCACTTCCTTTTCAGTTTTTGTTTTTTGAAATCTTTTTTTTTATCATTATAGTTACGTCCTGTCTGTATAAACGTGCTTTAAAATGTATTGTTTAATTTTACATAGTTGTCATCTAATAATCAAAATATATGTTTACAAATGTTACATGGTCTTTGTCAGCATATTATTATATACGATATGCGTACAAAATAAAAGTGTGACATTCATGAAACTTGCTCCATTTATTGGAACCAGTCCTAGAACCATACCCTGAAAAATGCTTGAGGGTGGGATTCATAGAAACCTCTTTTGGGGGAGGGGGGGCATATTGTGATGGACAGGCCGTCATAAAATGCCCCCCCTCCCCAAAAGAGGTTTCTATGAATCCCACCCTCAAGCATTTTTCAGGGTATGATTCTAGGACTGGTTCCAATAAATGGAGCAAGTTTCATGAATGTCACACTTTTACTTTGTACGCATATCGTATATAATAATATGCTGACAAAGACTATGTAACATTTGTAAACATATATTTTGATTATTAGATGACAACTCTGTAAAATTAAACAATACATTTTAAAGCACGTTTATACAGACAGGACGTAACTATAATGATAAAAACAAGATTTCAAAAAACTAAAACTGAAAAGGAAGTGAGGAATGAATTTCGACACCTACGGAGCGAAAAGTTAGACCAGAAGAATCAAGACTATACCACTAAACAACTTTATTATTACCATGAATAAAAACCCTGAACGTTTACTTTTCGTTTTAAACATCGTTTTAAGGTGTAAACCTATGGTGTAAACGTGTCATTTAGAAATGCGCGTTCCCGTGACAAGGGGGGCATTTCATGACGGGGAGGCATAATGTGACACAACACCGGCTCTCTGAAGGGAGCCGGATCTCATGGCTCCGCTCCTTTCCGAGAGCCGTTCAAGAGAGCCGTGTTTTTAAAGGGGGCGGAGTTAACAGGTTCATCTGCGAAATAATCACCAGGATAAAGATTGACTGTATTGCTAGAAATCTACTGTAACACTTTACAATAAGCTACACACAATGTGCTTAGTTACTGAGTAGTGAATAAGGAACGACTAGATAGTTAATGGTTAGTTAATGAGGAGTTGCTGAGTGACTGCGATTGAAGAACTGATGGTTAGTTAGTTAACAGACAGGGCGGGAGTGAGATTTTGATATCATGGGTTTAATTACACATATGCGCACGAAATGACTGCTATCGTGTCAGCAGCGGGACCTGAGCATATATACAGGATATATATACAATATATACAAATACACAATACTGGACACAGACTATAAAGGACACACAGTTTCATTCACTAATGAAAGTCAAACATCTTTGTTTCCACTGTTTCATTGTGAGCCTGTCAGCAATTCATTGACTTATCGTACGATAAATAAAAATGAACTCGATACATTTCCATTTCCATGAGGATGTGACTCGCAGTTTGAAAGCATGTACTTCAATTATTATTATATATTATCATTATGTCAGGGGTCTAAAATGGTGCCGACAATATCATCGTTTATCGCAATAATTTCCGGGAAAATGTATCCAACAAATTTAATTATCGTGAGAGGCCTATACATGAAACACACACACACACACACACACACACACACACACACACACACACACACACACACACACACACACAAAACTACTAATATGTGAAAATACTCTGTTAGAAGTAAAAGTACTGCATTTCAAATCTTACTCAACTACAAAAGCATCTCATGAAAATATACGTCAAGAACCAAAGTACTCATATGATTATACATCATATAATGGTATTTTCTTTATAAAAAACGTGTTTCTGATCCGGTGAGATCCCAAAACAGATTGTATGTGAGAGAGTTTGAGCGTGGACACACGGTACCAACGGACTCATTTCAGTCAAATGTTCCGCCTCGTTAAAGTGCAAAGCTTTCAAGATGAATTTACAATAAAGAAACGATCTGGACTCAAAGCGTCTCTGAGCATCAATCTACGATTTCAATCCTATTCAATGTAAACACTGCTATACGTTATTATATTTTAACATGTATTTTAATGTTATTATAGTTCTCTATCTGTGTTTGTAATTGTAATATGTGTGTCTATGTCTGCACCTCGTATAACCGACCTGGTGACCGCGGAGGAAACTCTCAAGAGAAACTGAGAAGTGAGTCATGCACTAAGTTTGTCTTTTGTTTAATAACGTGATAAAGAAAGTCAGTATAAAGTGAGATGGATCTGAAAAGCAGGAACAGAGCAGCTTCCTCCTCAGAGGAGAGAGAAGTTCTGCTTTCAGTCTCTCTGTGTGTTCATGAGAGGAACAGCTGCTCCTCCATCCCTTCATGTAACCAGTAACCCTCCAGTCCTTAACCATTTCATCCACCTTTTACTTCCTTTGCCTCCTGACATGTGAGTCCTTAACACGTGTCTCTGTTAAACACAAACAAGACTAACAACACACTTGAACAGAGTCAAAGGCAATCAGAGTATAGACTACATGTTTGAAAGGATTATAATGTGACTCGACAGCAATACACCTGGTTCTGATTCTGAAGCTCTCTGACTGAGCAGAGGTTTCTCCAGCAGAGGGCAGCATCACACAGCTGGAGCTCTGCAGACTGATCACTGTCTTCATGCAGATCCTTACTCAAAGCTTCCAGGTGAAACTGTACGTCGTGATATTAAATGGATGACATGCTAATTATTGAAGGCTGATCTATTGTCATTAAGTCAAAGTCAACTCTATTGTCGATCTTTCAGTTTGTACAGACCGAGAGATCGAAAGCCCGTTTCCCACAATCCAGAATACAACAAGTAAAGGTTGCAAAATGAAATTCAGCTGTAGTCCATTGACGCTGCATGATAGAAACATGACACGAAAGCGTCTCACAGCTGGAGGTCTGCAGACCGTGAGTCAAACCACAGTAAGGTGCCTTCAGGCAGTATTCCCAAATACTTCCTCAAATGTATCTTTCAGGTTAAACGGTACGTCCAGTCTGAGAGAGCTTCCTTCCTGTTTGGGACTCGATCAGGTCGTGAAGGAATCCCAGTTCTCCTGATTTCTGTACTTTGTAGATATTCATTTGCTCTTCTTACTGATCTGTTAGTACCGTTTTATCATCTTGCTGCTGAGTTTATTGTGTCTTTGTAACTCTGGCTGAACAATGTCCTCCGGATAAAGAAAGTTCTCTCTTATCTTCTCTGAGAAATTACATAGAAGTACAATTAATCAAGGCTCTATTGTCATTAAGGTGGCAGAGTGAACATCTACTGTATTCCAAGTGTCGGTTGATTGTGTATTTATAGGATATACATATTTATTTGTATATATATTTTTATATATCTTTTTTCTACATGATAGAAATATGACAGCAAAGCAGGTGCACTCCCAGACTGTGGTGCAGCGCGGGAAAACAATGTGATTTATTGGCATTTGTATTCCAGACAACTGCTCGTCATTAGATATAAACATCGCATACTTGATAGAAAAGTGAGTTATGAATAATTACACTTTTCTGGAAAGAGTTCTGGGTGGAGAGGACGTGGTACTTGAACTGAAACGTGAGATTAAGTCAAAGTCAACTTTATTGTCAATCTCTCAGTTTGTACAGACAGAGAGAAATACCGTTTCCCACAATCCCAAATACACAAATACAAATATGTATATACCTAAATATACACAATCAACCAACACATGTGTACTATGCACACATTAAGACATACATAAAAGCACAACAATCAATATATATATATAACGCGTCTGCACCATGACATCAAGTCAAAGTCCTCATATGTGTGAACTGGCAATAAACCTGATTCTGATTCTGACTTCCAGCAGACTAAAAAGAGGTTAGCATGCTAGCTCCATCACACTGGGACTCTCTGGCTGCTCTGGCTCAAACGGAGGTCAAGCATCAAGTCACATTCTGCATATTGAGTCCCGTCCCCCCCCCCCCTGAGGGCTCTGATTGGGGTCGTGTATATTGACGATTAGCTTTTAATGAAGCTATTCCTGCACTGGTTACATTGTTGTCCTCTGCTCGCTGAAGTCATTGTAATTGCCTTTATCACCAGAGCGCCTGATTCTGATCGGATGCTGGAAAGTAAAGCAGAGACATGGTTCTGGTCCTGTCTCTAATCAGCACTTCACGTAACACGTCTTCCAATTAAAATCCCCCTGCCAAGAAGAAAGGGCCGCCCCTGATCAATGAAGCCATGTTGTAAAAACCCCACTTCAGACAGGGCGACTTTGCGGCGACCTCGAAGACATCAAGATCTGCAGGAAAGATTGATTAAGGATCGCGGGTCAAACTGTAAAGATCATCTACGCAGCAGTCTTTGTTTCCAAGTTCTTCTTCTTCAGACGGGTCGAAGATGTGCTTCAACTGATCATCTCCTGCTGATCAAACACTTCCTCCTTCAGGTCTGTCTGTAAAGAGGAAACAGAGAGTTACCCGCAGTGACAGGAGTACCTCTACCTCTCCAGAGGAGCTCAGACTCCTGCTCTCTGAGGAGAGGCAGCAGAGAGACTTCAGGAGCACATGGTGGTTTAGTGGTTCTGTGTATCGTGGCGTGGACAGTCCCCGTGGAGCAACTGGCACTGAAAACAGTAAATGGGGCCGCTTTAGCCAACATTGCTCATTTCCAGATGATAATAGACACCTTTCTAAAATCACATCAACAGCATTAGTTGTAAAGAAAGGCTGAGAGACGAGTAGAAAGAGGCGAGAGGACAAAAGAGAACAACGTGACCACATACATGTCACATATTATATATATGTGAACTGATGATTCCACGGAGGCCGGAGTGTCCATCCCCGCTGAAAAGAAAACGCACAGAGAAACCCTGCTGTTAATTCTAAGTTACGTTTCTTTTCCCCAGTTCGTACGACTACTTTTCTTAGTGGAAGCATTACGATCATTTTGAACTCGATATTGTGAGTCAGGTCTTTGGTTTATTTAGTACGTAGTCGTGTGCTTCATGTGTCGTCGTTCTTCTCTCATTAATGACCACCTCTCTGCGCATTAACCCTTTACATAAAGACGTCCAGCTGTACCCAAGTTCACTTCTGGAAGTTCTCTGAAAAGCTAAATCTGTGTTGAAAGCTCGTCCTCCAATGATTCGAGGGATCTGCAGTTTCCATCCGCTCTGAAAAGAAAATGGGCAGAACCAGTTATTTCCACGTTTTTGTCGCTGCAGTTCCAGTTCGTACGACTACTTTTCTTGGTACAATCATTTTGAAATGGAGAGTTGTGAGTCAGGTCATTGGTTTATTTAACACATCTCTTCCCTCATAAAGACGATCAGCTGTTCCCGAGTTCACTTCTGGAAGTTCTCAGAAAAGCTAAGTCTGAGTTGAAAGCTCGTCCTTCAATGATTGCTCCTCCGCGCTGAAAAGAGAACGGACAGAGACAGAAAACCGTTCTTTCTAAGTTATGTTTCTGTTTCCCATTTCGTACCAATACTTTTCTCAATGGAAGCAACACGATCTTTTTTAACTTGAGTCACGTTTTTGTCGCCGCAGTTCCAGTTCGTAAGACTACTTTTCTTAGTACGGCCATTTAGGACTTGATATTGTGAGTCAGGTTGTTGGTTCATTCAACATGTCTCTTCTCCTCCCTCGTAAAGACGATCAGCTGTTCAGAGTTCACTTCTGGAAGTTCTCAGAAAGCTAAATCTGAGTTGAAAGCTCGTCTTTCAATGATTGCCGTTTCCGAGGATCTGATTGTGATGAGGAAGGGTTGGATGTGTAGCAGCTGCATCCTGACCGATCCTCTGCTCGGCCATTTGTCTCTGCCCCCCCCACCCCCCCCCCACTTCCTGCTGGAAAGCTCTGGTATTCTGGTCCGGGTTGACTCTCTTTGCGTTTGGAGTGACACTCGAGATGGCAGATGGTTCGGCTCAACATCTGCCCTCACAATCGTCTGTGGAACGATGCCAGCGTCACTCAGCTGTTCGACCGTCCTCCTCCTCTCCCCCCTCTTTAATTGCCTCTTCCTCCCCACACCCATGCTAAGCTATTAGGGGAATGCTACCCTGTCATTTCCTCTGAATGGCCCCAGAAGGTTTCCTTTAGAGAATCAGAGACTTGACCTCCTGAGTTTCCTCCGAGCCGCAGAGAGGAAGCAGCTGTTTGATGGAGAGTAAAGTAACTAAGTACATTTACTCAAGTAGTTATTGGACCTGATGCTGCAGGGGTTGAATACTTCCTGTCCTCTTAGAGACACATCTGAGAAACACTGCGGTTTATAGCAGCTTTTAATGGTCTTATAATGATACCAGTATAACCCCTGAAGTGTTTCAACAACACCACCAACACCAGTGGTGTAAACTAACTAGTACATATACTCGAATACTTAAGTACAATTTTGACAAACTTGTGCTTTACTTGAGTGTTTAATGTCATGCTACTGTGTACTTCTACTCTACATTTCAGAGGTACATGGTGTACTTGTCCTCCACTACATGTATTTAATCCCTTTAGTTACTTCACAGATCTGGATGAATGATGTGAAATATAACCAAGTGTTGAATCAGATTTTAGTTCCACCTGGAGTAAATCCACCAGCTACCCTGCAGTCTACAAAGTACTTCAGACTAGCTGCTCCTTCACCAGCTACCCTGCAGTCTACAAAGCCATTCAGACTAGCTGCTCCTTCACCAGCTACCCTGCAGTCTACAAAGCCATTCAGACTAGCTGCACCTTCACCAGCTACCCTGCAGTCTACAAAGTACTTCAGACTAGCTGCTCCTTCACCAGCTTTGAGAACACTTTCATGATCAATCATTATAAAACATATCATAGATATTATTCTGAAATGGACCAATCTGCACAACGAATACTTTCACTGTCTTTCACTATATTTTGATGAGAATACTTTCCTACTTTCACTTGAGGAACATTTTGAATACTTTTACTGTAACAGAGTATTCCTACTCTCTGGTACTTCTACTTTTACTCAAGTACCAGATCTGAGTACTTCTACTTTACTCAAGTACAAGATCTGAGTAATTCTACTTTTACTCAAGTACAAGATCTGAGTACTTCTAGTTTTACTCAAGTACAAGATCTGAGTACTTCTACTTTTAGTCAAGTATAAGATCTGAGTACTTCTACTTTTACTCAAATACAAGATCTGAGTACTTCTACTTTTACTACAAGACCTGAGTACTTCTACTTTTACTACAAGACCTGAGTACTTCTACTTTCACTACAAGACCTGAGTACTTCTACTTTTACTCAAATACAAGATCTGAGTACTTCTACTTTTACTCAAGTACACGATCTGACTCAGAGGTGGTGTTGGATGTTTTTAAACCCTATCATTTGCGTTTTTACAACCATTTCTTGAACGTTTGCATGAAACCAAACTCATCCTAGAACATTATTTGTGATTTAAAAATGGATCAGTCCAGATTTCCATCCAGCGTAGAAAGTAGTGCCTCCAAAATCATCCGTCTCTTTAATCTAAGCGCTTCATTGGTCCAACCCTGATCAACTCTAATGACTCTACGTGCCACGGTCCTCACCCCTAACCCCCTGTCCCACTGAGCTTTAAGGAGCCTTCACTTCTCCATTGGTCTGATCCGGTTGGCTGTGTTCATTCTGGTTATCAGAATAACTTTATTAGTCCCACAGAGAGGACAGAGTTACAGCGAGGGGGCGGTACAGAGGAAGAGAGACAATACAATGGACAGGCAAGAACATGAACAGAGTGATACAGAAGCTGCAGGATAACGGTAGTCAGAGTGTAAAATGCAGACTGTTATTTGACAGTGAAGCAGAAACAGAAGTAGCTTCACTTCAGGGTCAAAGTCGGGTTTATTGAATGTGAGTCTAATACCAACGGTTTGAATGCATGGTACGGTT